>VZRE01004657.1:359661-391602 GCA_013396775.1 Cephalopterus ornatus
GGCCCCGGGCGGGCACGGGTCGCAGGTACGGCCGCGGGACGCGGGGCGGGCGGTGGGAGCGGCCGCGGAGCCAGACCTGTTGCGAGCTTACGGGCGGCTTAAACCGCGTAGTTCGTGGGGCTTGAAATGTTACGTGCACGGAGAAATACAGGAAACCTTTGCAGGCTTTGCACTGAATGGAGAAAACTTCAGCTTTTGCTTTCGTGGCTTAGCTCAAAATGTGGTACTGAAAAAAAAAAACCAAACAAAACCAATATATATATATTATAGCTCAGTTGCATTCTCTGTGTATGTGTGTGTTTGTAGATAAACGTGCCCACCCCCAAAGATTGGTTGCCACACTGAGATTGCAGCGTGCCCTGGGAAGGGACAGCCCCTCTTCCTACGTGGTGTGTGACTGAGCACAGTGTCTCCGAAGAAATACAAAGTTAATAGTTCTCCTGCAGTGGGCCAAGGACACGAGCCTCTGGTTTTGATTCTCTTGTCCTACATGCAGACAGAGTTTTACATCTTTACTGGTGTATATAGAGCAATCCTCCGAAAAAGGTGACAACCTATTCTGTAATAGCGGTAAATTAAATTCTGGAGTTGTTCCTCAGTGTTAGTGTTGTTCCCCAGGCTATAGGATGTAAGGCAAACTAATGTTGGCAGAGACAGGGAAGAAAAAAGTTTTCCTGTCCTTCAACATAGAAACTCTCGTAGTGATCAAACCCAGGGGAAGATCCGGGTTTAGCAGATCCTCTCATCTCATGCACTTTCCGGAGTGAATCTGTATGTCTATTGTTAGAACCTGCTCGCTAAACCCTTAGGTTATGTTTCTGTTGGTATTTTGGGTGTTGCCTCCAAGCTTTTCCTGGTGTCTTGGTATATATATACTGATCTTGAGATTAAATATGCTCAGTGTTAAGTAGAATCTGGAACGGTGTTCGATAAACTTGCATTATTTTGCTTATGGTTACAGTTCTTGTCTCACTCAGCACGACCTCTGTGTTTATGCTGTCTGTGGGAAGTTTGACGTGGCAAGGTTTTTTTGGGTTTTTTTTGTGTGTGTGTGTGTGAGAGTGAGTAAGCTGTGGAGGAAGTCATTTCCCCTGGATGCTCTTGCAGCTGAAGGTGTTGGCTGTTGCAGCTGCCTCAAAGTGAAAATCTCTTCCTTTATATAGATACAAAATATATAAGTATATATGGCTGTGCCGGTGTGTAGGTAATTTAGTGCTGATTTAGTGTCTTTTGGAGCAACTAAAGCTCTCACTGCCACGTCTTTTCTGATGGAGGCGGGGGAGGGAAGAAAGTACAGCTGGCAGCACCAAGCCTCTCATTAAACATTTCTTTTCTTCTCCCCATGTTTACCTCATTAACTAATAAGGAGTAGAAAAGTTCCTAAGATTAACTATCTGAAGCAGTTTAATACTACAGCTGAGAAATCTTACAGTGCATTGAGGAGTGTGGTTTAAAGGGTTGTGTGCGGGCAGGGTGTGGGGAGGGCTGGGCCCTTTACACAGCTTGGGGTGGTTTCTTGTCTGACGTGGAAGATCAGTAAAACTGTTGGGATTTTTTTTTCCTGCAGAAAAAGATGTTTAATTTGAGAAGCCTAGAGGTGGGTTTTCTGATAGAGATAGCTTTTCTATACTGCCGTGTACCAGTGCAGCATGTATTTACGTGTGTCATCTTGAGGAGCCTTTCTATGTGCTTCTGGAGCACAATTCCTTATTTATTTTCATCCAGTTTGCATATTTAAAGGTGATTCCATGGCTTGAGGTTAAGAATGTGAAGTAGAGATGGTTGGGAAAGCTGTTTCAAAGGAACATTTAACACCTAAAATGATAGTTTATATTGTGTACCTTTAGTTCTTTGGGGATGCCTGACCTATGTGCTTGGGGCTCTACAGGAGTAGTAAATGCTCACTCAGGGTCTGGATCCTTAGGACTTTCCCCAAACTTCTAAAATTTTATTCTAAGCTCTTTAACAAAATCTGACTATAAGGAGGAAATTACATGTCTTGTGAATGGTCTCATCATTGGAAAACTTTTTCCTGAATTGCTTTTTGTCAAATTCTGTTTCTTGGTTGTTTCATTTTCTTTAACAACAACGGAATCAAGATGTGAAAGCTTACAGACCAGGTGCCTGGTAACAGCAAGGACGATATACAGTACTGTTGAGTACATACAGTATTGTTGAGGCCGTGCTGCCCTCAGAGAACAGCTTCTCGCTTGTGGAAGACCTTGTGCTCAATTTTGTCACACTGTGGACTTCTGCAGTCAAAATGCTGCTCAGGCTTGGCCCACTAGTGCAGAAAACAACTGCAAATGGGATCTCTCTCTCTCTCCTGTACTTTATTCTCTCTTCTCCAGCATAAAAGCCACGAATCTTCCCTCATTTGTTTGCAATGGGGTTTGTGTAAAAGGTTTGATGGAAAGCTGGTGCCATGTTCCACATCACCTCTAAAGAAAGGCGTGCTAGGACAGGAGAAGGATTTGCTAGGGGAGGTTTATACTCCGGTCACTCTGCCTTTCCTGATCTTTCAGTGTTCATTGGGATGGCTGGTATTTGGGAAGCAGGAGTCGCAGTTTATTTTCCAGGTGTAGCTGAAGTCAAGGTTTTCCTGGTAAAGAGAGCAATTTGGATCTTTCCTTTAAGTTTTTATGCCCCCTGCATATCCATTACGTAGTTCTTCTCTCCATGGGCCCTGGGAGAGCTGAATCCCATTCAGATAAATTCAGTGATTTGTTTAAAATCATGCAGTGTGTGGTGTTGCTGAGGAAACCAAGCAAGCAAACCACTATTTGTCCCTCATTCAGGTCCTTTTTTGCCTTCAAAAGTCTTTTATCTTTTTTTGGAAAATACAGTTCACAGCCTTTTAAAATGCACAGAGGGTGATGAATAGTAGCAGGTGTCACTTTCACTTTTGCAGATCCTTAAGGAAGACCTGATATTTGGAATGAGAATATTGCCATCATGAGTCAACAAGGTTATGTTGCAGCTCCTCCGTATTCCCAATCCCAACCAGGAATAGGAGGTTTTGGTTCACCTAATTCTTCACTTCATTATGGACATTATGGGGACCCGAACTCTTCATACTCGGCACCTCAACCAGGTATGATTTTGGTTTAAAATTTCTTTTCAGAGCCTACTTTTCTGTGGTGGTGTTTTGCATCTCTTTTTCTTACTTTTCTAAGTTTTACAATACTACTGCAAGAGGAAACAAAATAAAGGAAGTTTTACTCAGTTTCTCTAACACTTTCTACTAAAGACAGCAGGAGTTGTGTTACTTTAATCAAACGCTGAATATAGTCAGAATTCTGATAGAACTGCTTCTGGTAATTGGCACATTAGAATACTTGGGAAAAATACCAGTTTTGATACCAAACAATTTTATTATGGTAGATAATTTAAAGGGAAATAATTCAAGGGATATAGGTTGTAATATTGTTTATTCAGCACTGCTGTCTGCATAAATTACAGTTTGTTCACAGTCAGTGTAATAGGTCTGAATTATAGGCTTGGAGACTCATTTTGGTTTTGCTCTTAAATGTTCTTCCTCTTGCTTCTACCTAGAAATATAACTGGGGCATGACCATTATCCCAAACTGTCTGTTTGTTCATTGCTTCTTCCTTACTGTCCCTCTTGGGTTCTCTTGCTGGAAAGGTCCAAACTGCTATTTGTTTCCTTTGTACTATCTGTTAGTTTTCCATATCTGCTTCTACAACTGACCAAAAATCTGTGCATTCTTAGGGAATCACAGAATGACTGAGCTTGGAAGGGCTCTCTGCTCCAACTCCTCTGCTCAGGCTTGAACTGGTATTCTTATTGCTAGAGCAGGGCTGTACACTGTTATTTCTTGGCCATCTTGTGCCTTCTTACAGAGTTTTACATTAAAGGGCTTAATCTTTTGCAGGTGTGTCGAAATCAACTGTGCCTTTTGGATCCTCGGCTCCTGTTGGGCCTCCACCAGCTGGTGCCCATCAGTTCGGCCAGACCAATTTCCAGAATGGGCCTGGGACACCGGGGCAGCAGCCACACAGGTGACCTGAAAGAGTTCATATGTGAGAGCTGAGCTATTTGGCCTCTCTTGCCCCTCTGTGAAGGGAATGGGGAAACCCCTCAGTTTTACAAGGGGTAGGAAAATCAGTGTTACTCTTCTCTGGGACGTAGCCTGAGATCTTATTTTACCAGAATGAAATAGCGTGGTAGGAAATAACTTCATAAGCTACATGTGTGTTTCTGCTCTTTTTTCTTTAGTTATTTTTCTTGCATTCTATATCTGATAATCATGAAGCAATTTTTCCCTACCTGCATCTTCTTCTTTTCCTCTACTACAGGGAACTGCTCAACAGTTTCTCACTTCCTTTTCTTCTCTTTGCAGATTTTTCTCCTAGTCTTCTTCACACATCCCTGGTAGGGAATGTTCCTTTACAAGCTTGGAAAGGGGATGGAGTGCTGTGATCTGTTCAGAAGCTTGTGTTTCTTGATCTTCAGGCTTGTAGTTATTACCACTCTCACTTTGCCTTGGCATTTGTTTCTAACAATTCAAACAAACATGTACTACCTTTTTTAATTAAACAAGTGTGCAGTCTCTGTGCTTCATGTGCTTCATACATTTTAATACTAGTGAGCAGAATGTGGCCAAACTCTCTTAAGGCTTTGTCCTAATTAGTTGTTTTGGCACCACCCTTGAGAAGGTATGAGATCTTCTAGAGTTATGATTGCTTGATGTAATTTTTTTGCATGACTCCACTACTTTTTCTCTTTAGGTTTCAAGGCCCTCCACCTCCAGGGAACACAGGAGCTTCCTATCCTCCCTACAGTCATCAGTCACAACCAGCCTTCCCAAATGCTGCATCTGCCTCATCTGCAGCACAACTTGCTGACCAGCTCAACAGCATGCAGATAAATAACTATGGTAATCAGTTTTATCTGATCTGAGTGACTTTTTCTAAATTAAAGCATTAAGACTATGATAATTAGAAACTTACTGAACTTCTGTATAAACAGAAAATGAAATTTTTGGCCACTGTCATTTGTTTAAGCTCTTAGAATTCTTTTTATCTCATCCAATTCCAAACTCAGTATTATTGGGTTAATTCAGAATTAGTGTTTGATGAACCTTCCATAAAACTTGGCCATCCCATCAGTCATTTCCCAAATTACTAGTGAACCTGTCAGGAACAGCCAAGGCATGAGCAATAATATGCAGACAGGGTTTAATTTTCCTCACCTTTTTTACAGTTTCAGTTTTGAAACTCTCTTATTCTTTTTTGTCTAAATATTTTAGTTTTTCATCTAAATTTGTCTGCATTTATTTTGGTGTTATAACGTCTGAAACCTAGGCCATGAAGTAAAGATGTGATCATGTGATGCTTCCATGTAAATTACTTCCTACCACTAATTTTGATATCTATGTAAATGCTGTAAAAGATGTAATATGTAAAATAATTACAGAAAATTCTCATGTCATGTGCTGGAAGGCTGAGTTACCCTTCAGGCCACTGAAGACAAATTCTGTACGACTTTGCCTCTGTGCTGGGTTTTGTTCTTGTGACTTTTTCACAGCTGTAAGACTGAGTTGATGTAACTGTACTGAGTGAGAAATTCACAGCTTGAAAAGCTACTGGAGTGCTTTTTTTGTACCAGCTGAAAACCTGAGCTTGTGTTTTGCATGTGAAGTCTTGTTTTCAATTAACGTGTCTGACACAAGATGCATTTTTGTGCTTGTGTATTAACACACCGATCCTTTCCATTCAAACCTAATTTTGGTTATTTTTTTTATCTTTCTTTAAAATTACTGTGCTGTAGGTCTTTGTGGAGAAATTTGAAAAAATGTAGGTTTTGTAAAGTAGCAAGTGTTTACAGATAGTAAGTCTCAAAACCCTCCTATTTCCAGGGTTCTCTTAATTCTAGTTGGAGTCTGGATCCTATAAATAACAAGGTATTCCTCGCCAGTGTGTACAAAATAATTCCCACATGTTTCATCTTTTAGCATCAAATGGATTTATTTTCCATCAGACTTGTCATGGTGGAATACAAATAGCAGACTAACAAAAACATGCCACATAAGAGAAATTGATTATTAAACAAAAAGAATGTTGTTTCACATTCTGAAATTAAATGTTTCGAAAGCAAAGGCTGATCTATGCATATTCTAATCAAGAATTGTCAGTCTGGCTTCCCTCTCTCTTTTGTCATCCATCCCAGCGGCAGGTTTCTATTGAAATCAGAGCCAAAAGAAATAAAACTGAATGTCTGAATCAGTTCAGACTTACTGTGAGGTCAGATTTGTAATGTGAACAGACATGTCGGGTCCCCATGGTGCAGCACTGTCAGTATGGGATACGGTATTGTCTCTGTTAAAAGTGTATCGAGCAAGGCCAGAGGACTCTCCACACAGAGTTGGGAGGTTATCATTTTACAGTCATCTGACATAGTTTCTTGCTCAGGTCCTGGCACCACTCCGAGCCCTGGACATCCGGCATCTTTCCAGAGTCCACGACTCCCACCACCACCAACCCAGCAGCAAATGGTTCTGCCGCCTGGACCACAGGTTCCTCCTCCACCAACCAATAGTGTCAATGGCCTTTGTGCTCAGCCGTCATTGCCTGCCGTGGCCAGACAAGGTGGAATCCCTGGACCTGTCCCTCCCAATCCTAACCTGCAGCAGCTTCCAGGACAGCCTCCAGGGCCTGGATATCATCCTCAGCAAGGTAGGGAAGGATGTTTGTTTTGGAATTGATAACAAAGCATGAATGGAGAATCCCTGGTGGAACTGTGTCCCTTCACCGTTGAATGTTCAGCTGATTGGAAAAAGAAAAATTTCCTTTTAGTAGGAAGGTAAAGATTTGCATTGTCACTCAGTACATTCGAGACAGGCTCTGCTTTTGCTCAAAAGTTGAGACTTCACAAAAAAAAAAGCAATGAATTTGATTCAGAAGCAGAATTACTTGGTTAGAAATGGTAGAGGCACGTAGTACAGAAGGGAGTTTCTCTTACACTCTGTAAAGGTATAGGCTGCTCTCACAGTAGTGTCATAAGCAGGTTTCAGAAGTGCTTTACTGTGGCAACAGCGAATTCTAACTGAATACAACTCTTTTACCTGACACAGGTGAATAAAACAGTTATTTTGACAACTAAAAAGCCAGCTAACTAGACCAGCTTGCATTGACTGATGTTACGGGAGAGATTCTCACTGAGGTAGTGACCTGGGTTGGGTAGCTGTGGTCATCTCTGCTAACCATCCTACTTAATGTATACCTGAAGACTTTGGGGCCAGGGTTGTCACATGTAGTCTTATCCTTACCTGTAAAACACAAACTGTATAAGCCAAAGGAATCCTTTCCTTGTCCTTGCTGAAAACAGAAGGGAAGGAGAAATTCAGTAAGAATTAATTTTATGGCAGACATTGATGTTAAAAGTTCATAATGGAACTTAAAAGTATTGAAGTGAATTGTCATTTGTAACTCTGCAGCAAACTATGGTCCTCAGATGGCAGGATCTCCGCTGTCTTATCCTGGTGCTTTTCCCGGGGGTCCAGCACAGCTCTCAGGCCCACCACAGAAGAAACTTGATCCTGACTCTATTCCAAGCCCAGTAAGTCATGTGGCACCGATTTTATATAAAAGTAACTTTCTGCTGCCTTTAAGATAAGGGAAT
The DNA here is from genome assembly GCA_013396775.1 of Cephalopterus ornatus. NCBI lineage: Eukaryota > Metazoa > Chordata > Aves > Passeriformes > Cotingidae > Cephalopterus > Cephalopterus ornatus. The sequence goes on from VZRE01004657.1 coordinate 367,307, forward strand.
GGCAGTGCTAACACTGTGTTCGTTTTAGCTGGTGGGGGTTTTTGTAACATAAAATTGTGCTTGCATGGCTTGGTTCACAAGATATGCTCTAGTTTCTGCAGTTTCCTATTTATGCAGTTTTGTACTCGGTGCTGTCATTTTGGGATAAATTAATGCATAAATTTAGTTTGATTACTGAAGTTGCTTTGTAACTTTATCTAGCATGGGACATACTCTTGACTCCAGATACTTTACTAGGAACTCTCAACAGGATTCTAAATGTGGCAGTGAGCACTACTGAAGGATTACTTGAATTCACTGTAGGAATCTTCCACTTCTGCTGAGGCAGATTTGCTGCACAGGAAAAACATTCTTGCAAAAGCCTGACCCTGTCTAGTAGGGAACAGTCTTGTTTCCTTAAATGGGGGTATTCTTTTGTCCTTCTAGAGAAGATTTGTTTTTTCCAGTGATAGTTTTGATGTAAACCCCCCAGAATTTTGGAAAAACACTTGTTGGTAATCCCTTAGGGGTTAATGTAACAACTGCAGTTGCCTCTGTTAAAGGCAATTTTCAAGTTAAATATAACTGAAAACCATGGTGTAAAAAAACTCCTAAAGTGAGCGTCTATATAAATAACAAATGCCCTCAAGTCAGTCATTCCTAGTGTTTCGGTGGTGCATTTTACATCGGAAGGATAAAATGGCCTTGTCTAAGTTAAAGAAAAAGGGCAGAGGGAGAAGAGGTCTGGCATGAAAACATGGGCTGATGTCTTGTTTCAAGTGTGCATGTAGCATAAACAGCCTTGACTATGACAGCAGTGTTAAAATAGGTTAAAAGGGTTGGTTAGGCGGCACAGAGAGGATCGAAATGACATGTTTAAAAGAAACACAATCTGAGTCAATGTCTGTAAAGGGCAAAAAGCTAATTCAAAAGAGGAATGAGTGTGGCCACGTGTATTTCTGTTGTTATATTTACATTATATAATTACAGTAGTGTTGCCAGATAAATTTACTTCTTATCTGCAGCCATTGTTGATTTATATTTCTCTTACATATGTTAGAGGTTGATATGTTCTCTGACAACATTTATGAAAACTAGCATCTGGGCTTTGTCAACAGTTATTTCCAAGAACAGTGATATATTTAGGTCAGTTAGCTGCAGAATACTGCAGTACACTGATCCTTTGCAGAGCTAAGCCTGAAAGTGGTTTGCTTTCTTCAGCCAGTGGACCTTTTCAGAGCAGAACCTTTTTCCTTCATATGCAGGAATTAGCTGTAAGTATACATGCCAAGGGGGGCAGGGAAAAGTAATTAAGCAGAAGATCTAATAAGCTCTCTGAAGAATGTCTTGTACATTTAAATTGCAGTACACAAACTTTATTGGGGGAAAAAAAGAGTTACAGGCCCCAGACTATTTCCAGTGTGTTAGGAAATACCTCTTGGACACTAATCAATAGACTCTATGCGAGTAATTTTGTTTTTCTTCTCTGCTTTCCAACAGAGGCTTCTGAACTTCCCTAGCTATTATTAGAAGTTCATGTGCAGTGTAAAGATCCGATTCCATGAGATACTGGCAGCAGTGGCAAAGCCAATTTCAGAAATTCCGTCTCATTCCTCTTACCAATCCCAGCTGTTTGACTGCACTCTAAACAAGGTTGTGAGGGAAGAGGAGGAATAATGGTATCATCCTTGGGATCTGATTTCTGGTGTGGAACAGCTTTTTATAACTTTGGTTATATCCTGAGAAGTATCAGACTTAAACATGAGTGAGGGGCTGTGCAGAAGTAAGAGGGAAAGGAATTTGGGCAGTAAAGCCAGCTGCATTGAGAATTTCATGACATGATGTGGTAAATGCTCTAAACTGGGCTTCAGCCAGAGTGTCACTTGGTGCAGATGTTAGCCTGCTTGTAAATGGAGCTGAATGCATGGCTTACCTTTCTCATACTCTTTTTGCTTTTTATTCATCAGATCCAAGTAATTGAAAATGATAAAGCTGCCAGGGGAGGGCAGGTCTATGCTACAAACACCAGAGGACAGGTTCCTCCTCTCGTCACTACCGACTGCGTAATCCAAGACCAAGGTAACTGTCCTTACTGATTTGGGAGTCTTTGTAGATGAAATCAAATACAATTAAAAAGAACAAACAAAGACAGACTAAATTTTCAAATGTCTCATCTGAAAACGATGTTCCTTACTCTAAATTGAACATGAAATTAGAAACTTCCTTGAAATAAAAAAAAAAAAAGGACAGGAGGGAAGTAGGAGTTGAATTCTTAAACCTTACATCTCCTCTACCTTTCCTGGCCTTTAAAGTAATCTGAATACTTGAGACAACTTTTCTTTCTAACTTAAAATTTTCCAACGTGTTACATTTCAAGTTGAAAATCCTTCTTGGATGGACACTGGGAGAAGCAGTGAGCCTAGACTCTAGCACTGTTATATTTTAAGATGCAAATTTTAGAAAGTTCTCTTCAAGCAACAGAGGAAGTGTGCAAGCTGTCTAGTTGACTTACACTGGCCAAAGTTAAAATATATCTGCCTATGCCTCTGCCTAGAGCCTGGAAGTACAATCTTCCACATGCTGCTCTTGACAGCAGACTCGGTATTTTAATACACGTTAAACCGATGCTATTACTCAGCCCAGCAGCAATTTATCAGTGCTGGGATAAATGTATAAAATGTACAAACACGTCAAGGTTTTTTTGGCATTATCTGAGAATGGGATAATGCAGTTCTGATGATCCAGGAAATTCCTTTCAAGAAACTGAGCAGAGCTGCAGCTTGATAGTTGAAGAGGGAGCACGAGGAGGCTGATTTCTGAGCTCGTGTCTGCTTGCGGTGCTTGTCTGTAGTGCACAACACATTTTCTCACTGAGGGGCCTGAGTGTGCTTCTCAAAGTGGTGTGATGACTTCAGCACACTGTATTTTGCAATATAAGTGAGCATGGGGATGTTAACACAGATACACCATTTTCTGAGTCAGAGCTAGCTCATTAGAGCAGTCTTAACAGTAGGTATCAGTCTGCCTCATTCCTTTTTTATACAGTGCTGATATTGGGGGGATATAATCTTTTTTTTTTTAAGATCTTAGATATGATAGGTTTCAAACTAATCTCTCTTGCCACAAATAACTGTGGGGTTATTCTTGATGTGTTTAAATCTCTGCTTTAAACTCGAAGAGCAAGGAAAGATTTAACCCGACAGAGGAACAATGGGCTGACATATAAAGAGGAGAGGTGGGCAGAAGCCTGCACGGGAGGGGAGAAAAAGCGTATAGTTAACATAACATATGCACTTGTTGCTTGATGTTGCTGTTTTGATTTTTCTGCTTTGTGTTGGGGTGGGTGGGTTCCTTCTCCCGGCCTTTCATTGTGCTGTGTTGGGTGTTGCAGGCCACGCCAGCCCTCGTTATATCCGATGTACCACCTACTGCTTCCCGCTCACTTCAGATATGGCCAAGCAGACCCGCATTCCACTGGCAGCTGTCATCCAGCCTTTTGCTAATGTCCCGCCAAATGAGGTAAGGGCTGCCTGAATATCAGGCCTGTGTGGTTTTGGCTCCTGAATATTGCAGACTTGTTCTTCTCTCATCGGGTTGGGGATGGGGGGGTTTTACCTCGCACTGTGAACTGGTAAGACCATAGAGAGATGGCAGAAGACTATGGGTCATGATGCAATTTGAAGGGATAAAAGTCTTCATTTGGAGAAAGTACAGGAGTGAGGAGTCTGTAATCTGAACCACATCTGTTCCCACAACTGTCTTTAGTTTATGCCAGCTTTGTTCGTTGCCTTCTCTGCTGGAGCTCTGTAGGTGTGGGCAAAGACATTAGAAAATGAGTAGGACCTCCAACTGTATCAAATTAATTTTAAGATGTGGAGAGTTGGATTCAAAAACCAACATTTTTCCATTGAGTTCTTTGCAAGATAATTTAATTGCACAACAGACCAAGAAGATAATTGCATTTTCAGCTTGGATGAGCTGAGTTATAGAAAGAAGACAAATGTAACCACCCATTTTTGGCACTTATTTGGAGGCACTAACCTTGTCAGTTCCTTTTCTTACATGACCATCTCTAAAGGTGTTTGATATTCTAAACACACCCCTAGTTCTTGTGCAAAGTATTTCTGCAGGGTGGCAGTATTCTGGGATCTTAAGACAATTGCCCAGGTTTGCTGGCACCCCCGAAGTGTTTTATCAGTGCATTTCACTGTATCATCTGTGGGATCATCGTTTTTGGTCTTCAACTCCTGCATCCTCCGTTGCACAGCTTCTAAATTCTGCAAGGTCTGCAGAAGGCATTTCCTTTTTGTGTCCTACGCTGATTTACTTTCAAAGTGCTGTTTACTGGGAAAAAAACCGAGGGATTTCATGAAGCTGTAGTATGTGATTGCATTTTCCAAAACTCCTCACTGAATGCATGCACAGAAAAGCCTACTTAAAACTGCTAAGACCTTCAGTGCTTGGTTTTGCAGGCTTTGATTTTTCTCTAACTATGTTTTATTACTTGTAAATTCTTAGTGTTTTGGGGTTTTTTAAATATATGTTGGAAAAAAACAGATGTTGTTCTTTATCAGGATGGATAACTTCCAAGCCAACAGACCTCTGTAGTTTGAATTAAGAGTATTATTTTAGCAGGGCAGTATGTAGTTATCTTCTCTGTGGTCCACAGGGAAATAGGATGTATTACTCACAGTATTGCAGATACAGAGTCTCACCATTTGTCTGCTAGACAGCAACTTTGGGTTTCATTCCAGTTCTGGAGGGGAATGTTCAGAGTTGGCTTGTTGCCCCCTGCATTTTCTCCTAGATGAAACTCCTGCTGTTACTTCTCCACCCCTTCACTTTATCAGCCAACCTTTAGTGTTTACCACCCTTTATCCCAGTTTCTGTGCCCAGGTGGCACTTACCAAGTCCACTTTGGTGTTGACTCTTCGTTTGTTCATCTTTCACTTGGAGTCTGCCTCTCTTCCTTTATGTCCCCCACTCGTGGCTCCCTTGTCTGTGCATTGTGTTTGGACAGGGTGAACAACGAGCTTCTAAAATCTGACTCTCTTCTGCATACATAAATTAGCAGGATGTCCAAACACTTGTGCTTGGCCAAGTTCAGGGGGGTTTTCCTGGGGTTGGCAAAAAGATGTGCTCGGTGACCCACCCCTTCTGAAGAGTCAGTGCTCACAAGCTGCTGAAAAGGTCAGTGGGGCTCATTAATCTGTAAAGAGCAGTGTGTTTTTCCCTGGCCTTTTTCTTGGAGGAGGCTAAGAAAGCTCTGAAAAATGTCTCAAAATTGGCATAAGCCCAGCATGGAAAATTTTAGTCAGAACAATTATAGCTTGGTAAAGTTACAAGAACTAAGGAGATAGCATTAGAGTAAGAAGCGCTGGGCAGCTTTAGCTGAGGCAGTTTTTCCAAGGCTTGCCTGTGCCCTTTGTTTTCACTGCTGCTGCCAAAGTAAGATCCTGCTCTTAAGTTGTTCTAATGAAAATGGTCTTCCATATGGGACTTATAACTACTTTAATTCTGAGAAGCCACTTAATTTGAAAGAACTGGGCTTTTCATAGAGGTAAAATACATTCAGGGGCTTACTTGTTCTTCTGAACTTCCTAGTATGGTGTATTCTGCCTGGAACTAGTGACTGCAAGGCACGGAATGTTCTTTGTTCCAGAGTCTGTAGCCTGTCTTATGCATAGTACCTTTTAACAATGTCTGCAGGTGATGCTTATCACATGTTATAGGGCTACAAAGTGGAAATCTGTTGGATTTCTTTATTTCTTGACAAACAGCGTACTGTACATAATCTTAAAATAGTGTGTTTTTTTCTTCTTGCCTTTTGTTGAATAGTTTCCCTTTATTCATGGTGGTTGCAGCTTCAGCTGCAGATACGTCTTTTTTTTTGGCTGTTTCTGACATACTCGGTGTTGGGGTGAAATTCTCCCCCAGAGAATTTCAGTTCTCTTTCTTTTCAGGGAGGAGGGAGAAGAGCAATGGCTACAAGGGTTTAGTGCACCATGGGTGGGAAATAGCCACAACTGCTTTGTGCAGCTGGTGATATGGGTGGGAACAGCTGAGACGCTGACCCATCTCACTTGAACTGAGAGGACTTGAGCAGGACTTCAGTAGACATAATCCATTATGCATGTTACACACTGTGCCTTTCTGGGTAGCTAAAGCTATACTGCAAAAGCTATGAGCTATTGGGGTCATTCACGGGACAAGTTTATGAGTGTTCTATAAATACAATTGATCATCACTTAGAGATGAGGATGAATCGAGAGTAGTATATAAAATACATTTGAATTTTCAGAGTTCTGTTGCCATAGATTCATGTCAATATGTATTGTATTTTTTATTTATGCCATTACTGCACTAAGACAGAAACAAAGGAGAAACCTTACGTTGTTCCCACTTCCTGATAATATGAGGATTGAGATTTTTGCTGTGATGGATGTAGCATTTGTTGTGTCCAGGTGACCTAAATAATACTAAGAGAACTGCAGATCCATGCTATCCACTCCTATCCATGCTTTGCTTGACATGGTGTAATCTGAACTGCAGCAAAAATTTAGAAAAACAAACAAAGGGGGAGAAATGGCTGAGTCTGACACTGATAAAACGAGATATGTACATGAGAGGGAGAGCACAGCAGCATTTAGCAGCATTTTCTTCTGTCAATTAGATACTGTTTTTTTGACTGTGCTCAGATTTTACTCTGAAGAAGCAATAGTGCTCCAGCTGACAGAGGCTGGAACACTTCCTGAAGTTTTGGAATTAATGGCTGTAATGATTTTTTTATTTTTTTTTAAATAAGCTGTCAATTGCATTCATAGTAACAGTGGTCAACTGGAAATTGAGCTCTGAGGATTTGCTTTCACTGCCTAAAAACACGGGCGGATGGACATAAAAGATCCTGGGAACTTTCAAATAGAAGTTTTAGGTCAGTGTTTTCTCAGAAATACACTTTCAGTTTGAAGGTCCAAACTGGAAAAAGGTAATTTGGGATTCCAGCAAGTCTGAAAGGCAGATTTAAGTTCCTCAGTCACTGTGGGTTCTTTTCACGCTGTAACTAGGACATCAGCCAAGTGGAATGTCTGCACACAGGGACTGGGGTCCTATATTCAAAAGTGAAGTGTGAATATTAGCATACGAAGTGATTTGATTTTTTTTGTTGTTGTTTTGTTAAACTAAAATCTCAGTAAAAACTGTCAGGAGCTGAGAGATACACAGACTTTAACAGGGACATCTGAAAAGGTGTAGACCAGATATCTCCATTTAATTAAGAATGGGATACAAATTATCTCTGGGAAAAAATAAGAACGGCAAGTAAAATCATCGTGGTGCTGGATAAGGATGTTAAATGAAATCTCATGCATGCCTTTGAATAAGTGTAATGTGTTTGGGGAGAACCCCAAGACAAGGAGGGTTTGCCCCTGCTGTGAGATAAAATAAATTCAAAATTTCAGAAATGCAGTGGATGAAAAGATGAAGATGCTGTTGCTTTATACCCTGCTAAAAACTCTCCAGGCAGCTGAGACCCAATGGAGTAATATCGTGTCTGAGAAGTTTGACAGCATCTAGAAGTGTGGTGGATTTCTTGAAATAAGATTCTTAAGTTGAGGGCACACGAGGCCAACATAAGTGAATGCAAGGGAAGGCATAAAAATATACCTGTCCAAGTAAGCTGCAGTATCAAGAGAGGAGAGCTCAACTCCACGAGTTGTGCTTGGAAGAGTAAAAAGGTTCTAATGCTGCTAAGGTGCAGAATTGTAACCTGGTAACACTGCACAATGAAAACATGATAGAAAAACCAGTATCAAAATTCAGATGTTAATTGAAGAAAAGATCACAAATGAGGCTTTAATTCAGAAATGTTTAATTACACGCGAGAGTGAGTTTAAGACATAAGTGGTGCCATTAATTAGAGGTGGTTGTAGGGTTGTGTTTAGATCCCAAGAACAGGTAAGCTACCAGCACTTGGCATGTAGGCACTGAGCTTCAGAAGACCAAGTGAAAGGGATTTATTCAGGAAATCCCTCAAGCTGGAAGTTAAAGGGGCAAAATCCATGGAGGGCATGCAGAGTTGGCTGCAAAAAACCTGAGCCCATCTAGAAAATTCTGCACTAGTGAATATTACCCATGCACTATAAATCATTAGAGACAAAGGCTGGTAAAACATTCGTGCCTTACCTCCCCTGCCCTGTATCTTGACAGCACTAGACATTTCAGAATCTTATCTTTACCAAGGCTTCATTTATTATTTCTCAACAATAACAGCCCATTTTCACTCTTCTGATTTGGATGATCTGTGGAAAGTATTTGTTTGTTATAGATTGAGAATACAGTATCATTGTTTGACAGAACTTATTTTTAGTCCACCAGTGCTTTAGCAACAGTCTGTAAAAATAAACCGGCTCTCACAGTTATCATCATAGACCAAGCCCTACATGAATTTGTTTTGGAGATGTATGAATGTTTCCAGAGCCTGAATAAACCATGTGATCTTGATTTAACATTTAATACTACTTGCTAAAAAAAACCTAGTTAAAAGAGTATTTCATGTTGTAAAATCAAATATAAACAACTCCAAATAATTACCTCTAGCTTGAAATATTTAAATATCTAAACTGCCGCCTTCTTTACTCCTTAGTAGTTTTGTGTCATCATTCTCTGCTGTGTTCTTTCCTATTTATTTGAATCTATTTTTTTAGAAATAGTTGTTGATGGTAATCCAGTATTTCACTTCTCAGAAATGCTGTTGTTCCTTAGCTAAAAGCCACTGAACCTTTTCAGAATAGTGAACTTTGATGAGGAGCAGTGCAGCTGAGCTGTTTGGAAAGCCCTGTTTTTTTTACAGGCATGATAATATGGTTTCCTAGATAGAGTTGCAGGGTTAGCAGCAGCTAAAAATTGACTGAGGTGAATAAACTAGCATGTAATGCAATGTTATAAATGTCTTTTTTTGTTTCAGGAACAAAGTCAAATGACTTTGTGAATTTTCTTTTAGATCCCCCCATCTCCTTCTTTGGTTTTAACTTAGACATTCATACATTAAACAAATATGAAGAATTAGGGAAATCCCCACCTACTGCAACCCACCTTGGGCTCGGTGGGACTCAGGTTCTGCTGTCCCTGTTCTGCAGCCAGTGAGAAGGATGAGCAGGCTGTAGCCTTAGTTTGGAGCACATGTTTGTATAGACACACATTTATTAGCAGGTATGTGCAGTTATGCTTTGAGGAGAGTGAGAAATGCTTGCAAAATGATTCCAACTAAACATTCTACTGGTGGCTCCTTTCTATTAGGAATGTGTTAAAAAGCTCACACTGGAGAACAGATCCTTGAGATGCTTGCTGATAACACCTACCCACCATAAAAAGCCATCATTTGAATTTTACCCTTTGATTTCTGACTTTTATTTGGTTACTTATTCTCAGGACGTCATTATCTCATACAACAGGAGAGCTTAGCTAATTTAAGGGGTTTTGATGAAAAGTCACTGTTTTCAAAAAGCTTATATTATATAAACTTGGTCATGCTTATTGCCATGGTGGCCAGCTCTTGACAGAGTTCAGTAGATCTCTCTGTCATGACATCCCTTCACAACAGCCTCATCGGCTCTTCCTCTGTATATCCTATTTATCTATGTGCCTTTTTATCTTCTCCTCCACTGTAGTATCTGCCTGTTTGCCTTCTGTGCAGGTAAGACTTGCGGGTCTGTAGCTCTGGGATCACCCGGAATTTCTTTGCAAAGTTTCTTTTTCCATTGCCGCCTTCCTTCCTTTTGGGCACTGCAGCTAAGTTAAGCAGTTGGTTTATGTACAGCTCAGCAGTTTCACGCCGAGTCTGTTTAGACAGGGATTGCACCGTTAGACAGTAAAACTGTCCATACCTACCAGTAAGCTTTTTAAAACTATCCAATGATGATAGTTTTAAGGAAATGTTTTGCAGAGAAGTTTCTGAAAGAGTGGCTGGTGGCAGGTCTGTCTTGCTCTCTGTATTGGTTGATTGTGTTGCATGTTCTGTCTCTGGATTGTCCAAGATCCAGCAGAGAATGATTTTTGTCCATGTCTTTGGGGCAAACTGTCAAAGTCCTCTGTGCTGGGCCACAGTGAGAGTAGAAGCCCTGCACATGTGACACACCTTCATACGTGTTGCTGTACATCGCAGCGGTAAGTGGGAGCCTAAGCACACATCTTCCAGCTAGTAAAGTAAAACAACTTCCAAAGCATCCTTGTTGGTGTCCTCATTTGGGAGAGAGCTGTGAGGCTTCGGGCTCGTAGCTCTGAGTTTACCTGGATTATGGAGCAGGACGGGTATTTGACAATCTTTGTTGCTCTGTTGATGTTATTTTACTTTAATTTCTCAACTAGCTGGTGCCAGGTTAATGTCTGAGGGTTTTATTAAGCTCCCCCGGGGTGCCAGACTACCATCCGTGGGATGGAGAGCCCAGAACTCTCAAGCATCTCCAGGTGCTCACCCAAAAAGTCTTATCCCACCCTGAAGGCCAGTGCCTGTAAGCTTGGTTTCACAGTGCCTAATTTGGAGGTGCACAAATCCTGCATCAGATGAGGCTTTCTTTATGGAGTATGCCTGTGCTAGTCTGCATTTGGTAGTAAGTAATTTGGAATTGGATTGCTTCCCAAGACTTCATCATGGAGCAGAAAGATTTTTGTTGCCCTTTTGGGCTGTAGCTATTCTCTGTAACTAGAATGAACATTCAGAGCCAGGTTTAGCAATGGCTTTTGCAGCAGAGCTCTTCCTAATTGAATTAAATTTTCTGATTTTACCTTTTTCTGCCTTTTTGTTTTAGTGTACATTGAAAAATAGTCTTAAAATGTACTCTCTAAAATACTTGTGCAGTACGTTGGGCCATGCACCACTGTTGGTATGGTAAGGATGTAATTCTGAAAGAGATCAGGACAGTGACTTGAAAATCTGACATTTATATAAACCTTATTCATATTGTAATCAAAGTTCCTGACTGATTTTATACAAATTTGAAATTTAGAGTGGGAAGTGCCTTTATGAGGATGTAATTGGTTTGTGCTAAGTTGGATACTGTGAATGTCCTATGGAATTGTGCCAGAAGAAAAACCTGACTGAGCAACAGTACATATAGAAGGAAAAAAATTAAAAGTAACAGTTATATACACTTAGCTGGCCAACAATATTGATAATTTGTTTTGCCAACAAGGATGACACTCAAGCACAAAATTGCTTTGCCTATTGCTCTCTAACTGCAAATGGCTGCTTGAATGGCATTTGCCATTCTTCATGTGTGTTGTCCTCTCCAGACTGAACTCCTGAGATGGGGTTTGTCACATCTTAGGCACTGGCCAAAGCTGATTGTAGCAACAGCAGTAAATTATATATCGTAAAACTGTGCAAGCTCTAACATTAAGCTGTCAGAGATGTTTCTCAGTTGCCTTGGAAACTTCGCAGTCAGAACACAATCGTATTTAGGAGCGAATTTAGGACTTCAGGAGGAAAGGTTTATATTTTGCTCTTTAAACTGGAATTGTTACCGTGTTTTCAGTTTACACATATTTTAGTTATCCTTGCATATTACTGCAAGGTTGTATTTTGGATGCCACCATGTAAAGTGTGTTGTTACACTACAGTTACAAGCCCATGCTTGCTAAGTAGAGGCATAGATGACCTCAGCCCTAGAGAGGGTCTGTGTGTCCTTAGCTCAGGTCATGGTGTAACCCCAGCAGCAGCCAAGCTCCACACAGCCACTCCCTCACTCCCCCACCTGTGGGGTCAGGGAGAGAATCAGAAGGCTGACAGCTGGAAAACTTTGTGAGACAAAGTTTAATAGGGAAAGCAAAACCCGTGCATGTCATCAGAGCAAGACAAGGGATGAATTTGCTGCTTCCCACGGTGTTCAGGTTGTACCCACTGTACCCAGTGCTGGCAGCTGTTCTGCCATCTCCAGGAGCGCAGGGCCCCATCGTGGGTAACAGTGACTTGGGAAGACAAATGCCTTCATTCCAAATGCTCCCTACTTTATCTCCTGAGCATGATGTCACATGGTCTGGAAGGTCCCTTTGGTCGGCTGGGGTCACCTGTCCCAGCTGTGCCCCCTCACACCCTCCCAGGCACCCCCAGTCTCCTCCCCAGTGTGGCACTACAGAAAGCAGAAAAGGCCTTGGCTCTGTGTGAGCCCTGCCCAGCAATAACTAAAGCATCTCTTTATCATCAACCCTGTATTCAGTATAAATCTAAAACACAGCCCCACACCAGCCCCAATGAGAAAGTTCACTCTGCCCCAGCCAAACCGGCACGCCTCACAACTCAGTTCCACGCTGCCCCTTACTTGGGACGTTCAGCTGTAGCTCAGTGTGAATAAAAGAGAGGAGGGTAGTTGCATACAAATATTCTTGATGGTTGATGGTTCTGGAGTCTGCTTGAAGCATGCCAGCTACCATAGTAGCAAAAGTATTCAGGGAAGAGGGGCTCAGAGCACGAATATCCCTATCTGATGTGGTATTTGTCAAGTAACTGTTTCCTACTGACCTTCAAAACTAACACTGTAAAAAAGGCTTGACTTTTAGAAAGGGCATTAAACCCATCCCAGGTCTCCATGCTACAGAGGTGAAGTTATTCAGTGCTGCTTTTTGTTCACATCACAAAAGGTCTCCTTGTGCTTTCCAAGTACTCCTGTGGCAATTGGCTCTGGTTGGCTTGGGAATGCAGCAGGGCACTTTAACTATGCCCAGTTCTTTCTGATTTCAGTGGAAATAAATTAATTAGCCTTAGAGGTGTGTTTACTAATCAACAGTGCCCAAGAAAAGCCTGCAGATAAGCAGAACTATTTTATCCATCTCCAATTAAGATACTCCTAAATGTTTCTATGCTTTTTTTTTTTCTAATTAAAGTTTCTTTCTTTATTATATTTAGCTGTGCAAAAATAGGAGCAAGACAGTTGCTGTTGTGAAAATTCTCAGGAATGCAAACATGAGTAGACAGTTTAAAAAGTCACAGTAAAGCCTCAAAAGAGAAACAGCTCTAGGTTTTCAAGAAGGAAGGAGACCCTGCACTCATTAGACTTTCATTCGTGATCCTAAGCCAGCAATTGCTTTTCTCTCCTGTGAAAAATATTATCTATTATGTATTTGTTCACACATCTGTCTATCCATCTATATATGTGTGTGCATAAAAAGGAAAAAAACCCCATGTATTTGATTTCTAAAGTTGATTAAAGCCCAGCAGGTGAGAATGGGCCTGAAATCCAGTGGAATTTTGGTTTTGTTCTTGCTAAAAAGTTGTGAATAACATTGATAATGTTCTTCTGATTCGGAATTTCATCTGGGAGAAGTGTTGCTTTTGAGGTCACTACACTACATTTGAATTTACACATGAACTTAAATATTTGTTCTCTAAACCCCAACTTGCATATTCCAAGAGTGCTTTTTGGAGTGTTGCTTTATTACCTAAGCATGTTAGAAATGGCCACAGCTTTGTTTGCATTAGGTGATGCTTGGGCTTCTAAAACAGAATGGATATCCCAATGTGCCGATTATCTCTGTATGGTACAGGCTGCGCCTGTGTTCTAAACTGTGCTGTCAAGTTTATCATTTACTTAGCATTCTTAAAAACTTTATGAGAGGATAAACCTACCTTGATGTGACCATGCAGTAAGGGACTGGGCCTGTCCTGAAGTCTGTAGTAATAGTATTTTGTGCCCAAATTCAGTCTGCTGTTTTGAAGATCCTCTAGAGTTCTCTCCTCCAGAGATTTGCAAAAAATAAAAGTGAGGTGTCTTTTAGAGTTCTGTTTGCTTCTGTAAAACAAGCCAGACAGAGAACAAACCATTGAAAATCAAACTTCTGATTGTAATGTGAAAGTGCTGTAATGAGTGGAGCCTGGACTACCTCTCTTGTAACTATTCCTTACTCTTTCTGTAGGGAAGCTTTCTAAAACTTGCCTGCCTTATTTTTCAGTGGTTTTGCAGCCAGTGTGAGAATCTTGCCTCAAAATCTCAGACAAGGGCTGCGGTGCTGGACCATCTGTGACACTGACATGTGGCAAGTGGAGCTGTGGATGGGTGCAGGCACGAACCTCAGTCCTCCCGTGTGGTTTAACATGTGCTTATCGCCCTCAGGGGTAGGGGGGAGACAACAAGAGAATGGCAGTGCTGTCCTGGGGAAGTTTGGTCCGCCTCTGAGACCTTCCCTTGTTCTCCTCCTGTGTCTGTGCCTCTGCACCAGCTCCTCTCTTCCTGGGCTGAATGTACCCGGGGCTGAGGCAGGTCTTGCTGGAGATCTGATTGTTTAAAGTGCTAACAGTTTGGAAGTCTGTTGTTCAGCACCATTTCTTGATTATCCAATTTCATGCTCCTGCTTATATCACCAGTTAATCCTGGCTGCTGACCTTCACTTGAGATACAGCATGTCCTACATCCAAGTAACAGTCAGCACTACAGAGCTGAGAGGTGCTGCAGAGCTCTGACTTGTTAACACTTGGTATTTCTGCTCTGGTATCATGACCAGGAGAACTTGTGGTTCCTCTCTCAAGCACTGAGTGAACTTTTTCCTTCTTCTAGCCCCCACCTCCCTTCTGTCACCCATATGATAGGGGAATTCTGAGGAACTAGCTAATTTTGGTATTTCTTCACATCAAGATTTTATCATTATTACATGCATTTTCCCCCATCCTCAAACTTTTAAAAAATCCTTCTTCTCATGTTGAATAGAGTAGCTTGGATTTACTCTTTACACTGCCAACTCTATTCAATTAATGGCAATATTCCTGTTAAAAAAGGAATGCTGAGTAAGGATTTCAAGGATAGTCTGTGGTATGATCCCCTGAAATCAGTAACTAGTTTTCTGTTTATTTTACTACACCCTGGATCATATCCCGTGTGCAGTGTCCACTTGCAGTTCCACTGCCCTGCCATGGTATGTTTTGCAGTGCTGTGTGTGCAGGTCAGTGTTCAGCCTGGGTCTGCAGGGCCTTTGAGCAAGGAGGTTTGACCATGCTTTTTGTATTTTTATGCCAAGAGATCCTGCATCATGTGGCTGATGCTTTAGCCGTGCTGCAGTCTTGCAAGCAAACAGGGAAATAGAGATGGAAAAGGACTGTGTTACGCAAAGTACTTGAACCTGCTGTGAACCTTGCAGAGGAGATAGTCCAAATTGGCTCGAGTCATCAGCTGAGGAGGCTGATCGTGTTCAACATCTGAAAACCAGGAATAGGCAAAACAATTTCTGCCTTTGGAGGGAATGGCTTCTGATAAAAGACAGTGGGAATATCACAAAGGGAAATGCTTTCTTGACATTTTAATGCGAATCAGTAAAGCAAGTCAAAACCAAGGCATGATTTGTAGACTGGTTAATCTTTCTCGAAAGCAATCTATGATGATAGAATAAGAGAAAACAAACCCCTTCGACAGTGCTAGGAAACAGAGACACTTTGGTTCATGACCTAGTTGCTTTCCAAAAACATCAGTGTTCTGTTTCAAAATTCTCTTTGATTATTCGGAGGAGCTTTTCCTCATCTTTTTACTGTACTAATTAAACACCAAAGAATTGTTTCTCTCTGAGATAATTTGCGTTTGAAAAGGCAACTTGTCTCATGTAACATCAAATGTTACACAGCACAGAGTGACGCTTAATGTTCTCCAGTGATAATATTCTTCAAAAGGACATGGGGCTGTTGGCAGGTTCCTCTTCTGGGCATGAGTAAAGGGGTGGTAGAGACACCGATCTAACTGTTGGTTTTGTTGTGTGATAGATGCATCATTTTCTTCAGTATTTCTGTGTGCCTGTCTTGTTCTCCAGAGGATCTCTCTCTTAGGATTTTTCTTTTTAGAATGCCTTTCCAGAGATGAGCCATGATAATTTTGAGCTTCATCACAGTCCTCTACTCCTACACTTACAATTTCCAGCTGTGGCCCCGGTGATACTTTGCAGGCATCACAGGAAACCCTCAGGAGCGTGTCAGGACTTCAGTTTTATAGCAAGCAATAGTAATTCAGCTTTCTCAGGCTTGAAAGTGCAGGTTACACTCCCTTTGGAAATTTTTATGGATGTGTTTCATCTTGGAGCTGTGCCATCAAAGTCTATCTATTGCTTTGTGATATTGTTCTGACTCCTGAGAGAAGTTCTTGCTGAAATATTTCCAAAATAAAACTCCTGCTATCGCAGCTCTATTTGGAGTTAAGTTATGGTTTATCAGATCAGCTTTCAGGTGGGGCCTCGAGGTTCCATGGAAGAGAAAGTTTGTGCAGGTCTTACAGCATTTTCCATCTCTGCTGCCCAGTCCTCCTTTGCTGTAACCTAAAATCACAGTGTTGTGCCTCCCAGCACAACTGACTCCTTGTGCCTCTCTACTCTCCCAGCTTACAGAACAGGAATCCCTTTTGTGTGTTCAGATTTAGCCTAGCAAGTGTTTGTTTAGTCACTGGTTTTGAGAAATATTTACGTTTAATAGTGCTGGGATGCCAACAATCAATACCCCAGTGTTCCTTTTTGTGAGATCCATGTCCGTTCTCTCTTTGGTGGTCAAAGGTTTCTGAAGAGATGAGGGAGAAGAGAACACAAAAAGTCCACAAGTCTGGCAAATGTCCAAATAGTTGTGGTAAAGGTCTCACTTGATTCACTTGTCAGTGGTAGAGATGTGAGAGAGGAAAGAAAATGCTGATACTTTATAAGTAGAAAGGGAAAAACCCCAGGACTATTGCATTTGCTTAAAAAACCAAAGCCAACCGAAAACAACGTGAAAAAAGGTGTTTTTTAATTTTCTCTCATTCCTCCGCTCCCGTGATTTTGCCACTGACTTCCATGGGACCATAAAGAGATCCCTCTGCTTTTTCTTCTGGTGTACAGTGACATCTACAGAGTGGAGCACAGCAAACACTTGCCTCTTTAGTGCCACGTCTCTTTTTTGACTGTTTTGCTGTTATGTATCATTACTTTAAACTCAGGATATTTTTGCATTTTAATGCATGTACAGCGTTACTTGTCTTTGTACATTCCCACAGAAACCTACACTTTTTTTTTCTCTTGAGTTATTTTACCCTGACAGAAATGACTTTGATGTTTGGAAATGCAACACCCAAGCAGAAATTCCTTTCTCTTGATGGGCAAACTGTCCAGTTCTACAGTGAAATGCACTGAAAGATTTCACCTTTTTTGAAATAAATTTTCTTTCACAACTGTGTTGTTTTCATCCAGAAGTGGGTTTTTGGTGCTTTTGGTCAGTACTTATTCTGAAATTATCACAGATAGCTTTATTATTAGATGTGTTCATTATTGAGGTAATGTTTTACATTATTTGAAGAAAATACTAATGTGTAAATTCCATTTAATTAATTAATAAATCAGTAAGGGTACATGTAGAGCTTTTTTGCAGAATTTTTCTTTGTCAGACTGAATCCTTAATTCTGTCTCATACATTTTTGCTTGGTTTACTCTGTGGGTTTATTTTTTTTCTCTTTTTTTTTTTTTTTGTCTTTAAAAGTTAATTTATTAGGTATGTGTAAGAATGTAAACACCTGGGCTCTGAACTTCATGGCATTTATTTTTTATTGTTCTTGTTCATGCTTTTTCTGTAAAAGTCTTACTTGTGGTATTTAAAAATATAAACATTTAAGGGTAATCTCTCTTAGCTCTTGGATAACGTTAAATGTATCAAACCAAGGTTTAAAATTACTGAATCAAGGTGTATAAATATATCAGGAGTTGGTTTAGTCTTTTTTGTTTCGCCTACCAGGTCAGATACTATAATAATATTAACTGCAAACCAAATCCAGGTCTTATTGAACTAATACAGCAGAATGATAATCAGAAAATTGCCAAGTAACGAACAAACCCCAGAACTTTTAAACCTTATTAAGCGATTGTGGCTGATGAGCAGGGTTTATAGCCAAGGCTTTCATGTCTAAAATACTTACCTGAGAGTTTGCCAGCTGGCATTATGGGTTAATTTGGGGCAAACTCAATTTTCATAGAGGAAAGAACACAAAGTAAAATAATATCTCAGTGGAGCAGAAGGGAGCACTTAAAACTCATGTAGTAAAAATGCCCTCATATGTAGAAAATCCTTGGCAAAATACATTAAACCCTTTGGAGAAATAAATGAGTAAAATAGTCCCTGTAAAGTATAAACAAACTATAAAATCTATGTAAGTTGTTAATGCCAGAAGACAGGAGTGATTTTCTAGGTGTCCAAAGACTCCTGCCCCAATAAAAGGTAACATGTATAATAGATGAAATGTATCCATTACTGAAGAAGAGACAGAATAATTAAAAAAAAAAAGTGCTAGTGTGATGTTTTAGCATTAAAAGGCATTGTCAGCATTTTTCTTCTTCTAGGGATCTGTTCTGTGTCCAAACTCTGGACATTTCTTAAACTTACGTTCAGAGATTTTTAGTTGGAATTGAAAGGAGTAAGAAAAAGAGGGAAAAATAAAAACCATGGAGTTTCACTAATATTGGAGCAAACTTCCTTTTTTGTAGTGGCTTCAAGTCTGACTTTTCTAACATTAAGAATAATCACAGGAATCTTTCAGTTGCTGCAGTTATTAGGGAAAGGGGCATCTGGAAAATGTCTTCCGTTAGCTGTGGGTTTTGGCAGAGGCTCTAAGCGAGTGTGGTCAGTGTAATTAAACTGCCAAGTGCTTGAGGTGCTGGACTTGTTTGCTGTATGTACTTGCCTTCAATAAATATTAGTATTTCTCCTCAATCTCCTGCTGCAGCTGGTGCCCCTGACATCATTGAAACATGAGTGTAGCATGTCACATGGCAGCAGGGAGGGGGCAGCATTGAGGACAAAATATGAGCAGGTTCCTTAGCAAATACCCATTTGCAATAGATGAGCAGCAGCAGATTTCTTCAGGAAAAGCTCAGTCTGACAGAGAAGGCAAAAAAAACCTGACTCCAACAGATTTCTTTTAGTGAGCTGCAAAAATTACCCTTTGCTGTAAAAAAATCAGCCTGGAGGCCTAAACTTCCAGTGCTTTCAAAACTTTGTAGGCTCTTGGTCTGAATCCTTCTCTTTTTTCTGATAAGTATCAGAATACAGCCCGTGAACCTGTAAATTTAGCCCTTGGGGAGATCCCTGGGGTTGAGCCAACCCTACCACAGATTTTGGGTGAACGCTGAATGATGGATGATCTCTTAATCAGTGGTTTCCAACAAGAGTTAAATCTGACTTAACCCTTTCTAGCTCAGTTTGGTTTCAAGTTTGCATTGCTCTCTCTGTACCTCTTCATGTAGACACCCCTTTATCTCGTCAACCATGGGGAGACTGGACCGATCCGATGCAACCGGTGCAAAGCTTACATGTGCCCCTTCATGCAGTTCATCGAAGGTGGCAGAAGATACCAGTGTGGATTTTGTAACTGTATAAATGATGGTAAGTGCTGTTTCTCTGATCTGTGATTCATGCCAATTCCCATAAAGCTATAAAGAAACTGTATCACTACAATGATTTTCTTGACTTGCTGAGAAAATAGTTCAGGGAGATGCAGTAACTAGGCTTATTTCACGAATGAAAAAAAAATTACTTCCCAAGAATAATGTAGAGAAACGTTTGCTCAGAACGATTTAAAAGAAAAAATGCATGTATGGAAAATAATGCTGACTCATGAAGTCCAGTCTGGTACGATCAACACTTTATTTTAAGATTTTATGTCAGCCTAGGATACAAAGCTGCTCGTGTTAACTGAAAGCAACTTCTGTGTGGAAAAAAATTATTTTTGTTAGCAAATGTAGATGTCCAGCAAGAAGCAGATATATAGAACCATGTTAGCCTTGTCCTGTCCATGGCTGTGGTTGCAGTGGTTAACTAAGCCATTAATCTTACTGTGACAAGTGTTGGTGTTCACAGAAGATACCATGCCATATTTGTTCAAGTGTGCTGCATGTGACTCATAACTGTTCTTGTGCTCTTGGCTAAATCCCAAATCTTTGCCAGAACTGGCCTTTCTAGACATTTGTATCAAGTTGGATTTGCCCAGCCGGATCACAGGGGGATAGTGCTTTCCCTAATACAGTCATCTTTTCAACTCTGAAACGTGAACCTTGACAGACTGGCTCCTGCCGCTTTTCTGCCTCGAGCTCTGATGTTTGTGCAAGCATAGCAGATAATAAATTTCATAGTTTGTTAGCTCTCATAAAGGGAAGTATAAATGCACTGGGAACACGTTAAGAGAGACATTTAAGTTGCAGTGTCATTTTAAAACATGCTTTGCATTACTACAGTGTCTTTTATCCAAGTCAGAAAGCAATTACAAAAAACACAACTTTCATGAGAACTAAAAATGGCCAAGAAACAAGGTTGATAATCCCCTAACACACTTGCACTTTCACAGACAAAAATGTGAAAAATAAGCATTTTGACTACGTGTTCATTGAGGAATAAGGAGCTAAAACCCAGAGGTGACTGTTCCCCAGAGTGACTCTAAGCCTTAGACTGGCTCTGTGTAAATTGTTGGTAGCAAACCCACTTGATTTCCTACTTTTTACCTGCAGCTGCAGAAGGTTCCCAATATAATGGACTTGATGCTCTTGTACACTAGGCCAGGGCTGTGATTTGAATTAATCTGAGGGTAGACTGTATCTACTAAAAAAATAGTCTCTGTAAGTCTGTATTCTGAGGGAAACAGGCTCCTTCCTGCGGAAATGACCCGGGTCAGCCTGACAGCTACAAAAGGAGCTGGGCATTGCCAGGATGTTGTGGAGTTTTGTTTGGTTGGGTTTTTTTAAGTCAGCTTGGGAAAAAAAAAACCCACTGCAACCTGGACAAGTGTTTAAACCTTTCCCTTGATCAGAAAAAGAGTAGCCTATATTAGTACATCACATCTGATGAAAGAATTTGTTGT
Source organism: Cephalopterus ornatus (assembly GCA_013396775.1). Lineage (NCBI taxonomy): Eukaryota > Metazoa > Chordata > Aves > Passeriformes > Cotingidae > Cephalopterus > Cephalopterus ornatus. The sequence continues at coordinate 388,108 of VZRE01004657.1, forward strand.
GTTGTTCCCCTCATTTCCAAATTGTAACTGTTTTTTCCCTGGTTCTTTTGTTGGCTTGTAGTCCCTCCATTCTTCTTTCAACACCTGGACCACATGGGCCAACGGATAGACCACTACGAAAGGCCTGAGCTGTCCCTGGGGTCTTACGAATATGTTGCTACTTTGGACTATTGCAGAGTGAGTGTTTCCAGTGTGCAAACCAATGTTATGTCAAGGCAAACAAGCTCCTTTAAATACTTACAGTTGAGTAAATGCACTTGTGAGTATCAGAGTCCAGGAACATTCCAGAAAATGTAGATACACATGGAGAATGTAACGTTTTGTTCTTTTGTGCTGCAGAGTGTGAGACAAGCAAGTCATAATAACAAACAGAACAGCAAAGTCGTGGGTCACAGTTCTTTAATGGGGCATTCATGTGGTACTACCTGGTGTGTTGCATTGTTTAGGGGATATACTGGAGATTCTGATGAATTGTTGTGTTTTAGATGTATGTCTTCTGTGGATTCTGAAGACAGGCACACACATAAATTGCCTTCCCAATACTGAAAACCTTAGCAAGGGAATTTGACCTTGTAATCTTTTCCCGACAAGAGTAGTTTTGGTGTTCTTACCAGTAAGTTACAGTGGAATGAGTTCTCTCTCCTAGTATCTATTCACTGAAGGACTCAATCCAAAGCCTACTCAAGTCTCTGTAAATATTTGCAGTCAGTTTTATTATTGAACTGAATTTGATAGTTCTGGGATCATAAATTACTTAAACTTTTCAAACTTGAGCTCATTTTACAAAACTGCAAGTGTGATTTCATCTGACCACAGCACGGACCTATTTTTGTGTTCTTGCTGAAATCAGGCAGAATTTTGTCCCTGGGAGTGGAGCTGAGGTCATGGTAAGGTTAGCAAAGGCAACCGGGCCCTACGAAGTCTTGAAGTAGCTACTAGAATCTTCCTCAGACCATCAGATGATTGCTGGTATGAAGAAAATGGACAGGTTTAATTCTACTTTTTGACTAGGGCACTGCTCCAAATCCAGTGAAATCCCTTCGATAACCCATAAAGATTTGATTGAAACCTGGGTTAAACCACAGAACAGAAGAGAATTGTGGTGGTGAGGCGTTACAGAAACTGTGTGGGATGCTCAGTGTACATCCAGTGTAGCTCCATCCAATTCTGAAACCTCCTGTGTGCTGAATGGCTCTGTGCCATTTCCACAGTTCTTCTTCTCTGCTAGCTTGTTGTATGGACTTACTGGAATGTTAAAAAAAAGAAATCTCTTATGGAATTAACAGTCACACTGGAAATGCCAAGTCATTAAATGTTACAGAAGTTAACATTATTTTATAATTCACTTTTCGTTTGGCTCCGAGTTGTAGAGGTTTAAATCTTTTATAAATCCAGTTCAAGACCAGAACTGAGAAGCCATTTCCTTTTGTGCTTATCAAATGACAAGGATGAACAGCCACAAAAAAATGTTAACAAATCCCAGCTGGTTTCCATTATTGCTCTCCTGCTTAGCCGATGTGCCGAGAGCACAAGCCCTCGTTTCTGCCATATATTTGTCAGAAATTAGGCAGAGATTCTTTATGAATGGTGATCTGATACAACAGTTTGGAAGTAACGTTTGGTGCAGTTTCTGAAACTTTAGGATTCAAGTGAACAGAACAGCTTTGAAAAATACTGCCTGGTTTCAGTTCACAGGAATTAATCCTGATTTGCATGAGTCAAATGAGTGTGATCAAGGGTATAATGTTTAGTTTAGTTTAAAGTGTGCCAGGGACTAAGGATAAGTCAGAATTCAAGGGTTAGATGAATTTTTCTTAGATGGAGTTTTCTGAGGTTTACTTTAACAAGTGTAATTTGCTTAATTAGTCAGAACTCTGTATGAAGGCAGTGAAACAGTCTAATGAAAAAGCTGTCCTGAATTTGACACCAATAATGACCACCTGCCCTCTTAATAGGAATTAGGGAAACTCATTTTAGGGACTGTGATGATTACTGTTGCCCTGTTCACTTTATATGATCTTCCTAAGTACATCTCTAAGCACTCCTTTTTTTTTTTTTTTTAAAACAAAAAGCTCTTCCTCTTACTCTTTCTTACTTACAGAAACCTGTGTCAGTAGTATGTGCACTTACACTGTGGGGAAGAGGAACTCCCAGAGGAATCCATACCAGCCCCATGCTGTGTGTGCAGCAGTTACATACATGGAATGTTCCACTCTCATGCTTTGATTGTCTTACAGCTTATTCCTGAAAGTACAGTTTGCTGTCCAGAGTGTGTTGGAGCATGAGACAGCAAAGCAGAGACGGGATGCAGACAATCACCACTGAGTGCTGCTGAGAACTGAGGTGTTTTAATTCTGCTTCAGTGCCAAAGGTGTACTTTCTGTTTCCAGATTGGTTAGAAATCCCTTAAACAGCTGTTAGAGGAAAAATGCTAACAAAAGCTGAATTTCAGCATTAACAAAATTATATTGCATCTTGCTGTAGGGAATGCAAAACCATATGGGTTTGCCAAAAGGCAAATTTGTTTAAACACTTGAATTCCAGCAGAAAATGTTTGTGTTTCATCTTATCTAGTAAGCTGTTATCCTTTAGATATTTTGCTCCGTTAGGATGCTGTTTTCCAATGACAGTGTTTTATTCCAGGGCTGAACTTCACGCAATACATGTCAGCTTTCTGCATTAGTCACTAGTTGTGATTCATAGCATTTTTCAAACAACACTGTATTTACATTGCTTTATGGTACCACCTGTACATTTTTTCCTCATAACAAGACACTGTCTAATTTTCCCTGTGAATGGGGTTTTTTTTTTGTGTAGGACAAGAAGCCTCCAAATCCACCAGCTTATATCTTCATGATCGATGTATCCTACAGAAACATAAAGAGTGGCCTAGTTAAACTCATATGTGATGAACTGAAGACTCTGCTAGATAAACTTCCAAGGTAAAGAAACAGAAATGTACTTTGCTTAACTCAGTACACTACACTCACTTTTCATGAAGCAGCTTTGCTTGTTGAAAGGCAAAACCAAGCTACAGAAAATGTCAGAATTTACAGTACAGGCATTTTTGGGGTGATAGTGACAAAATGTTAGTTTTTAACACTGCTGGCAATTCTTAAACTTTGATGTCCGGGTTTACTACATAAACAGAAAGAATCTGCTATACCAACTGCATGTGTAGCTTGCATTCTTTTCCTTTCTTGCAGTGAACTCTAGTGGTGTTTTTAGCTCAGTCACAGCTCACAGTTTCAACTTGACTTGCTGTAGTTGTGTTTACTGCAATGCTGCTTTTCTCATTAAATTTAACAGGGAAATACCCAAACCAGAGCACTCCCTCTAGAGCCGTGGTGTTGTTGGCTTGTATCTTTAGCTCTTATTGTTAATTAGCAAAACATTTAAAGCTTCTTGCTGCACTGTGAGACTTTCTTGTCCTGGTTTGTACCCGAGAGCAGAACAAGTCTTGTGGGCAACATCATCATCATCATCATGGCTAGG
>VZRE01004658.1:0-19430 GCA_013396775.1 Cephalopterus ornatus
TATATATATATACATATATATATATATTTGCACCCTGCAACAGGGCAAGGAAATGGGCCAGGCAAGCAGGAAGCAGATCTTGTGATTAAGGTGTTGCCCCCAGGCTTTATGTCTACGCTCCTCTTGTCCCTTTCTTTAATCTTTCTGGACCTTGCTATGTCATTTATAAAATGATGGCTTGAAATACTGCTTTTGCCTTTTATCCAGATGAAATTAAATTATGTCAATGGATGATTGTTAGGAACCGAGATAACATGATGATGAGAAATATACTATTTTCTTTTGAATCTATGGTCCTACTCAGATAAAATCAAACTGAATGCATGAATATGCAAGATTGTTTTCAAAAACTACAAATGGAGGACAAATAAAGAATTCAAGATATGTTTAATTAAAGGCCTTGGAGCACACTGAAAGTCACTATTGTTCATTTTTGTATTTCTACACTGGATCAGAGTAGCAGCTTTCCCCTTTTTTTTTTTCTCTCATCCTTTCTTTAGAAGATATGTTTGATGCTTTGATACTGTTTCTTGCTTAAATTATAACACTGTTGTTTCTACTAAATGGCACAAGTCCAGAGCACTTGTCCCACTTGTGCTTTTCTAAAAAGTTACCCCCACAATGCCACACCTTGCTAACAAATGTGACCGTGCCTGTCTTGGTTAAACCTCCAGTAACAGCTGACTCCGAAAGAGCTGCTGAGCTGAAGAAACCTCATGCTAAAGCCGCTTGTCACAAAACAAGCCATTAGTTCTAGTTTTAAGCCATTAGTTCTAGTAGCATTAGTAATATATCTCAAATCTGGGGAGATGTTCGGCTCCTTTCATTTTGTCTTGGTAAACCATGTTGTCAGAAATTACTTAGTCTAGCTGAGATTTAACAAAGCAGTGCTATTATATTTTATGTTGTGGAAAATGATGTTGAAGGAAGAATATATTCAGCAGGAAAGAGGCTGTGCTCTTTCCTAATGGTTGTCTCCCCAGGAAAGAGGCTGTTAGCTGCAAGGACTTGCTATTCCACAGCTCTCCTGGAACTCTGAGGTCGTGGTTGTCACTGCCATTAATTAATGGGAGATGCTCCCCTGTGTGAAAGCAAGCCCTGCTGGCAGCAGGAAAATTTCAACTCATTCCTTTCTTTCTCCTCCCTTCAAATTTTTTGTAAGTTTGGGAATGATTGCCATTACTATTTTGAAATCAGTAAGCATCAAATTTTTCAGATTTCATATATCTCACTGTTATTTAAAAAAAAAAAAAGACAAATTGTTGCAATGTGAAAACGTGGGTACTGGTAGTAAGTACAGTGGAGTGAAATGAAATCAGATACATTACTACTGAAAAATCTGTTGTGATTATCAAGCAACTAGAATGTTCAGGGATTATTCCCAATTAGTTTGACATACATGACATTCATTCCCTTTGCTGTACAAACAGCTATTTCTACAGTGGCCAGAAAAATAAAGCTGTCCATACACCTGCAGGCTCCACTCTCATATGCATTTTAATATGCCAATAAGAATAATGCAATTTCCTGAGGATGAATAACTAGGGGCTTGCTGGTTCAAGGTGTGTACAGATGCAATCACACCCTTCTGGTCATTAATCCCTGGGATCAGCATGTTCTGATTATTACTATGTAATTAGTTAATAAAGCCCCTTTCAAAGTGGAAGAGAACTGCTTTCTCTGAGCACAATGTGCACTGCATCTATCATGGCTTTATTCATTCCAGATGAATCTGATTCCCATTTAAGAAAATGTATTCTGGGAACTTAACATCTCTATTGTGATGTTTCTGTTGTTTTCAACACTTCAAAAATAAAAGATGGTGACAATTATTAATGATTTTAATCTGAAGCAAATTTCTAAGAATGAACTTACACTGGGCACAGTGTTTTGGCTCGAATACAAAAAAAAAGAGGTGAAGGAGGAAACTGATATTTCAGAGTGAGAGGTTTACATGTGTGACTTGGAGAAGATGACGTATATTCTGAACAACAAATATTTTCACTTTCTCGTCTCCAGAAACGGAGTTATATTTGATTTACTATCTACTAATAAATTTCTTTTCACTAAATTCCTATTCTTACTATTAAAAGTGTTTTTTAAATAACTGCCTTGAAGAGTAGCTAGTCTTCAAAAATAATTAACTGGATTTAATTTAATGCATATGTTGCATGGCATTTAAGTGTAAGTTGGCAGGCCAAAGATTTAACTCCAAGCAACTTAACATTAGTGCTTTCCATGTCAGATCACAGAGTAAATTATTTGAACAGAAAATTCACAGAAACAAATACAAAGAGACCCTATTGTGATCATGTTAAATTATTGTACTAAAACAAATATTCACAGATAGGGTGGGGTTTTGTTGCTGTTCGTGGTAGTTGTTTTTGGTTCTGTTTGTTTTGTTTTGTTGGGTTTTTTTTCTCCCCAGCAGTACTTGGCCAAGGTTAAATCATCAACTTCCCAAATTAGAAAACAGGTCCTACTCATTCCTGTGTGAAAGTCTGATGAGTTTATGTAACAGAAGACGTAGTGAGAATCAAATCCAGCCAAAATTGCCTCAATCCCTAGTTAGTAGCAGCCTGACTTTTTTCATTATTAAAAGGGTCTTTTTCAAGATGCTGAGACCAACCATTGCCAGCATCCCGAAATAGGAATGCTGACCCCCTTACTGATACTGCTTGACAAATGGAGCTGTTACACATTCATATAAGCAAGGAACAAAATGTCTCTCCCCTGATAACCTCAGATCAACAGCACTCTGTTTAAAATTACAAATCTCTGCTTGAAATTACTGGTAGCACCTTTGTGCCCCTTATGGAATAACAAAACCTGAAGAAGAGGTTGATTAAGTGAGCCCAACAGAGGGATATTCAGGGGCTGGAGCACCTGCCCTGCAAGGGGAGCCTGGCAGACAGGACTGCTCCTGCCTGGAGAAGGGTAGGCACTTCAAAGCATCATTCTTCCTACAGGCAGGTCTCTGAGGAGATGGAGCCACGCTTTCCACTACACAAGAGAGCAGGAGGAGTGAGTGTCCAAGCTGAAACAGGAGGAGCCCACCTTCCTTCTTTCCCCTATTGGGGCAGTCCAGTGTGGAGCTGTTACAGGTTGCCAAGAGAGGCAGTGGAGTCAGCGTTCTTGGAGCTTTTCAAAATTGGACTAGAGAAAGCACCAAGTCACACACTCTGACCTTCTTGCTGCTGCTGTTTTGAGCAGCCAGTTGCATTGGGTACCTCCAGCCATCCCTTCCAGGTTAGGTTACCAAAACCCTTTAGAAAAGAGTCCAGGGAGATTTCTGTGCCATAACTATTTGGTTAAGCTGTGGTAAGTTGAATTTGGTAAGCCATGCAGTCTCTTCCAGTCCTATCCATGTAAGATTTTTTTCTATTTATTCACTATTTTATTCACTTCTTTTTTAAACCAAATTTATAGTTTGAAACCCTTGTTAGTCCATTTTGTGCTCAATGTCTGACTCATGTTGTGACGCACTCATGTCATACTTCTCTGTATCTCAAAACTTCCCATTTTAAGAAACACTTCTCTCTCAAAAGCTAAGAAACTAGCTCAAGATGTTTAATCAAGTACTGTGAACAGTTATTCTTTTTGCATATATATATATATCTATGTATATACACACAACCCTCTAAGTATTCAACATGCTCTCCCTTATTTATTTGCACCAGTGTGATCAGTCTTTAAAAGTCAGATGGATCCCTTGGTGCAACAGAGCTCATACTGCCTTTTGGTACAGTCTGTATTTTTTAGGTCAAATGAATGTTTCTTCTTCTATGATTGAATTTTCTCAGCTTGGGGATTACCTCAGTGAGGATTCTGCTGTGCATATCTGCTCTCTGCTGATTTCTCAAATGCACTGTACCTTGTTTACAGTCTTCTGCTGCTACTATGCAAACTTTCTGAGTAATTCATGTTTGGTTTTTTTCATATTTTAGCTCATTGCTTAGTTTATGAGCAAGCCTCTGTGCACTGGAGCTCTAGAAACTATAGTTGATGATGGTTTTTCAGATTTCAGACAATATTTTTCCCTATTATCTTATAAGAAACATTCCAACACATTAGCAAGTTCATGTGCTTTGGAGGTACTTAGAGTGCTTCTCTTTCAATCGTGACTGTAAAAAACAGGTAAGCACATTTTACTGCCACCATTCAAGACTTTGAGCCAGTTCCCTTTACATTTTGCCACTCAGTAATTAAACCCAGTGTCTGGAAAAACTTATTTTCCAAATTCAGTGCATAAGCTATTTTTCCAGCCACCACTAAAGAGCATCAACTCTGGAAAATAAAAGGAGGGCAAGGAGCACAGAGAATACAGAAAGCTTGGGGAAGGCCACAAAGACCTTTACCTTTGAGATTAACTGTATCTTCTTCTTGTCTGCAGAGAAAAAACCTTCACTGAACATTTGGGCAGAATAAAGAGCAGCAGTGGCAGATGTGTTGCCGTGGTAGATGCAAGATGGCTCTTTTTCTGTCGGCTGAATCTCCTACAATTGATTACTTGACTTTCCATTATTTTGCCTGAGATTGCTATCATATTAAGCCACCATCTGTCATTCTGTTTGCTACTGCTGAAGTGTGGACAATGGTGCAGCTCTTCCAGGCATTAGATATTTTCTATGGCCTCTCCTAAAATTTATTTTATATGTAAAACCAAGTGTCCAGAATCTTCCTCAGAAAGTTTACTTCATGACTTGGGAAATAGTCACCCGGCCCCGTTATCTCAAGTGTTTATCTGCTACAAGCTTGGTGTGCTTCTTTGGTTACTGCTGGCCTGGAAATCACTTCATCATCATTAGGAAAATACTTGAAGTACCTCATCTTGACTTTTTCCAGATACAAAGCAGTAAATGATTATATAAAGGCAGTTACTAATGAGGTAGAAAACAGTGTTCATTAAACAGGTGTCCATCTTGCTTTCATTTTTGTTTTGTTTTGTTTGGGGGCTTTTTTTGGGTTTTTTTGTTTTTGTTTTTTTTTAACATTTAAATCGAAGTTGTTTTGTTCTTTACCCAGCCTGCCATGGATCTTTATGTAACATAGTAACTTCTCTTATTACACCATACTCTGAGCTAGACAACATATTAATTCCTCCTCATTTCTTTATTGTCTATCTAGCTTCTATCTGGTCTGTATTTATTTAATAGGAATGTTTGACCAAAAAAAAAATTCCCTGTCTTGATTGTAGCTTTTTGACTATCTAACACTTATCTTAACGAATGACAAAAAGATATTCATTCTTGTTCATCCTCTTTTGTCTGGTCTTTCCTTTCAGAAGTTGCCTAAAACTATCCTCAAATAAAATACAAGAACTGTCTCCTTTTTATCAGTACTGACACTAATCCATGAATTTTACCTGACAGGCTTCAGAAAGAACTGGAACAGATAAAACTGTTAGACCTTGAAAGACTTCCAAATGGGAATGTATACAGTGAAACTTTGAGGAGAACAAAAACAACTTCATTCTATTACCTTTCAACACAAAATTAAAATGTATGAACATTTACAGAAAGCTTAAAAACCTCCCATCCTGCTCCACCCCCCAAAGCCCCAAACAAAACAAACCCAGAGAAATACCAGTTAGCAATCTAGAGGGATGAACAGATAGGATAGAAACAGAACTGATAGGATCCAGTGGCATCAGCTAGCATCCAAGTCAAATATCCAAATTTCAGAATAACCTGACTAAGACAACAGTCCTATTGTTTACATATATACTCTTCTCACCAGTTTACCATGTTCAATGTACTCATATGCATCAAAAGTGAGGAAAAAGAGCTAAAAAAACAAAAAGCAAACCAATTCATAGGTGATATAACCAGATTTCCATCCTTTTTTCTTTTTTTTTTTTGTGTACTGAATTGTAATTTAAGTCCTTAAGGTGAGCAATGGTCCCTGTAACACATGTTGTAATTCTCCCACTTATGTTACACCTGGTTTATTCCTCTTAACCAGTTTAAAAGCAATGCTTTTAACATCTTAGACATGCAATTCCTCCCACTAGGTATCTGTAATGCCAATTATATTAAGTGTCTTCTTTAAAACAAGAAATTTCCAATTGTTTTTGCTTCTTGCTGCAGTTTCTGGCAATTGGAATGCTCTTTCTATTCCAGTTTTCTGTCATTATAGGCCAATTTGTTTATAACTTGCTTAGTTAATGTCCATGTTACATTCGTCTCATTTGCATACTACTTTGTATTTTTAAACTACTACCTTCCTTAGTTCTCTGCTTCCCTCTATTCCCAATAATTACAGCTGCAACACAGGACATACTGGTCACTCAGTCTTTAAAAAAACTCTTGTGTTTAAGGCTCTGTGAAAAGAAAACCCATTTCACTACATTAAAATCATTAATGATATGTCCCTATTATTTCTATCCTGTTCCTATCTCACTCCTGGGGACAGAAAACATGGAGCCAAGTATTTTTTTTCTCTCACCTGTCTAGTTTTGTTTGATATCACATTGGTCCCAGAGTGCACCATCATTAGAAGTGTTTTTTTGGATGCCTTTATAGTACTGTTTAATTCCTGCAGTTCAAGTAAAAGAGTCAGGATTTTTGCTTTTCTCCTCCGAAGAAACTGCAAGCACTATCCTGTTCTTGAGCCACAATGAGGAACGGATACCTGTCAGGTAATGTCCTGTTTAACTGAGTTTTGGTTTTTCAGAAAGTTTCTTGGCAGTTGATTTGCTGTCAGCCTGTTAACTATCTCATATCTCCAGCCAGGTTGAAAACTGTTTCTACTTCTCATCTTTTACTGGGAGACTCCAATCTGGATTGTACATGAGTAAAAGTACTGGGATATGTCAGAGAGTAGTGCTTTTCATCCAGTCTTCTGGAAATTCCTGAATATCATCAGGAACTTGAAGTGACTTTATTTTGATATTTCAATTAGTTGTTTTTTGAAAGGGTTGTTTGATCTGGACCAGCATTAGTATCTGTCTAGCTTTGTGGAGTAAAAGACTCCTTATGACTGATAAAGGTCTCAGCTGAGGTGTCCTCAGTGGTATGGCTGAGGACAAGAAGGTCACAAGTTTTTCCCACAGCTTGAGAAACATAAGATGCCAGTGGGGTTCCTTATACAAAACTGCAGAGCACATCTTTGTTATCTATGCATAAACAAACACAGGGATGCTAGCAGAGCTAAAATTCAAACCATATTATGCTATAGTGATATTTTGTTCTTAATAGTTTGTTCTTGACAGTAGATAAACCAGTACAATTACACTGGTTTACATCAGAAATGTCAGAAGTTTCTATATTTGGACAATGACTGATAAATAACCTTCAGAGAAAATACCTCCTTCAGATGAAAGAACTTCAATAACTGCTTTTAAGATATGCAGAGCAATTTTGATTTTCCTCAGCCTGATGCCACCTTCATTGAATTCTGAGCTGCACCTGCGTTTATGAGAAAAGGTTGGAACAAGGGTTGCTTTGTAAGAAAATGGTGCTATTCCAGCAATGTTTGGGAGGTGTGGTCTTGAGCAGCATAGAAGTGAAAGGGAAAGAATTGAGGAAGGGCCCAAAATGTCACAGCAAAAAAGTTAAGTTTCAACCGGGCAAGTTGGTGCTATGTATTTTGAGTGATGGCCTATGTCCTCTTTCATGCAGGGAAAGGCAGTGTGTACTGCTGATCCTGTAACGCCTCTAAATTAGGCATCTTTTCTTGAGCCATGCTGCTGTTCTGCTGGCTTCAGACAAAGCTTTCAAAAGTTTTTGGGGAGGAGTGGAGCAGTTAGGGTTGCTGTTCACCGGGAACAATCTATTCAGTTCATTATATCTCATAATGAATCAGTTTTTAATGTAGAGTTTGATTTTACTATTTAATAACTTCTTTTTTTTTTTTTTGTGTCCAGCAAACTCAAGGAATTTTATCAAATAAAACTAATCTTGAATTCCACTACATGTATTTTATTTGACTTTCAACTTCCATTTAAATGTGCCCCTGACATAACACAAATATGAAGTTTCTTAGAGACAGGGCACATGCTGTTTACATTGATGTAGGCAGCTATTGAATTGTAAATGGATATTTACCTTAACATAGTTATGCAGTCTTATTTAATCTTGTGAAGACATTGTATGCATCCTTGTGTTATCAAAAATTATAAAATTCAGAGAAGGAACTAGAGAAGTGAAAGACCGATAGCAGATGAAAACTCATATATAATTATAGCTTCACAACATGAATCAACTTTTCTTTGGCAAAACAGACAGCGAACAGGAATAAAATGCATGACAATATGAATGAATACCTTTTATGTGGTGTTGATACAGTATTTCACATCAATTCATCCTGAAAAAACCATGTAGATCAGGCTTTTAACTCAGTCTGGTGTAATTTGAGCATTATGAAATGTTATTTATGATAAAACTGTCACAGTGAAGGCATGTCTTTACCTTTGCTAAGTAGCAGTGAGATGCACTTAACACTGAGAAGCAGCCAGAATGCAGCAGGAGAAACAAATCCTGGAATTTGCAGGAAGAAAGGTGCTAATGGAGCTTGAGTGCATGTCCATTTTCACCAGGAAGCTGCCTCTCCCAGCCCGTGGCCCAGGATTTGCAGCCGTGCAGCCTGATGTGCACAGACCTTGAGCAGTACTGGGCTAGCGGCTGGAAACCACTGCAGGTCCAAGTCCACAATGATACCAAATTTCTAGAAACAAGCAGTTCTGAAACTGAAGAAACTTTAACCTTCATCTCTGATTAAACCAGTTCTGTGAAAGTAGGGATATAAAAGCAGCTCTAGCCCCTTGCATGGACAGAGTCCATGCAGCCCCCAGCAGTGATTCAGGTGATGAGCCAGCAGCAGCATTGCTCTTGCCTTTCCTTGAGCTTTAACACCACAGGGCTGATTTGGGCCAGGGAATAGAAATGGGAATGCTTTAACACATACCACTAGTAACGATTCCACCAGAGAGTATGCTCTGACTGCTCTAGTTCTATCTGCAGAGTTGGATGTAAGAGCTTAACTCTGGGGTCGCTGTCCTTAAAGCTGTCTGTCACTCCAGGGAAAACCCCTACTTCCAGAAGGGTGGCTTTCTGGCCTTTTCTGACATTAGAGCACTACTCCCCCTGTAATGGAATTGACCTGATTCTGATTAGATGCCTATCTAATGGTAATGCCTAGTAGTATCAGCAGTCATGAAAACTGAATACAATGTAGGGGATAAAAGATAGAAAACGCATTGGAGTTTCTACCATATATTTTTCCTAGCTTTATCCATTTAAAGTACCATGGCTTCCCAGCAAGGTTAACAGGTGAGAGCAGGAGTCTGGCACTCAGTTTGGTCTCCAGCACTGAACACTGTCCCATGCATGGGAGCAGTTCAGTGCCACGTCACAGCCCTGTTTGTTAGTCGCTGCTAGAAGCTCGAGGAACGGGGTGGGATCATGGGCCACATGTTGGTGGGATGGAAAATGTGCTCGCTCAGCCTCTTCATATCCACAGCTGGTGACAATCACAGGCATAAGGTCAGCATCTGAGAGTGTTCAATGAAATGTTGCGGCACTAAAGCATGAAAACACTGCACTTCAGACTTAACTCTTCTTTAATGACAAAAATCCCCAGTGAATCTGTTCAGACTTAGCAGAAGTATCCAATGAACTGTGTTTTAAAACGTTACAGGAACACTTTTAAAATATATCTGCATGCATCTTCTGTCTTGTTTTTCACGCATTCTCAGCTCCAACCTTAGAGTGAACAGAACATTTTCCCTGTACTGTGAAAGCAAAACAGCCCAGTGCTGTGAGACAAATAGTGCTGGGGCACTATTTGATATAATTGGAGTTTCTCTTTGCCTCTGCTTTTGGGACAGGTGTTTTGAGGCAGGGATCAGTGCCTGTGTTTGGGCTAGGGGTGAAACTTGTAGAGAGGAAACAGGGATATAGAGAGGAAACAGGGACAATGCAGAGAGGAACATCTTCAAACAAGCTGTGCAGAGAACAAAGGGGCTCGCCACCTTTTAGTTTCGGTGAAAGAAGCATGAAAAGAAGTTTCTTACTTCATTATGTGAGTAGGGGTGTACATATCCAATGTATGTACATATATATAAAAGTCTTTAAACATTCTTAAAAACTCTTCTCAGGAAAGAAGGACATATAAAAATCAAGCAGCTGGAAATTAAGAGGAAGGAAAGTTACTGAGGCTGTTTAAAATCCTAAATCTCATTTATGGCCTCTTTTAAAACGGGCTGATTGAATACATAAGTGTTCCTCATAATAAATAGATGTATTTTGTTGTGCTGTCAGATTACCTCATGGGAAAGATACCAGACTCTTAAAAGCAATTATAATCTGGTTATCAGTTGCAAACTCTATTGATTTATTTTTTAAGTGAAAATGTAACTGGAAAGGTACAATATTTGCTTTTAAAAGATGACAATTTTCCTGACTTGTGTGGGTTGAGAATACAAGAAGCAGCTGATTGAAAGTCTGCAGATCTGATTGAAGAATGAAACAGAAAATTATTCCTGCATGAGCTGAAGCATAGACAAATAGCCCAGTCTACTGTGTTTATGATCACTGTTAGTGGATCTGGGACCAGGGAGGGGGCAGGGATTAATAACATTTTATTGCTGTTTAGGGAAATTTTAAATGGAGCCATTGTGATCCTTTACCGGTTAAAGCTTCATCAGGGAATGAAAAATTACTCTCCTAGACAGTGAGTAAAGAAGCAAGAACTACTTGGAGATGGGGTTTGCATGTCAAGTGGGAATCGGTACCTCTAGGGCTAATGTGTTTAAGATGCAGGGTACAGGCACAGAAGACTACTTTATTAGGCATTTTTTCAAGTCACATAAACTGAAGAAAAATGTTCAGGAAAGGACATGCAGATCATTGAAAGAAATTTGCAAATGTGCAACACAGTTCAGTGGAAGTAAAAAAAAAAAAGAATAGGAAAAAAACCAACCAGCCATCCAATCAAAAACCCCAAACTTCCAGATACATACTTCAGTGCTGCTGGAAGAGCTCAAAACTCACCTCAAAAATGTCAAGCATAGACATTTCAGTGATGCTTTTTCATTTCTATTACATTATGAAAGGAAGGAAAAGCAGAAAGTGCAGTTTTTGGAACACAAAGAGTTCAATGTTGAGCTGCCTCAAAAGGGTTCAGAAGCAAAACCTGTTCACTTTTTCTTTCCTGAGGTGTAGAGTCACTCCAGGAGGGAAAGAATTTGTCTGCCATCATCCCATTTGACCTTTTTGGTCCAATGAAGAGAGGGGACATAGGACTGTGCTCCTCTCTTGACCTCTCCCCTCATGACAAGCCATAGCTTTGTGGATTTATGGGGAGACAAGAGTGTCTGGTGGACCTTAAGTTCGTTTCAGGAGCTTTGAGGAGGGGAGAGGGCAGGATTTATGGAGAGCATGTCCTTTTAGAGTGGGCACCCACCAACTTGGAGTTGCTGGCCAGTGTTTGGGTTCCCAGATGCTGCTGTCCAGCCCTGAGGGCACAATTTCCATGCAAACCCCATGGCCGTGTCTGGGTTTGCTTTAAATTCATCTTCCTCCCAGGCTTCTCAGGTGGTGGATTTAGTCATTACTGTTTTGCATCAACTTACTCCTAGAAATGGGATGGTATTGCAGCGATTTGATGGAAAAGACTACCTCCAACTCTTCCAAGGGAACTGCGACATGCAGACTTGCTGACAGCCCGTTTCACCTCCAAATATAATCAGTTCTAGTAGGACTAGTGTAAAAATCAGTCTTCTATTATCCAATAGTCTGACTGATCTCTATGCAGCACTAAACATAGACTGAAAATCCATGAGCGGCGTCACTAGGACACTGAAGAAATTGGCATTTATGAACAAGCTAAAGGGTAAAAGATTAAGATAAAAACTGAGCTCTAACAATTGCTGGGTGCTTATTTCAGTTAAAATAATGAACAAAAACAAAGGCATGCCATATAAAATGAGCTTCCTAGAAGCAAACAAGTGAACATGAGGCATAATGGCTAATGAAAAGGATAACCTGCTGATGAATAACAAAACTTTTGACACTTTTAGCTCATCCTTTAAATGTTCCTGCAGGAGAGATTATCAAAGTAAAAAAAAAAAAAAAATTGTATGCCTTGAAGCACTTTTTTCATTCTTTCAAGTAGAAGAAGCTGCAATCCCAGGAAAGCATAAAAGAGAGTTATATTTCCATTGTGATAATTTCAAACTTCATACTAAAAGTATATAAAATTGTGTAAAATTACAGATACAAATAACAAGCAAGTGAATATTAAAACTAAAATGTATTTGCATTTTCCACGGGTCTAGTTCTCTTTTTGCAGAGGAAACCTTACTCAAATCCATGTATGTGACAAGAGGGACCTTCATATTTTTCATTTCTCTAGAAGTATCTAGAGACTGTTTGGGTCTCTGCGAGACCCAGGGAGCCTTTCCTTGTGTTTTCTAGAGAATCAGCTTCTCAGTTTTAGTATCTTGTGCCATTTTACAGGGGAAGTAGCGTAGGAGTAGAAGACAGGTGCATTCCATAAAACTGAATCAGAATTTGCAACCCAAATGAAAAAAAAAGGTATTTGAGCTTATTGATAGACCCAGACGTGCAGGTAGTGCCACAAATCTGGTGATACTATTCACATGCTTGAAGTTCTTTCATAGCTTATAAAAGAAACTAGACTCATGCTTAACTACTTTGTAGCTATAGGGGCAGTTAGCATTTCCCGAAGCTCTGAGGGATTGCTTTTTGATGCAAAACTATGTGTTTTGTTATGTTGGGTAAAAAAAATGGGAGAACAAGTCTGATTTTGGTACTGCATCAAGTCTCAAAGATCTTGTGTATTTACTTATTAAATATTGAAAATTGCAGTGAGACCTGATCTACAGAAGCAGTGTCAATGGGAGTTTACATGTGCAGTCAGGTAGCAAATCCTAAGGGTTTTTTTCATCCAATATTGAGCATAAATCCAGGCTTGTACTACTGCAAGAATTTATCATTTCAGGTCAAAATGTTGTTTAAAAAAAATCATCATTATGCATTACAGTTTCAGGCTCTTTTTAAATTAAGGAAGAGCTACCAGCTGATGAGAATTTTGGTAGTGTCATAAAAAGACTTCAGTGAGAGTTCTCCTAGAGAAGGTCATGACAGAAACATGACTTTTAAATTCAGAACAAATACACGAGATAAAGGGGGATGGTCTAATAAGTAGAAAAGTTCTGCAGTAAGACTCTGCTGTTACTTTTCCATAAGGATGAGGCACAAAGACAAGGGGAAAAAAAAAAAAAAAAAAAAAAAAAAACCAACCAACCAACAAAAAAAAATTCAAAAATGCAGAAGGAAACCATTTGGCACAAACATACAAAAGTAAAAAAAAAACAACAAAAACCAAACAAAAAACCCCAAGCAGTTCTCACAAGTACAAGGCAAGGAGGCTAATACCTAATGTGCTGAAATTAGGCAGATTGGCTTCAAAGTACAACTGCTTAGGTACAGGCTCAGGAACTGAAACCTTGAAGTTTTGAAGGATGGCGCTAAATTGATTTCTGTCTGGAAAAGGCAGGAATTGCAGTCGCTGGGCTGGGATAAACCCTGACCACTGAATCCAGAAGTAGAGGTACAAATCTAGCCCCAGCGACCCGGCTCTCAAGAGACCTTCGTGCAGCCACATCATTGCTGCAATTTTGAAACTGATCCCTAAAAGTGAGGGCTGGTCTAGTGGTCTTTTAGAAGTTTTTCCTCTCCTTACTGACAATGAAAGCTGTAGATGCTGATGTTGCACCCAAACCACATGAGGGGGAGACCCTGGCCTGCGGGTGTTTTCCATTTCACATAGATTGAAAGAAAACACACCAAGTTCATGCTGATGCTGATGTGGCAGGGAAGTGCTAGGGAGAGGGGATGCTCTCTGCCCGCTCTGCATCAAGGCTGGCATGGACAGCATGTGCTCAGAGATGTGAAGCAATGGTGCATTGGTTGCAGCATTTCAGAGGTTTTATGGATTTCCAGTAAGACTAAGACAGCAGGGAGAGAAAATGTTGGCACAAGCAAGTGCTTGCTTGCTTTCTTGCTTTCACCCACAGGTCTTAGCTCTGCACCTGAAAAGCACCTAAAAAGCATTGCCTTGGGAAGGCTGATGCATAAACAGTAGCTTTCACTCATAAAATCTCAGCTCCCAAAGCAAATTTCACCTTAACAAAAACTGTAATTTTTTTTCAGGAAAATAGCACTATCTGTCGTGATTGCATTTGGCAAGCCTCACTAGCTTTACAGTTGTTATTTAGAAACACAGTGTTTGCCAACATGATACAATCGTAGATGCATGCCTCTTCAAAGAGGAAACAGCTTCGAAGTGGCAAATTAAGTTTGGCAAATTCTGGCAACTACTTTAACAGTAAATTATTACTGATTTTTTTTCTATGCATTTACTGCATTTTCTACAAGAACTGCTGAACAGAGACTGAGTAGACTCCTCTGAGCTCAGAGACAGGAGACAGAGTGGTACCACTTTCACAAGCTAAGGCAAAGCCTTGGTAAAGTGTTAAGACATATCTATAGCTGTCTCCTAAACTGAGTGATTTAAAGTAGATTATTCTTTGCATACTGAGGATTTGGCAGGCTGAACTGATATGCTTAGATTATTTATTTACTTCTATGAAAAACCCATGTCTGTGCAGTCTTGCATTCTCTTTGATGTCAGGGACAGATATTCAGGCTCCAAAGTTTTCCCTCAGCCCTCTCCATATACTGTGCCTACAAGTGTTGGCACTGCAGTTTGTTTTGTTGCTTGGAGACAGCTGCAGGAACACACAGTGGCATAAATCACACCTGACTCTGTTGCTAAGGAAATAAGACAATCTCCTGCTTTTCCTTCAGACCTTTTAGTAAAAGAGGCAAACAAAATTTATATTCAGGATATTTAAAATATTGCTTTAATTTAACAAAAGAAAAAAGGGAACTATGTAATGCCTATCTGTAACAGCTTTCCTGGGGAACAAATACTGAAATTACATTCTTCTGGAAGTGATTACTGGAAGCACAGGATTTGAATACATTGTGTGATAGAGGATGCTAATTAGATGCAATCTGGATTTGGGGTATAAAAACTCTATAAACTTTTTAGTGGGCTTTTAAACTTGCAGAGCAGTGCCTCCTGCTCACCCCAATGTTCATGGAATTGCAAAGGAAACAAAAAAGTAATTTTTGCTACTAAAAGTTCGACTTTGGTAAAAATTGAACTTGAGGCAGTTTTAATGTGTGGGGTTCACTAACTTCCCCTAGGCAACCCCCAGGATGGATCTTCATCTTCATTGTCATTTGCGTGGCCCTCAAGTTGCAGAGCCTCATACCTGTTGTTTAAGGGTCCCTGGGAAGGCAAAGGAGGCCAGTAGGGATTCACCTGTTGCCTCAACAAGGGACCTGTTTCCACTACCTCCAGCACCACCACAATGCACCCCGTAATTGAAGTTGATATCTCTTGTTCCAGAGTGATGCTGTGGTCACCTCTTGCCTCTATGCTTTTAACAGAGATACATTATGCTCCAATTATAAACCAAGGGAAAATTTTCATCAGGTTAACTGATTTGTGTTTTTTATATGTATACCTGAAAAGGTCTGTGTGACAATGCTAATATGCACACTCTAAGATATAGAACAATATTCAACAATAAGCGTAACATGACATAAATCAGGAAAATTCCAATAGAGTGCAGCATCAGATTTAGAATTCCTGTTGGTGGTAGCCACATGAAAAAAATGTCCCACTACTGATGTTATACATGTTTATTCTTTCCAAGCCATGGTGTATCTCCTCTATATCATGATTAATGGTTATTAGAGTTCTTTGTCCTTTGTTTTGGATGCGGTCCAGCAGTCGACACAGGTGGTTGTGCCGTAGTAATTTTTTCACCAGTGCAAGCTTCATTCCAATGGGAGTGGGCAGTAAATCTTGACAGGATGTATAGCTAGATTGTAGCAATTTGTGAGTTGTGACAGAAGCCCCTAATTTGGGTAAAAGCACAAATGCAGATGTTTGCTTATTTCTACAGTAATGTTTTCTCTGAGTATGGAATCACAAATAGTTCTTATACATCCCTTTCTAACGTGTATAAGCACAGGTTCACAAGGATTTCATCAGGATATATTTTGAACTGACAAACATTTTGTTCGCCCTAATGGTATTACTTTCACAAATAAATCCCTGTTGTTCCCATGCAATGCATGTATCAACACTGACAATCTGCTATTTGTTCCCATTTTGTTGGACCCATAACTTTGTGTTATGTAGGATAGAGTATAATTCTATGGTGATTTGACCCCAGTGCAATGATGGGATATGTGATATATACCAAAGCATTGCATATTGTTACAACAAAAGTTTTACTTGTTGGTAGGGTCATAAGTGAAGATGCCACCACGACTGAAATTTTCTTTCAAATTTATTTGCATTATTCCAGATTACTTTATCAATTTCAGTGAGCAAGATACCCCCATTGTCTTCCCTTACAATTGCTGCTGCAGCAAGTTGTATCCACAATTGAGCTTGAGTACAACTAAGAGGAATTGGTATGGGCTGCACCTAGAGTACTCACTATTAATTGATGATCCTTTTCATCAATCCTTTCCCATTGAGGTAATATATCTGATAAGAGCAATTGGTTAGTTCCTGTGATCCAATTGGTATAAATCACTTGGCACTGACTTTATTTTGTTTGCCAGGACTTCAGCATTCGTGCTCTTCAGTATTCCTAATGCTGTCCCCAGGATACCAGTCACATCTCTCCTTAATTGTTTTGGAGAGGTGAGGGTCACTGCATGCAACCATGATAACCATCCTATGTAAAATATACTTAAGAATGGTGAATAAGCAGGTTTGATTGCAGAGATATTAATCTGCACTGATAGTTCTAGTTATTTGAGGGACCATGAAGGATTAAATAGCACTTTTTCTTGGCCTTTATATTTGATGGCACAGGGTCCAATTTTGAAACATGTGGAAGTAGGGTTTCAACAGTCTTAACAGGAATCTTGCAAATTGTTTTTTCAAGTAAGACTGGTATGAAAAGGAGTTTTGTCAAAAGATAGAGGAGATCCAAAAAATTAATTACTGGACCAAGACAAACTGTGTTCAATTTTTGTACTGAAGTACAGTCATTCTCTACTCTGTACACTCCTTTTGTCACTCCATGACTAGGACCACCACAGAGCAGAGTACTAGGATGCTGACACCAAGGAATTCAGATCAGGATGAAGCTGCCCACTTGCTCTAACATGCAGCAAGTTGCATTAGTTGTAAACTGTGACCTGATGGCTCATGTGCAACAAATGGTATGAAAACATAACCAATACCTTTAGGGAGACGTTTAACTACACACAGTCCTCATGCTTTTGTTTAGCATGTTGGTTTTCTGTGTAATAACTGACAAAGCCCCCAAAGTAAAAAAAAACCAGATGTGTCAACTTCATAGATGATCAACTTTCACGAGGCAAACCTGACTCTTCATGAACATATAGAAACATTCAAATCTTCCCACATCAGGGAACCTAGACATGCTTCCTTAGCTTGTACAAGTGTGATTTGAGTCACAAAATCATAGAATACCTGATGTGAAAAAGGACCTCCAGAGGTCATTGGGTCCAACCTTCCTTGCTCAAGCAGCAAAGACCAAAGACCGCAGCCACACAGCTTCTGAGTATCTACAAGGAGGGAGATTCCATGAGCCCTGTGGGCAACCTCTGCCAGTGCTCAGTCACCCTCGCAGTAAAAAAAGGTTTCCTGATGTTCAGAGGGAAGCTTTTAGTGTTGTTGTGTTTTGCTTTGTGCCTGTTGTCACTGAGCATGCCTGACAACAGCCTGGCTCGGTCTTTGCTCCATCTTCCCTTCAGGTATTGTTATACCCTGAAAAGTGATCCCCCCTGGAGTCTTCTCCAGGTTGAACAGCCTGGAGGCAGCATTTTCCGCGTGTCCTGATAGGAGAGATGCTCTAGTCCCTTCATCATCCTTTGCTGGATGCTCTCCAGTATGTCCACCTCTCTTGTGGCTGGGGAGCCCAAGACTGGACAAAGTACTCCAGGTGCAGCCTCCCCAGTTCTGAACAGAGGGACTTGGATCAGACCTGGAAAGTCAGCAGACGAAGAAATGCCTTGAGATGACTTATTTCAAAAAAACCAGTTCTGGACATGAAGGGTGAGGCCTGTGACTTTATACAAAAAATACAGCAAAGGAATTCTGCTTGGCAGCAAGGCAGTCTAGTGAGATGAGCTATCTGAGAAGCTTTTGTTCCCTGAGGCCAGGGCTTGTGTGTTCTATGGGTAGTTCCTGAAAGCCCTGTGGTGTCACCAGAAAATCACTGTGACATGTGTGACATCAATCATTGTGCCTTCTGGGTGTGATTCCTGAAAGCTCTCTGATGTTGCCACAGAGTTATTGTGACATGTGTGACATCAATCCTTGGTGTGCAGCAGCCCTGAAGGCCCAGAGTGTCTGCCCTCCTCCTGTTGGAACAGACATCTGCAGTTGAGCAGAGGATGGACGTTCATCCTGTTGGCTGCCTTCTAAGGGTTAAAAAGATTTGCCGAGAGGCAACAGTGGCAGAGCCTGGGAAGCTGGTCCCAGCTGCTGAAAACACAGGCTCTGACTGCTGTTATTGAGAGGCCAGGAACCTCTTCCCCACCTTCCCATTTCGTGCTTGCACGTCAGAGAGGTCAGTCACCACCCTGCTGTGAGAGCTGTCACATGCAGAGACACCTCTGGTGTCACTCGTCTGCCCCAGGATAGCCCCAGGTACCTGTGGCAGGCCAATCACAGCCCCGAGGCTGAGCGGGAGCTCTTTAGCACTCAACTGGGGCAGTTTGGCTGCTTTCTGCAGACTGTATCTCCAGACTGTGTCTCCAGGGCAGGTCAGGAGCTTTGTGTCTCTTTGGTTTGCAGTGCTAGATGGCGGAGGAGGTCTCACCAGGAGACAGTACCTCTTCCCCTGCTGCCAGCACCAACCAGGTGCCCCAGGCTGTGCCTCCACGTGACACAGAGAACCTAATGTGCCCGATCTGCATGGACACCATCAAGGACCAAGTCTCTGTGAGCTGGTGCAGACATACTTTCTGCTTTTCTTGCATACTAGAATGGTCCCGCATTAGAGCTGTTTGCCCAAATTGCCAGGAACCTTTCCAGTACCTCTTTCGCAAGGTGGGAGACAACAATTACGAGGTGTACTACATCAGCTTTGCCAGGCCTTATCGAGGACAGAGAGCTCGTCGCCGCTCTGCAGGAAGGAGGCAGAATCGTTCCACAGGCCGCCAGCAGCACAGCTCTTCCAGCAGGGAGCGTGGCACTGGCCATGCCAGGGCCCGAGAGAGGGAACGAAGCAGGTCCTCAAGGCGGCACCACAGGAGCCACAGCAGGGGAGAGCAGGCCCAGGACTACGACTCCTCGAGCAGCAGAAACTGGCAGCAGAGTTGGGCTGAAGACAC
>VZRE01004658.1:19471-30097 GCA_013396775.1 Cephalopterus ornatus
AGGACCGAGCTGACAGGCCCCAACGGGATGCCCCAGTCCGCTCGGGGAGGAGTGAGCACCGCCGGCAAGAACGACGGCGTTCCTCCCGGCAGTCACGGGTGGCAAGGAGCCGATCCCAGAGGAGGTCCCGCAGTCCTGATAGGCGCAGGGACAGGTAGCACCCTACCAAGAAGGGTAATACTGTATGCCCTGCTACTAGTGTCATCAATTAGAACACTTCACACCAAAACTGCTCCTACAAGTAATTGAAAAATAAAGTCAAATAAAACTGTCAAGCTTGAAGCGTAGGATCTATTCTCCATTTAAAAATGCATCCAAAAATCCAAAGAGACCTATGCAAGGCTGCCCAAGGTTGTGAGGATAACAAGCTAGAAGCTATAAGCTAGAAGAAATGCCTTGCAATGGCTTATTTCTAAAATAGAACATAAAGCTGGGCACGAACAGTGATGCCTGTGATTTATATGAAAAACACAGCAAGGGAATTCTGTTTGACAGAGGGTCAGTCTAGTGAGATAAGCTATCAGGAAAGCTTTTGTTCCCTGAGGCCAGGGTTTGTGTGTTCTATGGGTAGTCCCTGAAAGCACTGTGATGTCACCACAGTCACTGTGACATGTGTGACAATCTGTTTTGTGGTGTGGGGCAGCCCTGAAGGATCAGAGTGCCCACCCTCCTCCTGTGGGAACAGACATCTGCAGTTGAGGAGACGATGAAACCCCATCCCACTGGCTGCCTTCTGACAGCATAAAGAGGATTTGCAGGGTGGTGACAGCGGCAGGGCGTGGCGTGCTGGTATGGACCTGCCGCATGCCCAGGCTCCAGATGCTGTTGCTCAGAGGCCAGGAACCTCTTCCCCACCTTCCCATTTCGTGCTTGCTCATGTCAGAGAGGTCAGTCACCACACTGCTGTGAGAGCTATCACATGCAGAGACACCTCTGGTGTCACTCGTCTGCCCCAGGATAGCCCCAGGTACCTGTGGCAGGCCAATCACAGCCCCGAGGCTGAGCGGGAGCTCTTTAGCACTCAACTGGGGCAGTTTGGCTGCTTTCTGCAGACTGTATCTCCAGACTGTGTCTCCAGGGCAGGTCAGGAGCTTTGTGTCTCTTTGGTTTGCAGTGCTAGATGGCGGAGGAGGTCTCACCAGGAGACAGCACCTCTTCCCCTGCTGCCAGCACCAACCAGGTGCCCCAGGCTGTGCCTCCACGTGACACAGAGAACCTAATGTGCCCGATCTGCATGGACACCATCAAGGACCAAGTCTCTGTGAGCTGGTGCAGCCACCCTTTCTGCTTTTCTTGCATACTGCAATGGTCCCGCAACACAGCTGTGTGCCCCATCTGCCGGGACCCTTTCCAATACCTCCTCCGCAAGGTGGGAGACAACAATTACGAGGTGTACTCCATAGGGCACTACATCAGCTTTGCCAGGCCTTATCGAGGACAGAGAGCTCGTCGCCGCTCTGCAGGAAGGAGGCAGAATCGTTCCACAGGCCGCCAGCAGCACAGCTCTTCCAGCAGGGAGCGTGGCACTGGCCATGCCAGGGCCCGAGAGAGGGAACGAAGCAGGTCCTCAAGGCGGCACCACAGGAGCCACAGCAGGGGAGAGCAGGCCCAGGACTACGACTCCTCGAGCAGCAGAAACTGGCAGCAGAGTTGGGCTGAAGACACGTCTACTGACACTTCTAGTGATGAGGACCAAGCTGACAGGCCCCAACGGGATGTCCCAGTCCGCTTGGGGAGGAGCGACCGGCATCGGCAGGGTCGCCAGGTTTCCTCCCGGGAGCCCCAGGCAACAAGGAGCCGATCCCAGAGGAGGTCCCGCAATCCTGATAGTCACAGGGACAGGTAGAACACCTTACCAGGGATGGTACAACTGTATGCCCTGCTATTAGTGTCATGAATAAAAATTCTTCATACCAAAACTGCTCCTACTAGCAATTTCAAAAATAAATTCAAATCCAACCATCAAGTTTGGAGCCAAGCATCTGAAAACACACCTGAAAATCTGAAAAGACCCTTCAGGGCTGCTGAAGGACATGAGTGTAACAGTTGCTTTTCTCATCCTGTTCTTTGTTACACTCATCTATAAAAGGTTATACTTAGCATTTTGTATGGATATGCCTTTTCTCCCTATATTGCATTTCCACACTATGATAACTGAAGATGAAAGGAAAAAAATCCTTTCTGCTCTGGTACCAACAACACAAGCGGGTTATTGTATTAGATAACATCTTGTCCTTCCACATCATCCATTTTTTTCTTACTTTACTCCAAATATCCCCAGAATAACTTCTCATCTTACCACTCTTCTCACAAGGTGGCAGTGATAACTGAAGTTGGCTTACAATCACTCAGCTGAATCACAAAGAGACTGCCTATGATGCCAATCCAAAACTAACACTGGCAGCAAGCCTCTGAGAAGCCTCTTTTCTTCTTTTCCCTCCTTACAGACTTTAAAAGCAGTCTCCAAAGCCTTTATAGAGAAATTTGTCCCCATGGTATGCTCTGTAAAGAGCCTCACCTTTAAATGCTACAGACTCTTCAGACCCTATCCAAAGACTACCAAAGACATTGAAAAACAACGGTGGACCAAGAACACTGTTACTTTCAAGTAAAGACTGGTGCAAAGAGGAGCTTTCTCAAATGACAGAGGTGATTTGAAAAATTAATTACTGGACCAAGACAAACTCCTCAATTTTTGTATTGAAGTACAATCATCCTCTACTCTGTACAGTCCTTGTGTACAGAGTCACTCCGTGACTAGGACTGCCACAGAGCATTAAGGATTAGATATTCCAATCAGGACTAAGCTGCCCACTTGCTCACTCACAGCACTGACATGCATCAAATGGTATTGGCTGTGAATTGTTGACTGTTGCAGTCACTCCATCATTCAGAGTGATCTGCCTTTGTAAAGCCATGCTGTCTATCTTGGATCACCTCCTTGTCTTGTATGTGATTTAACATTGCTTGCATGAGGATCTGCAACATTATCTATCCAGGCACAGAGGCCAGGATAACTGGTCTGTAATTCCCCAAGTCCTCCCTGCTTCCCTTTTTAAAAATAGAAGCAATGTTTCCCTTTTTCTAATCACCAAGGATGTGCCCTCACTGCCATGACTTTTCACATATGATGGAGAACAGCTTGGCAACAATAGAGCTCAGTTACCTCAGGACCCTGGAATGCACATTGTCAGGCCCCACAGACTTGTGGTTGTTCAGTTTCATCAAGTGGTCCAGTGCCCTTCCTGTAGAGTGGGAGGGACTTCACTCCTCTGACTCCCACCTAAAGGTTTCAGAAACTTGAGAGATGTGGGAAGCCTGACTTCCAGACAGTGAAAACTAAGGTGAAGAACTCATTGAATACCTCAGCCTTCTCCATATCTGCTGTTAACAGTTCTCCTTTCTCATTTATATGGGGCGTTTATCTCCTTGGCCGTTCTCTTCTGATCTATGTCCTTACAGAATCTCTTCTTGTTATACTTCGCATCACTTGCCAAGTCTGGTTCCATCTGTGCCTTGGCTTTCTTTGCCCTGTCCCTACACATCTGAACTGTATCCCAGTACACTCCCCAGGTCACCTGTCCCTGCTTCCACTGGCTATGCATTTCCTTCTTTCTTCTCAGTTTGAGGAGCAGACCTTTCCTCAGCCATGCTGGCTTCTGGCCTGCCTTGTGTATGTCCTACACATTGTCAGGGAAAGTTCTTGTGCTCTAAGAAAAGTGGCCTTTAAGACTTCCCAGATCTGGTCAGTCCCTCTGTCCTTAAGGACAGTTTCCCAAGGGAAAATTCACTCAAGTCCTTGAACATGTTTAAGTTTGCTCTTCCAACCTTCAGGATTCTCATTTTTTTCCTTGCCAGGCCCATGCTCCTGGAGATTACAAACTTCACCAAGGCATGGAGAAGTCTCCAATAACTAACACCCTTTGTGCTGGGGCCACTCATGGGTGGATGATTGTTCCTACTTTGTAGCACTGTCCTTTTCTTGGTCTTGACTACTTGTTGTGGAGTCTTCTCATTCCAGTCCCAGAGCA
Organism: Cephalopterus ornatus; assembly: GCA_013396775.1. Taxonomy (NCBI): domain Eukaryota; kingdom Metazoa; phylum Chordata; class Aves; order Passeriformes; family Cotingidae; genus Cephalopterus; species Cephalopterus ornatus. The sequence goes on from VZRE01004658.1 coordinate 23,503, forward strand.
TCGTATCTCTTATGTAGGGGCACACTGGTAGCAAGGGGGTCACTCTTCCTTCTACTCCAAGCAGAGGTGAGAGTCCAGTCTCATATGTCTTGTGAGTCAGTCAGGCCTGCCAGCTCAGGCTTGAAAGGTAATTTACTTTCCACTTCCAAGGACTTAAGGCAGGCCTGTCACTCTGCCCATGAGTACACAAAACGATGAATCGCCCACTCAGATTCCCACATAGAACTTTGCCTGGTGAGCTCCTAATACAACACAGCAACCTGCTCCAAATCTGCCTGGGCATACCTTGCACCTGTGACACCCACCTCTGCCTTCGGGGGGCTTCCAGATTCTGGGATTCCCTGTAGGTAGGGGTCTCATCCATTTTTGTTACACCGTTTTTGTTACAGAAGGATGCCTCTCTTGGTTCCTCCCCGGGGAGGATTCAGTGTCCCTCCCTGCCGACCCGCATCCTGGTTATATGCCAGCGTGCTCCTGGAGCCACTTAGCATTTCCCGCACTTCCCCCTGGCATCGCCCTAGCCCCAACAGCGCGTGTTCCTGGCAAGTTTCTCAGCCCAGATGTCCCTGACCCGGGGAATCCCCTGCTCAGCACGTTCTTCAGCTCAGCCCCCAGACCTCACCGTACTACAGTCACTGTCGCCGCTGTCGCCGCTCGCCTTGCCAACGGAAGATTCCGGCGTCACCAGAATCTGCTGCAGTTGCCCCTGGCAACGCTCTGGGCACATCAATCCTGCCTGCCAGAGCTGCCTGTTCCTACGGGACCCTCAACTCTTCACTGAATCGCAGAATCACAGACCCTCCTGAGTTGGAAGGCACCCACAAGGACCATTAAATCCATCTCCTGGCCCTGCGCAGGACATTCCAAGAGTCACACCTTGTGCCTGAGAGCGCTGTCCAAACGTTTCTTGAACTCTGTCAGGCTTGGTGCTGTGGCCACTTCCCTGGGAAGACTGTTCCAGTGCCCAACCACCTTCTGGGTGAAGAACCTTTTCCTACTATCTAGCGTAAACCTCCCCTGACTCAGATCCATGCTGTTCCCTAGGGTCCTGTCACTGGTCACCAGAGACAAGAGATCAGTGCCTGCCCCTCTGCTGATCCTCATGAGGAAGCTGCAGACAGCTGCGAGGGCTTCTCCAGGCTGAACAAGTGACCTCAGCCGTTCCTAGTATGACTTCTCCTCTAAACTCTTGCTTGGGTGTCCCTGAGTCCAGCAACCCCCTGCCCAGCTCGGTCTCATTGTCAGCCCCCAGAACTTACCGTAGTCACCTCTGCTGTCCACACTGTTGCTGTGAGCCTCACTGACTGTCCCTAAGTCTTCGTAATAACTTTTAAGGTGCATCTTACACTTCACAAGCTTTATGAGACATAACACAAGCAACGTTTATTTGCTTTTAAAACTCTAGCTTAAATGCCCATTGTTTGTCCTCCTGAGAAGTTTTGCTTTCAAAATTCAGGAAACAAAGCTGAGTCTCATAGGCTTGACAGAATATCTCCCTTAAGGTGAAACAAAAATATAAAAATACAAAACTTTCCCAGTGATTCCTCTCCTCTGATGTAGGACAAGGCTGGTAGCATGGAATGGCTGGTCCTGGTGATGGCCAGTGGAAGGCTGAGTGAGTGGTGGGTCCTGCAGCTTTTTCCACCACGGGAAACTTTGTGGCTCTGGGAGCCACTGTGGTGAGCTGTAGAAATTCCAAAGCAAAAGCCCACCAAGGATTTCATATGCACATGTTTAACCATGTGAATACTAGTATGCTAATCATTCCTTAATGTTATTAATTTCTATTGCATTGATGAGTAGAGGTCCCTATTAGCATGGCACTGTAACAACACCTGAGTGGAAGAATTCACTACTTTAGTAAAGAAAGTGAATTGCAAGAAAATGGAAAAGTGATGGTATGTTGTTCTGCCAGAGCTGCCCAGCTGTTGCAAGGTGTTTTGTAGGTGCTGTGCTGTAAGTAAATGGATTACAAGAATAATTTAAAAGAAATTACTATTCTTACTCCTTCCTTTTGACCTCTTATCTCTCACAGACACAGACAGTTTTACCAGAGAGATTAATTGCCTTTTCTTACTAATGTTTTCAAATATCTTTTAATATGTGTTCATGAAATGTCAGAAGTTCCGTCAGAAGTTCCTTCTGTATCTAGCAATACTTCCTTTTTTCAGGTACTGGGTGCGCAGTAAAAGGACATTGAGATTATACCAATATACTTTTTTGAGGATTTTTTTATTATATCTCAGTCAGCAAACCATTTATCCACTGCTGGCACACACACAACTTCTGAAATCCTTTGCTCTCATATATTTCTTAATTATCCTTCTTCATTGTCCTAGGGCTTCTCTTTGTGCAGCAAAAAAAAGGTGGCACTTAAAACCAGTCTCAGTTGAACTTCTCTAACTTACTAGAAGTTGCTCAAACAGCTTCTACCAATAAGGAGAATTTCTAGAATATTTTCCAGTAAGAAGTATTGGAAAAGAGAGTTGCGGTGGTGACTAATAGGTATTATTCTCTCCGTGTTGAAATCTCTCTAGCGCAAGTGGTGAACCATGTCCCAGCCAGACTTCCAACTGCAAGTGTGTGTGCATGAAGCATGTTTCTCAAAGCTCTTCTTGGCTTCATTCTTCCTGGAGGCACTTCGGTTTCAAAGTTTGCCTTTAGTTTCATGGATTAAAGATATCTGTCTCCACACGTCAAGAAAATTTTCCACCTGAGATCCAAAGTTTGGTTCCAGGGAAGAATAATGATGCAGGAGATCAGTGAGCATTTCTGACTGTCATTTGCAATGCAAGAAATAGCTCCTGTTTTTCCTTCTCCTTCCACAACACTCGCTTTGTTTTGCCAACAGAAAAATTTGCAAAGCTCTTGCAACATTGTAGAGAAAGCCAAACCACCGTTTGTGGAGGCTGGCTCTCGTTTTCGGCTGCCGAGTCTCCTGTCAGCTTCAAAGGAGTGAGGATTTTAACCACTGTGACTCCTCAGTTCGTGTGTGATTCAAGTTGTTTATCACCTAGATCATTCACAAACCTCCCACTGCTACTTCCCTTTCAGCACTGGAAAATTCTTCCAAAAACTGAATTCTAAAAATGGGACAGAGTTTTGCTGTCCCTTTCACTTCATATGGCTTGTGGAATAGCACATCAGTGCTCCTATTTCTCAGATGGTATAAGCTTAAGATAACAGTGAGGAGACTTCAGCATTCTACCTTTACAATTTAGCTGCTGCTGAATCATTTCCATACAGAGATTTCAAACAAAATACTTATGCCTAGAATCCATGTACATTTTCTTCTATTCATAAATATGAATTGTTTGATTTTGATATTCTTACATATATACGCTTGTAAAAATCTGCTGATTTACACAGAACTGCACCGCACTTCAACCCATGAAGAATTCTACCTTCAAATTGAGCCCAGCACTTAAAATTACACTAATTAAGTGTAATAATTAATACTCTGTTATGTTCTGCCACTGTGCTCTGCTCAGAAAGGTCTTTTCATTTGTCCAGAGTGCGTTGAAACCAAACGCTGGGCTTTCCTCTCCACCTTCTTCATCTTCTCCAAGTCCACCTGAGCCTTCCTTGTTTCACAGCGCCTTTGCAGGCACTGAGGGGTTGCAAAGCTGTTAATTACCACAGGGAAAAGACCTTAGAACTCCCCCTAGGTGAAAGAAAAACAGCATGCACACTGGCTGAATTAAGTTTCTGTTTTCCACAACAGCAGAAATCTGAAGTCTTCATAAACACAAGAAAGAATATTTCAGTGAAGTCTATATGTCTGTGTGCAGATTCCTGCAGAAGTCTTTCGCTTTTCATTTCTTGTCTGGCTGAGCCCCCACTGACTTCACAGGGCCTGGAGCCAACATGAAGAGCAGACACTGCACATTATAGCAGGGTCATGCTCTGACCTGTCCAGCCCTTGCAACAACACATATTGAAAGCAACTGGTTTGTGGAATGGAGAGGAATATTTATTTCTTTAAAGGATTGCCTTTCCCTATTGACCAAAAAAACTGTATCTAGAAAAAACCTGAGTATCTGAAAAAAAACCAGAACAACTAAAAGATATGTTTTAAGGCAAAGTGATGGTATGCTGAGTTCAGTGAATTGCTAAAGGAAAGGACCTGCCCAGCACCATTGTGGGAAGCACTGAGGCTTTGTTTTGGTCATACTCTGGATTTGCAAGTGAGACTTGGAATTTAGACTCCATGTTTGGTGAGAAAACCTTCTGCCCTTAAAAAATACAACAGATGACCTCTAGAGCATAATTTGATTTGGTATGAAGGCCAAGGGTGAGGAAGCAATTCAAAGCACAGAGACATGGAGATGACTCCAGAGGAACCAGAAAGAGTTAAATGGCAGCAGAAGAGATGCTTTCTGAAGGAAAAACAAGACCAGCTCCTTCACACCATTGCCCCAGAGGATGGAGGTCCAGAGGCAGAGATAAACTCCAGAACTCAGACTCTAAACTCTTGGTGATACCCCCACCTTTGGATATCAAATTTCTCCATGCTTTTGGGCGATTCTTTTCCTTTCTTTGTTACCGCACACTTTTCCCCTTCTCTTGTTACATCATTTGTTCTCTCTCACCTTATTTTCTTCAGCTAGAAGAATAAAAATCCCCAGTTATAGTAAGAAGTTTTATGTTGTTGAACAGGATGTTACCTTTGAGTAATAACCATGTAGCATTCCTTCACATCACAAAGTAGAGTGGGAAAACCCTGCCCAAGGAAACACTGACTTTTCATACATAATTGTCATCTCTTTCTTTAGCATCCCTGCCACCCTCTTTCTGCCTCTTCCCCTACAGAAGCCAGATGCACCACCTTTTTGTTTGGGATTGAGACACCATTGAACCTGTACTATCTAATCTGCAAATGCCAAGCTGGAACAATTGCACTGCTCACACCAATCATGGGGTGGTATGATTAAAAAGGAACATGACCTCTCATCCCTGCAGCTGGCACTGACTGCAGCCAGTGAAATGCGGCTAGCATACTGATTTGAGTTGTGTGCTAAAATCTCATTAGTCCTGCTGACTATTTTCAACACCTTTTGGGAGTGCTTCATTACCATGCAAACAGCAAGAGCTTGTTTGGAAAGCCTCATCCAGGATGCAGAAATGCATCTTTCATGAAACATGACTCCAGTTGCCAAGAGTAGAACTGACCACTGTTAACACTCTGCAGCTCCTGTTGGAAAGTCTCTGTGTCATCCATCATCTTTTCTATTTAAAAATAAAAAAGACTTTTCATCTCCAGTGACTTAGGATATATAGCACAGTAGATGCATTAGGTATTAACCAACTGATACTACTTTTTTCATTATCTTCACTGATTTTGAACTATTCTCCAAAAGGCACAGAAATAAAAATACTTAATTACCGTCTAATATTCATTGCTTTAGAAGTCATTACACATTCATTTGCTTTCAATATTTTCTCATTTAATGCAGTTCCCATTTCTTTTAGGCATTTTTAAATAACAGAACATAAATGGTTTGACTGATGTTTATTCTTTTAAAAATAATCATACAGCAAAGAAACGGAAACTACATAGTGCATATGTGCTGCTCAGACACAAGATCTATTACTAAATGTCATTCTAAATATCTTGATGGTAAAGAAACAGTAAAATTAGGTAAAATCTGAGAGTTTCTTTTTTATAGCAATAAATTTCCATACTACGACAAATTAAAAAGTACTTTAATATTATTTTTCTTTTCCCCCTCCTTTTCTAAATAAGTGCATGGCAGGTCTGAACTGCATCCTAAATGGCTTACACATACATTTCTGGTGGGCCACTGTAAAATCCTGCAAGCACTACCCACTTCTGATTATCTCATCCATTTCATTCCTGCTTCTTTCGCTGTTTTTTTCTCTGTGTGACCTTGTCTTTTCTTACAACTATGTGATAACATAATGTATCGTCAATGAAAATAGCTTTTTTATTTTGCTTGTTTCTCCGTTGCATTTTTAACAGCTTTTTTAACAGTTTTTACCCTGCCTTGAATGTTCCTAATTTGTCTGTGCTAGTTACAACCCCAAAGGTTGTAACTCAACATCTATACAATCTGAAATGTCTTATCTGTTGTTACTTTTTAAAGGAGATTTTAGTTAGACTGGTCAAAATTTTCTATTCAGAAAAAGGGCTCTGTTTTCTGCCAAAACTAGAGTCATGGGAATATCTGACTGCGTAGAAAATGCCTCTTTTTTTTTTTTTTTTTTTAATACTGATTTGAGGCTTTCAAGTCTTTTTTTTTTTTAGTAAAGGTAGATATTTTCATATTGATAAAGTCTTTTTTGACCATGTCAGCAGTATGTTGACAAGGATTATGATCAGCACTTCATAATCCTTGTAGAGCTTCCTTCTGCACTGCCTGGGGTAACTCCACCACTAAACTCATTTAGCTCTTTTTTTTTGTTTGTTTGAAACAATGATTTTCTACCATGAATGAGGTCAAATTCAAATGCTTGAATCAAGCTTTCTCTGCAAGTTCTTAACCAAGCTAAACATGGGTCCTTCAAGTTACAGAGAAACTTGTTCATGAGCTTCTATAGAAAACTTTCAAACATTGTCAGGTTGATTTAGAAA
>VZRE01004659.1:1323-38577 GCA_013396775.1 Cephalopterus ornatus
CTGTGGCAGAAGATGTCGGCGGGGTGGGCGGGAAGGCGGTGGCGGCAGGCGGGCGGCTGAAAGGCGCTTTCTGTGCGCGGTGCCGGCGCGCGGAGGGATACGACGCACAAGCAGGAGGCGGGGCTGCGGCGGGGGGGGAAGCGGCGGCTCGCCGCGGCGGCGCTGGAAGTTCCTGAGTTCCAGCGTCGCAGGAATGGGAAGCGAGCGAAGCCAAAATGCCCCCGGGGAGCGCGGCCCCGCTGGTGAAGCCCGGCCCTCGCACCCGCACTGCGCTCGCCGCGGCTCCCCCGTAGCCCAGCGCGGTGCCACGGAGCCCGCCGGGGACCTCGAGGCGCAGCCGGGGGCTTTGGCATCTGCGCGTAAGTTCCCCAGAGTCACGCGTTGTTGGTTCTTATTCCGCAGTGTTGGTTCTTATTCCTGCAACACCCGGTCTGCGTTCCTGCCGCGGGTTTGCAGCGAGGGGGGAAACCCCATTCAGCCTCAAAGAGCCAGAAAGGCGCTTTTCTCCGTTGTTCGTCAGAGCTACCCAGGCGGCTCCGCCTGGGGTGAAGAGCTCGCAGAAGTACTGGGTCTGAGAACTTCCCTTTAAAACCAAAAAGAAAAAACAAAAAAAACACCAAACCCCAACAGCTGATACCCATTTTGTTCACTGCTCTTGCCGCCAACCAGAGCAGACAAGCGGGACTGACGAATCTTCTGCCTTCCAGGAGCGATGGGCAAGAGGAGGAGTGTTGTCACCGCGAGGACGAGCGAGGGATGGTGATGCCTGCAACCTATGGCTGAGCTGGAGGTAATTCACTGGCAGATCAATAACCTACCGAAGGTTCCTGAAAGGCTGCAACATTGTACGGAGCCTGGTTAGCTGTTACATTTTTTGTTTATTTAATGTTTGGTAGCTTGAGGATAACGAATAAACGTTCTGATTTGTGCTGTAACTATTTATTTGCTGATTACAGTCAAAAGGAAAATAAAAACAAAGCAGATGTCCGCTGATAATTAGCTTTTAAAAAATCCATATCAGATGAGGATGGAATTTAAAGGCGCGTAATTGCTTGTCTTTATGGTTTGCAATGTGCCTGTGCTTTTTCAGGTCGAGCTGGGGCCTTCCAAGAACAAATGTGTTTGTGGATAATACGAATTAAATTAGCAGGGTTCGATGTTAAAAAGGGAAAGCTGTCATTTTTTACTGTTCCTTTAGTCGTCGTTATTAACTAATGTAACTTGTGAAGCAAAGGCAAAAGTAGATTGGAAATTATATAGAAACTAGACAAAGAAATATTTTTTACATGCGTAAAGACCCTGAAATTCTCAACTATCTAACTTTCAACAAAATGGAATTTAAACTACATTTCTGTGCAGCTGAGGGTAAGCCGAGTTGAGCATTTTAATACTTATGTTTCCAAGGCCCGCGAGCTCAGTGTATGAGCTTGAGCTTTGTGCTTGACACGGTGAGAAAGCTTTGCTGCAACCACCCTTCTGCTTTATTGAACAAACATAACCGTGAAAGGGTAGAGAAAGGAGGCTAAAACGTCTCATATTTCCATTAAGTCTTATTGTAAAAATTAGATATATATAGCAGATACCTAGATGCTGAGCATTTTTGGCATATGATTATCACATGTCCTAAAAAATGATTAAAATCCTAATCTAGCATATGGTTTGTTATCATTAGGGTAAATAAATTTGTAGGGTTGATTTATAATTTTTTTAAAAAGCCAAACTGTGCATACTAGATTTGATCACTGTATCTGTAGCTATGATCACTTTATATTTAAAAATTTACATGTATCTCCCTTTCCCTGGTTTTTGTAACAATAACCACTCTGTGTTTCAGCCTCATTTTAAATCCACACTTTAAATAATTGAAGTGGCAATGAAATCATACTTAAGGTCTAATAAAGATTTTAAAAATAAAGTGACTTGAGTCTTTTCTTAGCGGTGTAAAATATGTATTGCGATATCTCTCATACGTGGTTCTCACAACAAAGGGCTAAATGAATAATGTGATTAACATTTTAATTTCCCTTGATGTTTACACAAAAGAAAGAATACTTATGTATGACATTACTAAAACTGTAAACCAAGGAATAGAGAAATTTTAACAGTGAAGGAGTCTGAAAGTAGAGGAAAACTATCCTGGATGTATTGATCTTCCTTGTTTTCTTTTGGCAACTCATAACTTTTCCTAATGCAGTTTAAAATACAGCCCACAGAATCCAAAAGTTCTTGGTGTTTTGACAATAAAATAAGGATTGTGTCTTTCATTTAATTTTTGTAGAGCACCAAGCAAAATGGAATCCTAGTCCCTGACTTGAGCCTGAGCACTGCAGTACTACAAATAATATTTAATAAACAGCTTTTACAAACATACATTCAATTTCTTTTTACAGATGAAATCTGAGGGGGGGGGGTTTATTTGTGGCATAACATGAGAGTTGCAGGGCCACAAGAGAAAATGCAGAATTGTTATTGTTTGGTGAGGCATGTTAGAATGAGTCTTAAGAATTCCTACAGCAGTAACAAATATTCCATTCATTTTTCAGAGTTATTTTTAAAGTTTTTTTTCCTGTTGCAGCTGAATTGAGGATTTTTTTTTTGTTATGTATGCCAGTGAAGAAAAATATACTCTCTGAATTTTTACTATCTTTATTGTTTGGCTTTCAAATAATCCCTTTCATGCGATATTGTCACCCTACATCACTTTTAAATAAAATACATCGGTCCTGGTTTGTCAGTGAGATTAAATGTTTTTAAGAGAGATTTCTACTCTGAAAGGTCTGCATTAAAAAAATAAAAAGGAAAAAGTAGTAATGGAATTATTTTCCTTTCTCATCTATAATGATTATTAGAGCTAAAAAGAAAATCTCAGATTATTTTAATCTAGAAATTTTGCTGTTTTAATATCTGCTAGTTTTACGTACTCTTTTTGCAAATGTTGTGTCATTTTATTTTGTGACTTTCAAATTTGAATATTCACACATCTTCACAAAATTAATTTTACAAAAAACCAAAGTTTAATAGATTTTGCTATTATTGTAAATTTTACACATCAACTTTATTAATTATGGACTGATCCCAAAGGTTGTTTTGGTGTGTTTTTCCCCCCTAACTTATTTGGCCTTTTTTTTTGTTTTTCTCCTATCCTCTTCCCCCCAAGAAAGTGCTATAAGCCTTCTGTGTGTCCAAATACAGATATATTAGAATTCTCTTGAATTACTGGTTACTTTTGACAGATAAGAATGGAGTATCATTGGTTTCTTCTTGGTTTTTCTTCATGTTGCTAGCTTTCATATTTGTTTATTTTTCCTTTTACTGATATATTTTACCCAACCATTTTTGTATCAGTATGGTATAATAGCTTGCACCCAAAAAGTGCACTACTTAAAACCTAGTGGTGGCAGTTCTTGACATGAGAAGCATTTCTGTTTCTTGTGAAATTTGCTCTTCTCCTTTTCTTTGGAGACAAAGAAAAGTATTTAGGGTTTGTAAATTGTCAAGATGAACAATGCAGCTAAATACTTGAAGCATGATATTGGCAGGGGGTGGTTGAGAGCAACATAAAGCAGTGACTAAGCTTTCCTCGGGTTTGGATGTTTGGTTGGGTAGTTGGTCAGGGTTTTCTTCGGTGAGCTTTTTCCACCTCAAATGAGGATTTTCACCACCAGCTGCTTGCCTTGCTTGACTGTTGAGTCTTACTCTTGAAACCAGCCATTAACCTTAGAAGGGCAAGAAGTGAGTGACAGTGCTTATGAGGCCAGCCAACTTTTTTTATTATTATTGTGTATATTAACTTCATGCAGAAAGAATCAAATGTGCCAAAATACAATACTACTAGGAGTGAATTCTTTCTGCAGTTTCAAACAATAACTTACATTTTAACTATCTTCACATAAAAATTCATTTAAATACTCACTTGTTCACGCTTCATGCCAAGAATCCATCCTTTCTGCACCCTGCATTGGTAACCTACCTGAACTTTCTACTGCAAAGTTCCTTACAGAGTGCTTAGCTGCTGCGTATTAAATAGTGAACTTTATGCTTCTATTTTTTACCTTTATTTCCCTTTTCAATGCACTTGTTACCATAGAATGTGGATGTCTTCCCACTCCACTTCTTCTGAAAATGTTTGCTGTTACTCCTGCTGTTACTTGCTTCTCCCCAATGGTGATGAGTAGCATAGAATTAGGCATTCGTACTACTCAAACCACCATCAGCCACAGACAAATTAACATTTTACAAAAGCACACAAGTAGATTAACCTCTGACAAACATTTTCTAGGTGTTCTCCTTCTGTGCAGCTAGAAGTATAGAGTAAAATCAAGTCACTCATGAAGCCAAATTTTTGTGTAAAAATAAATAATAGACTGCAAATCTACTGTCAAGCTTCTGAAAGTAGCTCTATATGTCATTTGTATTTTGAGCAGTAAATGAGCCTGGTTGAAGTTCATCCAATGACCCTAAAAATCTCTTTAGTATGTTGTTACCCAAATAAATATGAATTGCACCAGCCGTGACATTCTTTCGGTTTCACTGTTATATCTTTGAGTACAAAAAACTTTCCTTACAAAGAGAAACTAAGAATAAGGCCTACGTAATTCCTACTGAATAGAGGAATTCTACTGGTTAATGGTGGGGATTTTGTTTGGGTTTTTTTTGTTTTAAAGCAATTTTATTTCTGCTTCTGTATTTGTAAATGACTTTCAATTAAGTTTCCTGGATTGGTTTGACAGTACAACTTTCTGTGCTGAATACATTCACTAATTAACCAGAGGATATTGAGAAAATTATTAAACTGCTGTACTTAATTGTTTGCTATTGGGCTTTTCTTCACAGAGAATCTTGGATATTCGCCATGTTCATTTTCATGTCTATTTGATGTCTCCAAAGTTTTCTGAGTATTTTAAGGATTGCGTGGGGTGTTTTTTAAGTGGAGCTTTCAAAAAATTAATATGGTATATTTTAGAGGACAGCTACTCCATAATGAAAATAGGAGCTGTGTTGCTTTGTATGTTGTCAATAATTTCCTTATATTATTACTTCTACAAAAAATTTGAAAATTTATGCTATTACTACACTGTGCAGTAAGGTATTCCAATGTGCTAAGGCAATTTTTGTTGAGCAGAAGATTCTCAAAATAAGGTGTATCATTCGTTTCACTAGTTTTATATTAGCATTCTGAGTCTAAAAGACTTATTTTAAGTCTTAAGTGACAAATTTTATTTATATTGTAAATTTTAAAGCTTATTAGGACACAATTTAATAGTGTCTTTCACTGACTGTTTATCTTTCCATTTCTCTAAATGAAAATTTAGATTTCTGTTTAACTAAGTTTGAGGGCCATTTCCAATTAGGGGTTCGGATTTGATTTTTTCCAGTTACAGTAGTAACCTCTTAGAAATGCAACTTTTTAAAATACAGATGAGGGGTTATTTGCCTAATTTTTCAAAGTGGTGCTGGCTATCAGTAGCTTTGGTATAGACTTGGAATTTTCCCTGAAGTAAATACAGTAGACTACTAAAGATTTACATCTATGTAATAACTTGTGAGATTCTGTCACACTGTTATCAGAGATATAGTGTGATAAGCTTGCTAATGTGCAATTTAGATAAAAGTAGAGGAGACTGTAAGAAATATCAGAGTACTGCCCAGAGAAGAGATGACCAGGTAGGTAAAATTTCATGACGTTACATTCATCTATTGAAGAAATGAGTCAATCATGCTTCTTATGGGCTTCTAAAACAATATAAGGAAAAAGGGTTGAGGGGGAAAGCTCTATTTGATGCATAATTTTAAAAGATCATTAATCTGATCCAATGCAGCCTTACTATGTTGCAGGCTTTAAGGCAATCCTTATTTTTCCCTGAGTGTTTCCTTCTAGTATTGCTTGATTTAGTTTAAGCTATAAAATATTTTTATTTTTATGAAGTTGAAATATCTGCTTTCCCTAAAATAGCAATGATGTAGTGCAAGTAGTACCAATATTTGCACTTACAGTAAAGATTCAGTGCTGTTAGCATTGAGCCATTTGGCTGACAGTGCCTACTTTGTGTAGCATATGTGATTTGTCAGTCATCCATGAAATACACATCACTGAGATTCCGATCTCCATTTATTGTTCAGTCTTCTGAGAAAATACTGGTCTGCTGATCCAGATTTCTCAATATTTTGTATTCCTCTATAGCATCTACTTGGTGCCTTGAAAGGATTATTTTATATTTTTCAGTTTGCCCAGAAAACTGTAGAAAGGTTTTGGTGTGCTAGGTAGGCATAGTGTACTAATTGAGATACAAATTGTGTAAGATAACTGCTGATAATTGAAACAATCTCTTGATTTTACAGGTTTTATAGTACCAGAGACAAGAAGTGTGACTAGACCACAAATGATCCTTGTATATACATGATGCTGGTTATGTTTTTGTTTGCTTCCTTGCTTTTTACCTAATACTAATATACGATGGAGACTGGCACATATGATTCCCTTTTCCCAGGTGAGGCCCCATGACAAAATTAAAAGATTGCAATCATTCTAGATCAACTAATGAGTAGTTTTCTCTTTTGGAGTGGAACAGTTTGTTTAACAGAGGCTAAGAAGAACCCTCCTTCGAGGATATTTACCCAGGTGACTAGCTCAGTCTCTTCTGAGGTAAAAAACACTGATTTCTCTTCCCTGGAAGAAATAGAACTGAAGTTGGATCCTCCTGCACACCAGAGTAGATTAAAACTGCACAACCTCACTTTGGTTAGGGCCTAGTTTTGTAAACATGCTCTGAAAATGATCCATGAATAGGGTGCACAAGCAAGACAAGCAGAAGATTTGTGGATCATGAGCTAGCTGGAATAGGCAGCGTTGGCCACACCGCGAAGTCTTTTAGAAACTCAGAAACTTTTACTGTTGAAGAATTAAATATCTACCTTTTGAATGGTAAAATAATGTAAAGATTATTTTATAGTTAGACTGTCATGTACATTCTCACCTCACTGATGGGTACAACAAGCTCTGGAGCGTTAGCACACTGCTAGTTTCTGCACGTGTGAATTTTATTAAACATTAAACTTTCAAGATTGAATAAAAAAGGAATTGAACTTGATCTTTCAGCATCAAATTTGAATACTACTAATTGCCTCTTGGCAGGCCCTTAAAAATAAAGCACCAAATAACGCTAAAAGTCAATCAATTAATATAAAGAAACACAATGCCTTATAAAGACTAGATTGAGCAGTTGAAGAAATACACAGGTATTAATTTTTAAGATAGTTCTAATTTTAGAGTTGGTTATTCTGGTTATAATAAAGCTATATTTATTTAGTCCATGTATCAATTTTTTTGTATATATGTTTGAAAGTGCTTTCCTCAGACCCTGCATAGCAGCTGCTGACAATTTTAACATGCCACTCTTGGTGTATCCCAGATTTCACCAGATTAAATGTACCTCTGAAATGTGTTGTTCCCATATACTCCCAATCCTGATGTTTTATCTGAAATTTTTCAGCAGCCAGCATCCTTACATTTTTTGTCCTCCCACCAGGAGAGTGGTGTGCGTGCCTCTCAGTTCACCAACTGTTGGTTGTTTCTAATAGCACAGGACAGGGAGGACCCCTGTAGGAGGGCAGGTCATGGCATATCTGCAGACAACAAAATTTCGAACTCCAGTACACTGAAGGTAAGGCATTCTTGCTGCTATATTCCTCAGTTTTGAATTTTACCCCTGCTGGTAATCTGAAGAGCACTACTGCCCACTCGATTTCTGGCCAGTTGCTCTTGCCAATGGCCATATCCATATTATTGAACTCTGTCAACCGCCAAAACAGGACAGCTGCATCTGCACTGTCAGCTGTGCCTGAGCTACCCCCTGAGCTGTGCCAAGGGTCGCTTGGGAGAATGCTGCTTGGCCTGGACCTGGTGCAGGGACTCGGTTGACAACAATTTAACAGTATAAGCTGCAGGCTTCAAGTCTGGGGGTCTCTGCCCTGGCACCTTTTATTTTGTTAGCAGAGATACAGCCTTTGCGACAAACAAAATCACTGTGATTGCACTTTACCTCTGAAAATGTCTTTTTAGTAAGGTATACTATGTAAAGTATGGACCACATCCCACAACTAGGGAGTTCTAGAGGCAGAGTTAAATCCTAGCTAGCTTGCAACAAACCCTAAGACAGCTCAGTTCATTTTTTCTCAGCCTCCAAATTATTTGTGTCTTCATTCTGTCCAGCAAATAATAAAAAATTGCTGAAATGCTTAAAATGATAATAAAAGCTGCTCAGGGCCACACTAAAGATCACTGAAGGAGAGTTGAAGTGAAAATAAACCAGAAAATACAAAGGCTCAGGCTGAGGAGAAGTTGAAAGAAAGTAATATAACATTAAAGGGAGGTAAACAAATTAACAGCTGACAGGGAGATTCACGGTATATCTCTAACGTTGTTACAGTGTTCTGATCTGGTAAGTAACTACAGTCTGCCATAGTCAAGAGCTGGTTGCAGTTGCTCCTGACAAATTTGTTTTAAAGTGCTTAAGGGATGTCGCAAACGAGATCCTATGTCATAGACTATCTTGAGTTGGAAGTGACCCACAGGGATCATCAAAGTCCAACTCCTGGCCCTGCACAGGGCACCCCATGAATCACACCATGTCCCTGAGAGCACTGTCCAAATGCTTCTTGAACTCTGTCAGGCTTGGTGCTGTGATCACTTCCCTGGGCAGCCTGTTCCAGTGCCCAACCGCCCTCTGGGTGAAGAACCTCTTTCTAATATCCAACCAAAATGTCCCCTGACACAGCTTCAGGTCATTCCTTTGGGTTCTGTCACTGGTCATCACAGAGATCAGTGCCTGCTCCTCCTCTTTCCCTCATGAGGAAGATGGTGGACTGCAATGAGGTCTCCTCCTCTCAGTCTCCTCTTCTCCAGGCTGAACAAACCAAGTGATCTCAGTGTCACCTTGTACGGCTTCCCCTCCAGAATCGTCACTATCTTCATAGTCCTCCTCTGAACACTCTGAAACAGCTTAATAGCTTTCCTATATTGTGGTGCCTAAACTGCACACAGTACTCAAGGAGAGGCCACACCAGTGCGGAGCAGAGTGGGACAATCCCTTCCCTCGACCGGTTGGCAATATTTTGCCTGATGCCCCCCAGGACACTGTTGGCCCTCCTGGCTGCCAGGGCATTGCTGACTCAGATTCAACTTGCCATCAACCAGGACCCCCAGGTCCCTTTCTGCAGCACTGCTTTCCAGCATCTCATTCCCCAGTCTGTACGTACATCTGGGGATGCCCCATCCCAGGTACAGAATTCAGCACTTGTCTTTGTTAAATTTCATACAGTTGGTGGTTGCCCAGCCCTGTAATCTCTCAAAGACTTTGTTAGACCTTACTAGGAATAGGAAGACTACTGCATGGAAAGCACTGAAAAGAATCCTTAAACAGCATTTGGGCATAAAACTTCCTGCCATTGTCTTCTTATTTGGAGAAAGTATGACTACTGGGGGGGGAAGGTGGAACACCAAGTTTTTGAAAAGGTAATATATAACTGAGCCTTTTATTCATGGTCCAACAATAACATAAAAGGTATCAATCTGCTAAACATGCCAGAAGTGCTGTTTTTAACAGATATACGATACCAAATGCATTGTCTGATTGTTTCATGAATAAAGGGGACAGTATCTTCCATGCTTGATACAAAACAAGGCTATTGTTATTAGTGATGAACTGAATTGGTCATTGAATTTTTTAAGAATGTAATATTTGTGCTGATAGCTGCTTTACATATTACTTCATGTGCTGTAAGATCTATTGATCTTAAGCACCACCCCACCACAAAAGGGTGATGGAAGATGAGGAGCATTATCATTGTTTTCACTTAAAGGACACAGCCTTTAAAAAGTAAGTTAAAACATCCCTGTGATCATGGCAGTGTGAATGGGACAGCAGCTTGACAGAGCAAAAGACAAGTGCCCTAATGTCAGTTGCTTAAAACTTGTGTGGCAGTGATCCCCTTTGCAGTTTCATCTACTTGAAAATACTATTTCATTTTCTGCTGGGTTTTGGGATACCTTCCCAACTATATTCAACTTCTACTGTAATTGGCACTTGCAACTCAGTATTTAGAACCAGTTTCATAAACTTCCCGTAGCCCTAACAGCATCTGTACTAGCAGAGCACTAACCATCTTTTGTAATTAATTCCTATTAACACTATGCACATCCACTCTCTTTGAATAATTACTGCCAGCTTTCTGATTCACCATAGTCATGTAAGACAAGCAGCTGCCAAAAATGCCACAACCGAATCTATCCTTATGCAACTGCCTGGAAGTGTGCCCTTTCCATGCTACTACATATCAGAAAAATCTGCAGTAGTCACACTGTTCCTTTCGATGAACTACCACTGCACACACCTTGTGAATTCAAGGCCTACACCTCCGCTCTGGCTACTGCGGCCAAGCAACCCTCATCTTGTGCATGGCCACTCTATAAACAAGTCTCAAAGCAATAGTACAGGTACTGTGCTCACAAGGCCTTCCCCTGGTTCTCTATCTTCCATCTCACCTCAAAGGCTGGTATCTATTGCCACTGAGGTAGATAGCAGACTTCTCAGTAGCCTCTTGATGCCAGACAGACTGCTTAGATTTACCTTATATTTAAACCTTCACTTACATAGTTCCCTTGGGGGTAAAGCAGGCAAAGCTTCCTGAAAGACTCCAGAAGGTTATCAACACAACCAGTAGTTATCCTGCAGGTGGAGATTTGGCACCAATACATAAATGATACTTAAGTGCAAAAATGCCCTCAAGGAAGTAGAAACACCCCCCCTAAAATTACAAGATTTACCAGAAATATATCCCAGAGGGAACAAAACAAGAACAGTGTACCTTCAGTAACTGGATTGTTGGTAAAGGACCTGAGGGGAAAAAATAAATCTAGTGACATTCAAGGCTTGCTTACACAGGCAAAGAATTTTTCTGTTTCTCTCTTGCACATTTTCCTAGAAAAACATTTCTCCTGTGTTCTGCAAGATCTCTTCATCCGCACTCACCCAGATTACAGGATCAGACTACTTCCCCTCCTGCCATGCTCAGCTCTGCCCCACCACTGCCTCCGGATTGTCTTCCACAGAACATCATTGCTGTGCAATCACTGCAGAATATTCACACATCACTCCTGCACTCAGCCACGAAGAAACAAACTTTCTTCCAACCTCATTGTGCAACGGCCCACAGCTGCTGCAGTAGCAACACTCCTCCCTCTCAGGAATAACATGCAGTCATCTATAAAATGACTATGAACAGAATCCTAAAAATTCTCCAGTACTGCTGCTCCTTTCTTACTCTCGATTATTCTAGATGTAACTGACATATGTACATCACATGCTTCATCTCCAATGGTTATGAACCTCCTCATGTTAAGAGTTCATATCTTCCAACTTCTTACAGAATATACCCAGTATATACATCTATATATAACATAAAAAACTAGGAAGGGTTTGGTTTGGCTTTTAGAAATAAGATCCTTTTTTTTTTTTTAATTCTTTTAAAGAAAGCTTCAAACGCCCTTCAAGCTTTGTCTCAGGATGGGGCAAAAGTTCTTGTTCTACAACCTTTATTTTGCAAGGAACAACAGTAACATTTTATACTCATTTTAGAAATAGACTGAAGACTTTGACAAGATCACTCTTTCCAGTCACTGCATTGTCATTTTAAATTATATTGCTTTCCATGAAATTGTTCATTATTTGAAGATTCATATCAGGTAGCTCAGAACCTAAAATTGTTCAGTATAAATTCAGTTTTTATGGGCTCCAAGTCCGAAATTTATTTCTGAATGAGAATCAAAGCAGGGATAAAACAATTTCTAGAAGTTATACTACTGTAACATAAATGCAGCACTAAAATTAAGCACAAAAGTCTCACTTAGGTTTATTTTTTGAGCATGAATTTAAATTACTAACTTTATCCTTATCTTAGCAGGTACGCAAATATGATTTTCCATTCATATAGTACTAGTCAAACACCTGGTACATATGAACTACTTTATTGCTAATACTGTGGCTCACGACAAAGGTAGTACAGTATCAAAACACTTTACTTCTCATATTGTCCATTTTTATAGGAAAACCATTAACTATTTCATTCTGATCTATTACAAATATAGAATTGGACATTATAGAAGGCAGCTGCTGGCAATTTGGCAAGCCAATTTGACTATAGCTAGCCAGCTAACAGCTTTATGGCAAGTTCAGTTTCCAAGTAAAGTAACAAGTATGTTTATTACAGAGAACAGCAGTGGAAAATTCTTGCCTTTACCAAAAATAATGGCACTGAACATTCTAGTGCATCTCCTGACCATTATGTAGGCAGCAATTTAACCAGCAGTGAAAGTATTCTTCACATTTAACTACAAATATAACAAACCTTAAGCCAGGAGGATGGCAGAGTTCTTGCTATACTAAATTTGTTTATAGACAGCCTCCTTATGTTTTTGTGCTTTGATTTGCATTTAGAAGTTTACTGTCTTATTTAATATAAACAGACATAGTGGGCTAAATTGTTGCTTTAAATCTGATAATAGTCATTGGCCCAGCACTATGCCAGATACAATGATAAAAGTCCAGTAAGGCAGCCAGGTCAAAAACAATTAATTTAGAAAATACATAGGCTCCCATTTCAGATATTTTCCTCTTTATCATCTGATGACACCTTATCCTTATGGAATACAGAACAGCCACTTGTTTCTCAGCACATAATCTCTTTAGGGTCATATAAATTTTGTCTAATTTCAGTAGAAATTTAATCAACATTGTGGTTGTTGAGGCTTGGTGTTGTGATGCATACCTTGGGTTGTTGGAGTGCTTTGACTTTAAAATATGTACTCCCTTGAACATTTAGGTGATCTTATTCTTCCCTTCTAAAGCTACATAAAAAAAAAAATCCTATGAGTATTCAAAAACAACCCCAAAACCAACCCAAACAAAACAACCTTTTTCCTATTCCACTAGAAATTTAACTTATGTGTTATTTATTCAAACAGGAGATCTTTAATGTCTTGCTAGTCCTTTTCCTATTTTTTCTTTTTGCAGTTACAAACAGACCAAATAACTCTCAAATTTTTAAGAGTTGAGCAAAATATACCAAAACAACTTAATTTTCACTGCTGTTTAACACAAGGGTTAATTTTCCATTAGCATTCCTGTTAAATGCTTGCATCTCATCTGCAGTTCTCTGTTCAGAAAAAGCTGCCTTTGCCATTTGAAGAGACAAAACACCAAGTGTAACCTTGGGCTGACACATGCAATTAGCCCAAGGACTGTCAACGATAGGGAAGTAGCAGAACGTGACAACCAAGAGAAATTATATAAAGCTAAGGAAAGGGGAACCTATAACTTATCAAGAGTAACTTTTTTTTTTAATCATTCATTAAGTCTTGTTTCTGATGTACCTGCCTTCTTTAAACTTAAAAAAAAGAGTCTATCCTTCCCCATTTTTTTTTTTTTTTAATGTACCTTGAATTACCCACCTGTTACATCCCACAAAGGACAAATACCACTTTCAGGGATCCCTCCAAACCTTGTGTTCAAGTGTGGAGCAGCCAGTCATTAGATACTGATGATGCAAGCTTCTTTATGGCAAAGTTGCAGCACTTGGCACTTTGAAGTGCCACTTCACAACTGAACTACTTACATACTTCCTGAAGAGACTGCGGATCACCAGCTGCCCATAAAGACTCTCACTACATACATCTGAATGTGTGACCATTTTAATTTTAAAAATGTGTTCTAGAACTTCATACAGTGCGCTTTGACGATTTCTCTGAGAACTTGACACGTAGAGAAAAAATATAGGAAAGCAATGCATTTACAGAGCACTTTTGAAAAGCCAGAAATGTTAAGTGAATCAGCAGGATGTGTGTTTTACTACACTTCACCGAAGTAGATCTTCTGTTGTTTAATGCTTCAAAGGGAATTCTGGCATTGAGCTGAATCTCCTAATCTGGTTGAGACAACAGAATAATTCTGACCCAAAATTATTAGGTTAGGATATTGCGCCATTAGTTTAAGGACCCAACTTTTGCCCACCTTTTAGGCATTTATTAAAAGGAGCTCTCCTAAAATAAGTCCAGAGAACTGTGTCTTCTGATGTTCATGCCCAATTCAAGAACTCAACTGTCTAGTCAGGTTAAGCCAACTAATCTCTTGGTGATACAAATGAAATGATCAGAGTATACACACACACACAGAGCAACAAACCCCCATAAACTGACAAATTTTTAGAAACAGGACTTTGATGATTCTGTGAAAAAGTTCACACAGTTCAGCTTCCCATGACTGCAGTTTCTAAACTGACAGACTTTCAAGAGGGTCCATCAGAAAGCAAATCTGAAGTACTGTGCAGGACTACCAAATACAAATCACTGCGTAACATTAAGGACTTCTCATTGGCTACAGTTTTTATTACAGTCCTCTGTCTTAAATCACCAAAAGCAGAGAATTACTTTAAATTTTCTTCCAAAACTGAGTTTATGCTGCAGAGAACAGCCTCCTCTTCTGTGGGTGTAGCAAGCCTAACAAAAAAACGCATGTGACATCTTAAGGCAGGTCTTAACTACTATTCTAGCTAGCATGTAGGGTTTTGGTATCAAGCTTCAATTTTTAAGTGTAGATATGCTTGGCTTCTTTTCAGTTTTAATTAGAAAAGGCAATGGGAGATTTCTTCCCAAAGAATAAATAGAACACTAGGTCAGGCAACAGTCATTTATTTATTGACTTAAACAAGAAAAAGGTATCCTCAGACATAATGGCTACCACTTGAGCAATACAAATCAATGCTATTGAAGAACAGGGAACATCTTTTCTTTGACCCCTCCCATCCCAGAAGTAACAATTGAAATACCAGGGCCCCTAGGGAAAAAGAGAAGGAGAAAAATCGTAAAAGGTGCTTAGAATGAGCTGCAGAGTTGAAAGATGGACATTAAAAATCATTAGCTAATCTACCACATCATCACAATCACCTCAAAAATAACTTTCATTGTTCCATTTCTACCAGGTACCAAATATATAGCGCTGTTTAACAGCGATTTCAACGTATTAACAACTGTCCTCAGCTGAAGCAGAACAGTAATTACTATTTATATTAAATTTGAGGCTGCAGATAGAAAGAAAGGTTTCCACAGAGTACAATGCAAGTCAACGAAAAGAGAGTGCGGGAGAAAGAAAGCTACTTTTAAATTCCTGTATGTCTCTATCAAACAAAAAAATCGTTCTGTATTGGTAACTCATTACAGACGCAACATCCTGACAGAGTATGGTAACTCTACTCACCCTGTGACAGTGTACCTGATGAATTAAGTCCCTTAAGTTGTGGGCCACTGAAAATCCCAGTTTGTTACTCCTGTGTGGGTGGTTTTTAATCAGACATATGTGAAAAAAGCAAACAGACTGCATGCAAAACAACTGTTACTAAATCATTTAGTCTTCCTTATAACAGTCGAAGATATGAGTAAGGCATTCCTCAGATTTAGAGAAAACATTAGGAGGCTGTAGTTTTGCAGGCAAGGAGACCTTTTATTTTAATCCATTAAAAGAACCCAAAATAGTCAGCAGGTGGCCACATCTATCCATGTTTCATTAAAATCACATAAACCCTAAGTACAAAAGCACCACTGATTATTGCTCTAGAAAAACTGCATGAAAAATTCAAATACGCACAGTAAAAACATCACCAAATACACAAGACTTAATTTCTTAAAGCAAGTGTATGGAATGCTGATTCAATTTTACACATACCTTGCAATATTAAGTTGATATTTATATTACTTGGCAACAATGGGAATTTCTAAAAGCACTGTTATGAGAAGGGAAATGTTCATATACAGTTTAATATGTCAACTATCATAGTCCTAAAAAAATTAGCATTTACAAAATACTTGATAAAAATATCTTTTAAAAGTTGTCCAAGAGGTACATAAAATCAACCCAAAATTGTCATGATATTTCATTCATTCTTGTCACCTACAGATTCAGTTTTCTGAGCCTGTGGAGAAGAAAGAAAGAAATGAAATTACTATAGTAAATTGCCATTATGCACCTAAATACCCAACTATCCTTATTCCTTTGAGATTTCTTACTTGCAACAGCTCAGTTTCAAACCTATGTCCACGTGACATTTATGCAACTGGAACAGGTACAGTCACACACTTTTCTTAACTTATTGGACCCAGCTTTTCAAAAGCAACACAGGCCTTACCTGTCAGCCTCCATGGTTCATATTGAAAAGCACCACACTACCACCTGTTTCTATTCACTGCACACATGCTGAATGCTCTACCGCACCCTTAACTTTCACTCTTTCAATCTGCCCTTTTACTGACAGTGTGCTGGGTGGGGCACCTCAGGATGTTGAAACACTAACAGTTGAGCGAGAGATGCGAATCTGCAATAACATTATGGGCAATAAAAAGAAACATTATGAACATGCTAGCAATGTCTGAAACGCTGAATAATTAAAAAACACTGATTCAATCAGCAAGAGGTATGTGTGGAAAGTACCTCTTCAGCTTTATTTTCACCATTTTCAGATGGTGTAGTACCTTCCTTTGCAGCTTCTTGCTTTTCATCCTTCTTCCCTTTAGCACCTTTGCTGGCCTTTGTTCCAGGTTCCTTCTGACAGAAGATTAAAAACATGGGCATAGACATTGTATGAGTAACCAGAATCCTACATCTTTATCAAAAAAATCCCTTTTATATGAACTAAACAGCAAATCTTGGCAAGCTGCATGTGATGGACTAAAACAGAAAACCAGCTAAAGGCTACCTGGAAAATGTAAATCCACAGAAGTTATAGAGACTTTCATTTCTAGAAGAGACTAACATTTCTAGAAAATGGTGGTGTCTGCATCTTTAATGTTTCTTCTTATTTTTACAGGCATACAAAACTTCGGTATTGCTGAGCTTTATTATACAGAGGTATATACAAGATATCTGTGTGAACAAATCCAATTACAGTACACTGAAAGCTTATTCAGCCAAGCAAAAACACCACACTGTTTGTGTAACAGCACTACATTTTCGATTAACATGAAATATTAAAATAGATTTTAAAAATTAAGCTTTTTGTTGGCTGTCCTTTTGTTACTTTGATAACATCTGTGATGGTAATACCATGTCAATGAAAGAACCAACCAACACACTAAGGCGGCAAACACCGATAAAATTCCATCTGCAGCAACACAAAGCAGAATTTATCAAAAGGAACTATTCTAACAGCTACAGTTTTAGTTGGAGATTTGCTCTTAAACAATTCATATGTTGAAGTCTGCTATTTTTCATAAATCCTTGGTCTAAATACCTATTTATGTTTGCAACCTAAAGGTCAGTAGAGACATAGGTTAAGGATTTAAAGTGCAATGGGATAAAAATTTAAACGGTATTGCATTTAATATTTCACATTAGTATTTAAAGCAGTTCTGATAAACACTGGAGATCTTTCATGGGATCATTTCCTCTAAATTCTCCACGCAAAATAGCAATAGTAAGTGTGAACGGGGATATTAAAGTCTGTCTCCTTGCATTAACTACCTTTCCCCACTGATCCCCATAGAGGAGTGGGGCAGTGAGGAGGGAATGCCAGTAATCCTAGTTCCAGGGCAGTCTGAATTACTCCTTCCACCCCTCAGCTTCAGTGTTACACAGCAGCTGTGGTGCATCATTTGAAAGCTTATTGGTGCTATGAGCATAGTCCTAACTCTGATCACCTACAAAAGAGCAAGCTAGGAAGTTGCCTTAGTAAATTCATAATGTGCAAGGTTTTAACATTAAAAATTATCTCAAATCTGTACCATCTTTGCTTGTTTGCTAGCAGTTCAGAGTACACACTTTTGCCGTTTTCTGTTTAGGACACCAAGACTAACATGCTCCTTAAAATGTGATCCAGTTAGACTTTGGAAAAAAGAGATCATCATATTAAAGAGTTACTTAGAGTAATGTTGTAAAGTATTCGAGTCACCTGAAATGAATTTCAAATGTGTCTCATCCAACTTAGACTCTGAGTCTGTAACACTGAGATCACATCACATGTACTTGAAGCTATAGAAGCTACCACATTCCCTTCCTTATTAATTCTCATTTTAAGAGGGGAGCGGGATGGACCCAGCAAGACTTTACTGGTAATTTGATTTGATAAATGACAAAGTGTTCAAAGTCAGAGTTTTACTTTCACATACAGACTTTGTATCCTGGTACTTGTCCAACTGAGATGCCAATAAAAGGACTTGAAAAATTTAAGTGTTGAGGAGTGCTAAACTCAGTTTCCAACATGTGGGATGGGTTTTTTTCTTCAATAAAGCAGTTGCTCTTATTTAACATCCCCCTTAGGCACAAATAAATCTATGGTTTCTAAAGTACATGATTTATATGCAGAAATCCTGAAAAGGTATTTCAGACACTAACAGGATTTTAATTTGACTGTAAATGGCCCAGAAAACCCAAACCATTCATTTTAAATATATTTAATTTCAGCTTTAATTATAATTGTACATTCTCAACAACAGTCAGGCTTCAAGAACAGATAAGAGTTTCTCACTACAAAATGAAGTACTGCCCCTCTAGACCAGAAAACAGGCTGGCACTGAGTAATCTCAAATCCTTTTGTAGAAATTGCCAGGTCTCAGGTAGAGCTTACTCAACCAAACCTGTACATTTCAGGAAAGGTGTAGGAAAGGTAAAAATTCTTCTTAAACTAGCTATTCACTAAAAACTAACATGGTTTGCATATCAAACAGGCAAGACATTTTCTTTGGGCCAGTAATGAGGCCAGGAAGGGGTGAAACAAAAAGAAAAGAATGATCTAATCTGTAGGTTTTTTCCAGGGAGGAGGGGCAGGGAGCTGCAGAGAGGGCAGGGGAGCCCATGCCTCAAAAAATGCTGTAAACTGAAATGTTTGCAATGCAAAGAAGGAGTATACTTGCTTACTATTGGCTGCAATGATGGTAACTTACAAGAAAGTTATTTACCTTTGTTGTTTTCCTTGGTTTGGGTTCAGGTTTTGGTGGAGCAGGTTTCTATAAAACATTTTTGGTTGCACAACGTATTAGACACACTACCAATCAGCCACCTCCACACCCCGCTTGTCCCCACCCCACAGCTTCCCTTACTTCCTTGTTCAGTGGTATGAATCTAGAAAAACCCTGAAAAGTCTTTATGCACAAATGCTCACTCATCTCAAAATGAAAAGTAATTTGGGGGTCATTCTAAGAGTAAAATGTGGAGATTAGTAGTAACTATTAAAAAAAACCCCAAAACAACCACAAACCATCAGCTATGTCCTAACAGAGAAGAGGAACTAAAACCAAATACTAGCAATGGCATCACATGAAGTCCGTGAAAGACAGCTCTTCCTCCTTCCCAGAAAAGCAGCTGCATTTCCACAACTAACATCAGCCTGCAAAATGATACAAAGTCAATACTGCACCCAACAGTGTTGCACTGAGGTGGGGAAATACATCTTTTGTCAGAACAACCCAAAACCTGGAAACCTGAAGCCAAGGAAACACAGATAACTTCAGTGATAGAGTTCTTAAACAGCCCTCCGCAAGAAGAAAAATTGAATCAAGGAAAATGTAACAAACCTGTTTGGTCTGAGAAACTGTAAGCGCCTAGAAAAGAATATAGCAAGAGGTGCTCTACATACTTACAGCTGACAGTCTTGCTGATCGCCTTGTGGGCTACAAGAAAGACAAAAAAAAAAAAAAAGAGAAAACATTTTTATAAGCTTACAGCAAAAGTATCTAAAGTGACATAGTATCACTCATTTCATGAGGACAGCATAAAATATTATGCCTCTACCAAAGTATGTGTCTATTGCCAAGCACAATTCGCATCTTCCTCACTTTGGACACACAAAATTTTAAATGGACAAAGTGACGTGAAAATTAAAAATTAAAGTTGTTCAGGAATTGTAACACTAAATCTCCGTACAATTAAATACTTCACACACACATCCTTTTACAAGTACTTCTGAGTCCCTTTCTGCTTTATGAAAGGTTCACAAATACCTTGACTACCTGTGCACAGGACTCTGAACCTTTCTCATACGTACTCAGAATTTTGTTTCTAGAATCTAGCAGATGTTACTTGTAAAAGTGGGTACCAATACCATCTGATTAGCAGCTGAATGAATGTCCTTCTCTAGAGGCTATCAGAGTGCTAAAATTTCAAAATATGAAACTAAGTCCTTCCACTTCCTCAGTTCCCTACACACCAGATCTGAGTCCAGGTGTACAAAGACAGCTGCAGGATGAGAGGGAGAAATTATCTTTTCTATTCAAACACAGTTCTGAAAAGGAAAGAATCAAGCCAGATATTCTGTTTCTCTCCAGCTTTCTTTATCACTTCAACACACTTTCCTTACTAGATTCTATTTCACTCTGTTCTTTGTCATAAATTTATTACCGCAGTTAGGTTTTAGAAATAGTTGTTAGCTCCTAAGTTTGTTCACAGTATTTTTGTATTAATTAAAACAGATTAACCCAGTTACACAATAGGGGTATTAAACTGAGTTAAAGTTTGGTCTGTGTCATAAAACTGGAATCACACCTGTAGCCAAAACCAAGGGACAACTCAACTGCAACAAATACCTAACATAACACAGCTTAAAAAATTAATCAAAAAATCATCTTAATTACATAGTAAGCATTTATCTTGAGCTGGAAAAACATGGCTCCACACACCCTGCAACAGGAAAAAGCTGTTGTTAATATCTGAAGAAAGCAGTAATTTGTATTCATTGGAGGCATTTAAGCATTCTTAGTGGAAAGCAGTAGTGAATAGTTCAAACCTGCATCTAGCAAAATAGAATTCCTGTCAAAAACCACCTAAAGACATTTTCAGCTATGAAATATTTATGCATCATTAACAAAAAAAAAAAGTAAACCTCTCTTTTCTTGGCAATTTAGAACATCAACTGCTTGTTAAGCAGCCTAGCATTATTTTACAACAGGTTAAACAAAGCATTTTAGTTGGTCAGGTAATCAAAAAAATACTAGTGCAAGGTGCTGTCTTACAAATCTGCTTTCTTAACCAATGATTTCGATCCCTCAGCTTTTAGGAACTGAAATGCTTTGTTAGCATCTACTTTTTAAAGGATAATATGTTGGTTTAGATAAATTATAATTCTCTCCCATATCTCCCAACTGTTCCTGACTGTTCCATGACTAGTTTCATAGCAGGCTTTTTTGCCATAAGAAAGTCAGCATAAACCAGTAGTTCTTAAAAAAGCCTGGCAGCAAAGTAATTTTAACTCTCTTTTGGAGTTTGTATCTATTTTGTGTTATCTGATTATGAGGGAACTAGAGGCAAGTCAGCAACAGTCACATTTTAATGTTCTTTGGGAACCTTTGTCCCCCTCCAAAGAGCTGTACTAACCCTGACGCTAGCAGCTCACCCAACAGTCTGTTTGACACTGGCCCACCAGCAAACACCTACAGAAAGAGTCTATGAAAAGGAGCAGACAGAAAAACACTCTGCACTTTTCTGCTGCATCAGCTTCTGGCTATCTAAAGTTGCCAACTTTCCAACTTGGATATCATACACACATCGTGTGTTTAAATAGTCCCTAAGAGTTATTTTCTCCACAAATCTGTTTAATAACCTAGTACTCATTTACACTTTCAGTTTGCATAACATCCTGTGGCAGTGAGTTCCATAATGGGATTATGCTCTGTTTGGAAAACAAAAAGCAAAACCTTACCCCTCCATTGTCTTTCCTTTAAACTTCTCGCCTCTTACTTTCATTAGATTCTTCTTGTTTACAGGTTTCATGAGTAGTAATTCCCTGTTTGCCTTTCTCTGTGTTACTAATTATTTTATCACAACTCCATTATATAAAAGATCAAGAACCCTAGAAAAACTGTGTTGTTTGGTTTTTTGCCTTTTTTTAAAAGCTGTTCTGCATTGTTTGTTTGTCCCACTATACTTGGTATCCTTTTAATTTTATCATGCCCTCTACCAGGAGAACTCCATTTAGTAGTCTCCCATCTGAGAATGTGATAATTAATCCTGTGATACACTGATGCTTATTCTGTCCTCTAGTATTTTTTTCCTATTTTCTAGTTATTTTCTATTTAGAACTATTGACATTTTCTAGTAACTATTCATTGTGATTTTACAATCTCTCCCCCAATTAACAGCTGATTTGGTGACCACCACTGTCTTCCCCTCCCTCCATGTATTAATCTGCATTTCTCCATACTGAATTTCTCTTGATATTTTATCACTGACATAAAGCCTTCTCATCCTCTCTCACTTCTGACTACCCTGGTATTTTTTGTAAGCTCCAGCAAACTTTGCCATTTCTCTAGTACCTCTTCTCCTAGAGATCATTAATAAATATATTCAACAGCACAAGCTCAAACACAAATCCTTCCAATACTCCACTGATAAACCTCCTCCATTATGAAAATTAACTACCACTTCTCCATTCTCTTCTCCTAAGTTTGTATGTTACAAATTCTTAGGAAGATCTTCCATTTAATTCATGCTAGCTTAGTTTCCTTAAGAACCTCATGGAAAGCCTTATAAAAATTATTCTTTACAAGCAAGTAAATTACAGAGCATGTCAATAGTTTTTGTGCTGTTTTCCTGTTCAAATATGCTTACAAGCAGAGCAGTTAATTTATTTGAATATTCACCCATTCTTTTCAAGATCCTGATTTAACTTTTTCTGCCACAAAAGATGAAAACCTAAGAAAACAAATTTTCATAACTCTCTACTTGTTTTTTTAAATTCACACTACAGGCTGTGACAAACAAACTAGCAAACATTACTGTAGACATCAAGGTATCGCCTCATTTCTCTTTGCCTTCTCTGACAGAATTTACTGTGTCCTTAAACAAATTCAGTTAAAGAAACCACACAAATGTGTCGGCTGCTCCAGTTTAGAGTCTGGTTACCTTAATTCAAGACCCCCTTCCATCAGTTACTTACGGTAAGAATTGTTTTGAAGCAGACTGGCTGAGGTGAGTGCATTAGCCCTCTTCTGCCAACCCACTAGAGACAGAGCAGCAGTTTCAGGCAGTAACACCCTACACTATTGCCACAAGATCCACCAGAGCTTGTCTATCAAAGCCCTACATGTTTCTGAAATTTATTTGGTGTACTAATAAGTTCTATAAATCCTCAGTATGCCAAAACCAAATTATGTCAGATAAGGTAAAAATGCAGTTTACTGTCATTATCCCCACTGAAAACACCTCAATACAAGTGCCAGAGAAACATAAAATCTTCTGATGTGTGAGACGGCACATGTCCAGTTAAATAATTCCATGACAAAATAAATTTTAATATATATATGTATATATACTTGCCTCTTGTTTAGTTACTTTTGCTGCATCCTTGCCTTCAGCACCCTCTGGAGACTGAAAGAAAATATTAAGTCAGTGTTTTTATTACAGACTTAAAAGCATGCAGGCAACAGCAGAACAAAGATTATGGTGAAGACTGTTCTTTCTATATATTGCAACAACTTAAAGCAGCCTGACAAATTTGCATTAGTATTTACAAGCAGCATTGTACCAAAACCAGTCTCGATTTTCCAAGCAAGAACCTGAGGATGGAACATCAGGTGCATAAATATTGTAACACACACCTCCCTCAGTGGGCCCTCTAGCCAATTAACTAAAGCATCCCCAGGCTCCAGTGGGAGTTCCATCTTATCAGCTGTTGGTAGCACAACAGTATGAACTGGAAATCTGAGGCTCTATGAGGGCTTTCAAAATCTCCAAGAAAATTAACACATTTCTTCCCAAATACAAACTTAACTAGTTATGAGATGTGATAAGATGAACTAAAAAAAGCATAGCATTACTGAAATCAATGATTTATTTACCTCATTTACTCCTTTTTCATCTCAGCCCCACTCAGCTGGAAGTTTCAAAAGTATCTTTCCCTCATATCTCACCTCCTCCATCAGAAGAGCAAAAATTAGTAAAACACTGATACACTGACAGAAAAACTAGGGACAAACATGTTTCTTCTCAAGAACAAAGTATCAACCTGAACATTTTAACATTAGTCTTCCAGAGGTACTAGAGAAAGGTTAGTTAAATTACAGGAGGTGGGGAGCCAAGTGAAATCAAGCTTCTGTCTTTTGTTTACCACTCAAGATGTATTACTTCACATTTTGCAAATACCTGGGTTTCCACCTAGGAGCAAACGATTTGTGGATAAAGAGCGAGCAGCAGCAGTTAGAGGAGAACTACAAGAACAGCACATGTTTCAAAAAGGCATTTAACAGGCCACAGAGAAGGCAATTTGGTTGCTGTTCTGTTTTTCAATCAGTAAGGAAGCAGGCTAGTTATCTTTTCTTTATATTTAAATTCTTTATTGAATTTCCTTAAATCTTAACCTAAACTTCCTCACAAATTTTGACACGGAACGTCTCTGAGTTATACAGTTTTGGTTTGGAGCAGAGAAAAAGACCGCCTAGTTTGCAGCAGTTGACCACTGCCTTCTCCTGGCATTGGGCTCGTATCATACTTACAGATAGACATCCCCCCACCAGGGAATAAAATGTGGCTTTGTTACTATGTGCTCTCCCGACAGAAAGGAATCTTGCCACAAGAGCAGCTGCTTTAAAAAAAGCAGAGGACTGATCATCTAAGTAGCTTGAAAACAGCAGGAAGTTAGGCAGCACAGCGCAGCATAGAGCAACTCAGAATAGCAACAGAGTCAGGCATCCAAAATGGAGCCTGACTGCTCCCGGTGCTACTGCAGCCTCACCAATCACCTGCAGGATTGTTTCAGCCTTGCATTTCTAGAAGCCTTTCACTTTGATTACTAAAGAGTTGCTACAGCTTGATGGTTTGATGCTGGGAGCCTCAAAAGTCATAAAGAAAACAAAAACAAGTAGTTCCATGTTCACTGTCAGTAATAATAATGTGATGTTTCCTAGAACTTCAGCTCACGATACAAGACATGCTCTGGGTACAACTTTTCTGTAGTCCATGAATTCATAATATCTGTTTCTCCCATATGAATATTCTCAAGTCTAACAAACTTGTGCTGCACCCTTTCCCTGAGAGGGAACTTAAATAGCCTCCTTCATGCCCCAGGCACCTATTTATATAGAAGTTCTTTGAGATTTTATAACCTTGTCCCCACAGTGATCAAGAGACTTAAGATCTACAGCGGTAGGACAGAAAGACAGCATGACTCATTTTCTTTGGAAGCCAAGCTAAAAAACTCACCATAAACTAAATGAAACTGACTGATACTCCACAATCGGGCTCTTATACCCTGCTTCACTTTTAGGAATCACAGAGCTTTGAGACAGGGCTAAACTATCCCAGGATGGCACTGCCACATAGCAGTAGCCGTGCAGTAATTGCCCAGGAGCAAACTCTCAGTCTGCAATACTGCACAGTTAACACACAGTAATTTACACCATTCTCTTCAGCAATAATGAAGGAGAAGTCTCCTACACTTCTGACAGACACTGCAGTCTGATTTTACATGCCAGTACTATTGCTTGACAACATATTAAAAAAAGCTGCTCATGAGGCTAACTGCAGGTGGGAAAACTGTAATAAAAATACTATGCAACCACAACATCTGTGTACTAACTACTATGGGTATATTACACAACATACTTAACTAATTAATTAGCTCAGCATTCCCTCTCAAGTTAGAAAATCCAACACCAATTCAGAAGGCCAAAACTTCCTCCACAGAAGGACATGCACAGTAATAATTTCAGTGCGAATAAGCAGCAAGGGGTCCTGACATGCTCTTATTTCCATTTCAGACCTGCTCCTTCCTCTCTGCAATCACTACAAGTCCAGGCGTTTGGAGGCTGCACTCATCCTCCAGGGCTTTGGCTCCCCAGTATGCTGGCAGAGCTGCACGGGAGGCCTTGTCATGAGTAAGGCAATTGATTTAGCTGAAAAATAGCCTGCTGCTTAAACAAATGTAAAAATATTATAATATATATACAAATTATAAATATATGGTCTTCCCTGCTCCGGCAGAATCGTTTTACTGCACAGCTGCACAAACAATTGAGCCAGTACAACAGACAAGAATGAAGTGGCATGGGGCAGCTGCAGGCAGCCTGGGAGTCCATCTATTCTACCTATTTCAGCTAATAGACACACACAAAAAAAATATGTATGTCAGACATGGCTACAGTATATTTGTTAAAAGAGGAACAGAAACTTATTTTCCCCTCTGTGAGCTCTGCTTAGACATTCCAATGAGTCCCAGCTGATGTGGTTCTTCATACTAATTTCTGCAATACTTTCTCCTCTCCCCAGGGATAAGAGAGATTTATACATGAATGGATTTGCGCCAAGCATAGTTCTCGAAGAACTTGGCATGCCGCAAACACAGATTGTCTGCACCACTATCTGGAGTCACAGGACTTTTACGTAGACACCACCAAAACCTTAAAAGTCCTTGCCCCTAATACTTCCACAGGAACCCTTCCCCTGTCTTTTGTCCAAGTGACAAACTACTGAAGAACCTCCAGTTTCAAAACAACCAAACGCACTGAGTAACCCATCCCCTTGGCACATTTTCCCCCACGACATAATTCCAGGGCTCAACGTGTTTCACAAGACACCCCAGTCACATTGAAATGCACCCTGGATACTGCGCCTTACATCATAAACCAGTCAGGAGCAGGACTGTCCACACTGCAAGTTTTGCAGAGCAAAATCAAAGACCAATACAAGCACTGAATCATTTGACAAGGGCAGGACTCCAGCCTCAGTAATTCTTCAGCTGTGCTCCATCACAGCCTTATATTACTCTCATAAAGGAGTCCCTATAGGCCTGCTGCGCCTGATACTGTATGGATGCCTACAAGAAACAAAACATAAAATAAAAAAAGCAAATAAGGACACAGATAAGAGTGATGTTTTTTTCCACAGAGGAACACACAGAAAAGAAGATGACTGGCTACCTCTAAATATGCTTTTGACATTTAAACCACTAGCAAGTTTTAGGCTGAGGTGACCACGTTGTGTCATATGTCAATTAGCACTACATATTGGCAATAAGATTGTAAATTAAGCTGAAACTAAGCTTTGTAAGATCTGTCAGAACTGCTTAACTTTCAAACCACAAGATTAATATGGAAAGTTGTCTCCCAGCATTTGGCTTTTTTTAATTATTATTTGATTTTCCCCTACTTTTTTTAAGAATAACCTAGAAAGTTATTTTGAGTGGATTGGAAAAAAACAAAGGAATATTAATAGATTATAGACAACACTAAAAAAAACCCAAAGGAATATTAACGTTGAGCCTATTTGTATATAC
The DNA here is from genome assembly GCA_013396775.1 of Cephalopterus ornatus. Lineage (NCBI taxonomy): Eukaryota > Metazoa > Chordata > Aves > Passeriformes > Cotingidae > Cephalopterus > Cephalopterus ornatus. Next base: position 28,621 of record VZRE01004659.1, read on the forward strand.
AGCTCTTGCATTTCACCAGTGTTTCCGCACACCAAGGCAATACTGCAGTATCTGCAATACCAACATCATTTCAGAACTGTTAAGTTGAAAACAGATAACTGTTTTAAGGAAACATTTAATAGAACACACAGGTAAATTTCCATTTTTTACTGTTCTTAAGGCTGGGTTACCTGGTAAAGATGCACCACAAAAAACCCACAAAGCTTCAATTTTTCTAATCAAAACCCTGAAATATAACCAGGATGTAATGAGAGTACAGTAACCAAAAGCAGTGAAGTCCTTGATATTTGTTTGAGAGATCCAAAGAAACATGTTTGAACTTGCAATGTCCAGCTTCTGGACATTGTTTGTACTATAATGAATGGACTGTGCTATTATAAAGGAGTATATAAAAGACCATGAAGAATGAGAATACAAGTACATGAGAAGTAACGGTCAGTAGAAGGTCGGTATAAAATTAAATAGATCGTTCATTCTCTGAAGGATCTTATTACTAACCGAAACTCAACACCTTGGCTCTAGTGGGACAGAAATTAGTCCTTTCATACCCACACAAAAAAAAAAAAGCAGATGCAAATTTCATTCTAACTACCACGTTAAGAAGTCAGAAAGGCAGAAAGCCCTAACTGTCCCAGCACACGAGCATTCTGAACAGCATTTCCTCCCTTTACAAGCTGGTTCAGCCACATCTTAATACACTGCCTGCAAGGGGATTTGCCTGTAGATTTCCTGGCGCCCTGTTGCAGCTGCAATTTCCATGATGTAATGCTTTGGTCATTCCTCCAACTATTTATTTCACCAATCAAAATAAGGTAAAAGCTTGCAAGAAAAAACCACATTGCAAGAAAAGCAGATGTATCAAGTCCTAAGTCTTTTTCAGAGTTTACTGCACTATTTTCCAAAAATTTTTCCACCCCTCATTTCCACAAAAAACCAACTCTGCATTAGACTAAATTTAAATCAATAAAAGGTGTTCCCATACATGCTACATCTTCTAATTATTGTCTTCAGAGCAGCTCTGAATTTTGTGTTAGTTCATAAATGTAATTAAAATGCTATTTACTTTTTGGTTCAGATCAGTGACGACTGCATGTCAACTAATTTAACACCAACCAACTCCTGCAACACTGTTCTAACCATTGTTTCCTCATTTAGCTCCCTCAGCATCTTATCGTTGACCTCTGCTTATAACTAGTTCTCTGATCTGTTTTCAGTGGATAGAACAGTGCTCACTGTCAAGCCAATGTGAATTAACTTTTCAAATAAAATTAATTTCCTCTAACAAACATTTTACGAAAAAGGTATTCTTCCTACTACACCCCTTTATTTCTTTTTTCTACCAATCTTATCCTGGATGGGGAAAAAATATGCAACACTGCTATTCAAAAAAAAACAACAAAGTCATTCTGCCAGAATCAGGAGGGAATAAATCTGTTTAGTGGCTGGATTTCTTTAATACTTATCTGAAATTATCTGTCTTGCTCTCTTCCAAGAAATATGAGGTTGATTTTTTTGCATATATATATAAATATGTACTTCACCAAAAAAAAACAAAAAACCAAACAACCCTACACTGCCTAAGTATTTGTTCTTTAACTGTATAATATTTTAATATTTTTGTTAAGAATTATTACAATGAAATATTATACAATGTAGTTTTGAGAAGTTAAATCCCTTCACCTTACATCTATTAAAAGCAGAATACTTAAATTTCTAATTCTTTGGGGGAGAATGTCAAGATCATAAAGCTCTGGAAAGACGAATGGTACTTTAAATATAAAGACAAGCATTAATATCCCTGGTATTAATATGCTAATTGCATGTTAATGGAGAAAAATCGGGGAAAACACTTCCTGATCAAAGTCTCCATTTTTGCTTAGAGATTCAAGCCAAACAGAGGGACTCATTGGCATGCATTGCATTTTCAAAGAATATATAAGAAAATAAGAGTACAAACAGCCTGGTTATAAACAAAATAAGTAGGTTCAGAAAATGCATTTTATTAAATGCCTTAATTTTGACAGGTGACTTCTGTGAGCTTTATGCTCTTCCAGACAAAACAGAAAAGACAGTAACCAAGTTAGGACTGGGGTATTTCTAGATAACCAAAACCAGAGAGAATAAATGCTTTTCCAGAAGAGGAAATTCCTTCACTGTAGATTGAGGTTTTGCTATTCCCACTGAAAAGAGGTCAAAGATTGACCAATATAACTGAAAGTGCATTTAGATTTGAAGGGACGTTTTAAAAAAATCTCACAACTGTTTTGGCTTTTATTTTTCCTTCCAGGTTTCTCTTCCCTGTAGTCAGTTTTTTGAATACAACATCTTCTACCTATAGTAGTGTGAAGAAATAAGAGCAGTTTCTAGAGGCTCAGATTAAAAAAAAAAAAAAAACAGCATTGTAAATTGAAATTAGTCAGACAGTTCTCTTTTCAGACAGTGAAGTAATCAGCTGCATTTTGAAAAATAGAGATCGGCCATAGGAGCAGTGAGCACAGTGCATTTGAAATTGTTCAGTTTCCCTTGAACACCAGACGTGAAAATTCAGCTTGGTAGTAAGTAAATTCTTGTCTCTATTATTTGCTTAACCATTTTACTGCCACCCTAAAATAAAAAAGGCATATTCAAAAAACATGATGGATGAAATCCAGCCCCTAATATTATTTCTCTGACCTTTCAAAGCTGATGACAGTTCTGCAAGTGAGATGAAGCTGGTCAACTCATCAAATGTCTATGTACAGAGGCAGTTTTTAAAACCTTGAAGATTAGGTTCCAAACTCTGTATGTAAATAGAACTGATCAGATCTGCAAAGTAAAACTAGCACAAAGTACTTCTGAAAATAAAAATATTTTATCTAAAGATTTTATCTAGAAATTACATTTAGATAACTACTGTCAATAACAACTGATTCCCAAAAATAGACACCCCTGAAAACAAAAATATGCTGAAGGACTGAGGAAGGTATATAATTCCTCTTCTCACAGAGAACATTACTATGATAAAACTACAATAATCTAGAAAAAGGACTTTTGTTGTTGTTGTTTCAACTAACTGGTGCTAGAGAACATTAAACCTTTGAGACGATGATAGCAGGTACCAAAGCCACAGCTGGGACAAAGCCTTAAATACACCCATCTCTTACATCCTGATAATAATTATTACAGCTGTGGTTAACAGGAGTACTGCTCTACTACATCAGCCAGAATGAAGAGCTTCACAGGCAACCTAAATGCAGCTTCAAGAGAAGAATAAAGTAGTATGTCTCCAAGACAGTACAAGTGGGATAAGGAAGAAACGGTGCAGCAGAGATAAAGGATGTTTTCCTACTACAAAGAGAGCACCAACACCTCTCCTCAATTCTGCTTGAGGAACAACACACTGCAGAAGTAAAAATGTCCTTAGACCTTGATTTCCAAGTATGGAAATACTATCTGCTACTATTAACTCACATAGCATTAGGTCAACAGGGAAAGCCAGGTGGGATGAGCAAACATACCCAACCGTCCCAACAAAGTCGGTATTGATAGGAACATACAGAATTCTCTTATGCAGACAGATTTCGAAGTTCTTAGGGAACATAGCACTTTATATTTGCAGCTTTCACTGTTACCAAGTACACCCACTCTTTACTATGGGCAGACAGGAGCTGTATCTCCAAGTTATAGCAGCAATTAATTGAAAACTGGTAGCCTACGAAGACATCAAGGAGGGGGGAAAAAACAAAAATAAAAACCAAGCCAGATGCCTCCTCCTGCCCCCAGTGCTGCAAGGACATAATTTGAACACTGAGTTGTCCTGATTATTCTAATGAATTAAGGAATACTCCTCTAGAAACTCTAAGTTAGGGACAATCAAATCAAAGACAAATGTCTGGTTACTGCTAGGAAGAGTTCTGCCTTTCCCCACCTAATCATTCCTGTCAATAAGCCAGCTTAACTCTTTGTGCCATGGGAAACTAGATCAGTAGACAGGTCTGGCCAAAAACTACCTCAAAGAAATACGATATCCTACAGGTTAAATCAGAATAAGGACAGGAATGAGCATCTGGAATTGCTTCTTCTGGCCTGTATATGCCAGCTTGACATTATCTGTTGAACTACAGTCCAAACTGTGAAGTCCCACACTGACAATTTCGCTGACAATAAAATTGGTATGAAAGTATCTTACTTCTATGCGCAGCCAGTGGCTCCTTCCCAGCCCTGCTGCCCTCTAATAGGCTATCACACATTTGTTGTGCCACTGTGCAGCATCTCTAACTTGGAGCAGTAAAATGACTCAGGATTTAAAAAAAATTTCCAACTTACGTTCAAACCTGTTCAGTAAACAAGCTTTAAGAGGGTGATGGCCTGAAATGTAAGTACAGCACATTAAATCATCTCTTTGGCTACTAGACCATGGGATAAATCACTCTGCTAGCTTAGTGCAGTTAAAGAATAGAAAATAGATGGTGGCCATTATGATCCTACAAAGTGCTAACTTTCCAGAGAAATCTCTGGATCTTGATTACTTACGCTCTACACAAAAGATAATGTTACAATCCTGTCTAGCAAAATCCAACTTCATACAATTTCTCTAAAGGAATGATACACCCTGGAACATACCATGCCTATATACAGCTACTGCGTAGGTACTGAACAGCAGAGAAAGTGAAGTTTTCAAGTAACACAGAAGAAAAGCAGCCTTAAACTAAATAGCATACATCTGCTTACATTCCATTTACACACAGGGCTTTTTTCTTTTTTTTAAACTTAACAATACCAATACTCTAGCATACAAAACAGTATTGCCCATGTCGGAGAGCTGAACTACCATATGTAAAAGCTTACATACGCATAGTTGGTGTTGAACTCAGAGGTGACGACTTACAAAGCAGACTGTACTACTAACAACACCTCATCAGACATAACGCTTTAATTTGCCCAAGAAGCATGAAGAATGATTTTTAATCAACAAATCAGTGAAAATCTAAGAATTTTTAGGTTTCCCATTCATTAAGTCCAATATATTTCTGTGAAGTCTAAGAAGAACATTTATATACATTGCCATCAATTCCTAATGAATCAGATTTTTACAGACTTGCATAAAGTTATCAGAAATGTTTTAGACCATTAAATCCTTGGTCAATGAACTTTTAATCTCCATAACTAAATAACGGCAACAACAACATTAATAATAGCAGCTAAAATTATACAATTAGCTCTTTCTAAGCTGAAGGGCCTCTAAGATAAAACATGGACAAGTATTTGCTGCATGTATTTAATAGCCCTGTAAACATCATTTATTGCTATGTGGCATAGCAGCATTGCTCAAGCATGTTTTTTCTTCAGTGCCGCTCAACACTGCTACACTGTATTGTATCTAAGCATACCATGCACGGATGAATGTTTGTGGTTTTTTTCTGTCTATGAAAGACCCTTTTTCTATGTAGACCCTTTGAGTCAGTCTGGTCAACTGACTTAGTTGGCCTTCTTGGAGTAGGCCAACTATGCAATTTTCAATTGCTTTTAAACACGTCAAGGTTTAAAATTCTCAATAGTTAAAAATCCAGTACAAATGGTGCAATTTATAAAATTGTAAGAGACAAAACATTGTTCTCCCTTCTATTAGAAGGCTTCTGCGATCTTTTAAGATGCTCTGGCACATCTATTATCTTTGCCTTGCTCAAATGTTAAGTGCATCTCTGCATAGCAATTTTTTACCTGTCCCTGCAAAGGATGCTGAAGGTAGAAGTCCACCTGAGGACTCTGCTGACCTGTTAGGTAGAAATTTGTCCAAGTCAGTGGTATCAGTGACAGATGCAATGAAGGTCATCTTCTGTTGTTGCCTAGCCTGTTTTCCAGTAGTTACTGAGTGGTCTAGGAGTAGTCTAAAAAAGTGGAAAGAGAAACTACCTTTTCAGAGGTCTGACTTTTGCTTTTTGTTCTTGTGGACAGGGAGAAAGGAGGAAACAGCATGAAACAGAGGGAGTTCAAGTGAAAGTCTGGAGAAAGAAGTGGGACAAAACAGGAGTGGGGAGAAGGAAGTAGCCAAGACATCTGGATCTGGTACTGCCTCCCTTTTCCTTTCTATTCCATAATCACCTACAGAGTGTGAAATGAAATACAGAACCTTCCCCATTTCTAATTCTCACTGCTAACAGAGTGTGCCTTATTGTGTTCTAGGATAAACTAAAGACGGCTCTACTATAGACCAAGAGCTTCCAAACCCAGTGATGAAACAACTTACTGGGAAAGCGTGGGCCTCCATAGCATCACTACAGTTTCTTTTCTGCCAAATAGCTTTAACATGAACAGAACCTTAGAAGAAAAACCACTATGTTACATATAGTACGTTGAATTGACATGGACTGAATCACAGTGGAAGTATCAAAACATGGAAAGGGACATGAAATGGAGCTGAACAGCACTTGAGTATACTTCATAGTACTGCATCATGAACACACTCACCTGCCACTCTTTGCAGAAGATCTAGACTTCATTCCACAGACCAAAGAGCAACAGCAGGATCATTCAGAGCTGCAGCAAAAAGAGCTGTCACCTGCAGGACCTCAGCTTCATTAGTTAGTTAATTGTTTGATCACATACAAGTTGCTCCAACAAAAATTTTAGAGAACTGGTCACTACTGCAAGTTCCTCAGTCTCTATGCACACACTAAGGAAGAAGACAAATTTGGTGAAGTAACAACAAATGCACCACTGAAAAGTACAGGTGGTGCTTATTGGGGGAATAAAACATCAGGACAGTCATCTTAACTTGAGAATCCAAGATAAAGGGACTATTCCAACAACTCAGTAATTTACTTCTGCGCCCCATTTCCCCTACTAGTGGATAAAGAACAACATTTCTCTTTGAATATTCATGGCACTTCAGAAATACAAACTCAAACATGCAGAAGAATTTTACAAAGAGAACTCAGTTTAGGTCCAGACAAAAAAAGCATAAGTGGAATTTAACAGCCCTCAGTTAGTACAGACAAGAACATTCACTAAAGCCCAAAGATTAGAAAATACATTGACTAGATATCTGGTTGGCAAAACAACTAGTAAGAGTCTCACAAAAACCCCATCATGTGATCAGGTAACTATAAATGCACTATGATAAGACAACCATTGAATATGGTACCTTCTAACTTCTGCTAAAGCAGCAGCATTACAAGCAAAATATTCAGTGGGGGTTTTTTCTGCAGTAAATAGAACCAACTAGTACCTCTGACTATAAAGAAAGTGAATTTGCATAATGGAACAGGAACCTGCCACAGATGTTCTCCATTGTATCTTCATAGCATCAACTATACTGCAAACTACACTCCTAACTACATGGAGCTACCTAATAACCTACTAAAATGGCTAATTAGAACATAGTATTTTTTCACTTGCTCTGAAACAACAGCAATATTCAAAGATGTCACACTAAAAAAAAAAAAAAGAGATGGCTTAAGAAGTTGCATTTAGTCCTCAACTAACTGACAGGCTCCCCATTCAATACTGGACAAGTCACCACTTGACCTACTAACATCCCTCAGAGATGGTGCACATTCTACTTCAAGAGGCCAAGTGCTGTTCAACTTGTTGGATGCTTATGCACATGGGTGTATGTGACCATACCATGATTCTCCTTGTCATCAGGTACAGAATGGTTCTTCATCCTTTTATGAACAACACTGGGATATTTTCACTGGGGCTGTTTCAAGGTCAAGGAGTTTTTCACTATGATCCAAGAGTTAGTTCCAGAAAGACAAGTGACAAAACAAAACACCCCAACCCATTTCAAGGCGTTCGTTGCTATCAATACCACAACAAGCATTCTGGTTTATCCCACACTGGCATGCCATTCTTCTTGTGAAAGGCCATGTGCACACCACAACACGTTATTGCGACAGATGAAGGGTGCAGAAATCTGACAGGAGCAGCCCAGAGTTCAACACTTTTTTGCTTCCGCGCAGTATTTAACACTGCCTCAACACACAGTAAGTTTTTCCTTTCCTCTGTGACCCTCAAGCAATGAGCAACGATATCCCAATAGCCTAGGCCACAGCCCTCTAGAAAAATGGAGATAGCCCACACTATTTTCTTCATAATATTCACAGTTAACATAAGGCCAGGGACTCAGCCACTGACTTGAGTTTACATAGAGATGGAAAACATCAGAGATGAAAAGAAAAACAAACAAAAAAGAACCAGTCAGTTTAGATAACTAAGGATACACAACAATAGAGACAGGTGGATTTAAACCCTTTTTGCAACCTTATTTATTTACCCCTACAACTGTGAAAATTTCTCATTTTGACTTTTGATGTTTATTTCCTTATAAAATTTTCAGTGCTACAAACCTTGTTATAAGTTAGAGTGTTTTAATAGAAGAATTGTCTATTAGGTGCATGTGATGGGTTTGTCCTCCGTGTGGAAACTGACGGATGTAATTATTCAGCTACTGTTGTATCATGAACTTCTCACTCTGTGGATGTTATTCTGGAATAAAATTGACTACTGTAAAATACATATGGCAATTCTAGATTTCTAAAAAAAGTAAAGCCACTAATCACACACTTTGCCTGGAACCCACTTCATACATAATTTTAAAATGCAAATGTTTACCCATACAATACTAAGCAAAATGAAATTTACTGCACCACTGAAATTAGTTTCCATTGCTCTGATCCCATATGCAATGATTTTATTACTTTTATTGTGGTCTTCTAGAAAGGAGACATGTTCTCCTGGACTTTCTACTCAAAGATGATTTCTCTTAATAAACATTTCACAAGAGACCACAAAAACCTACAAGAGTGTCTTTAACTCTACTCCCACTTAGGGAGGACAGCCTGAAACATCTGTAGTGTAAGAATGCAAAATGGCAAAGGAAAGAGGGTAGGAAGTTAAGAAGGTTTCAAAAGTTGTGGAGAGTCCTACTGACACAGCCTAATTTTCAACTTTTTCCTGATGACAAGCAATGGCAGTAAAGCATGGAAGCACACAACGGTGAAGTAACAGTAGAGCAGGAGATAAAACCGCCCAACATTCACTGACTTCAAGACCAATTATTCCAATAAGGGGCAGTCAACCCTATGGCTGTATCCATTTTCAGAACCAGAATCAGGTCCTCAACTATGAATAAAACAATTCAGTTGTATACTGGACAAGTCGACATTTTGATACCTCTCATAAGCAATAAGCACAGGACAAAAAAAGTAAACATCAAGTTACCTGGAGGGCATCATCTACCTGTAACTTTATTAAAACAGATTTGAGCCCCAGCCCAGATACGGTGTATTAGCAGGTCACAGGTGACATTTGGGACAAACACAAATTGCTTTGCTTTGGTTGACCTAGTTAAAATTAAAGGACTGCAGCTATCATTTTTTGTCATAGCCTGCATCAGTGTCAAGTCTCTCGTTACACTCTTAGCGCCTGCAAAAGGCAGGCAGTAAGTCCTCGGCAAGGCTCTCCGGCAGCAGGGCCTCCCTCGGCCGCACACCCCCGGGGCCCTGCAGGGGCGGCAGGGGGCCGGCTGCCGCCGTCCAGGCTCAGCCCGCCTCCTGCCAGCGCCGGAGCGCTCCCGGTGGCCGCGCCGCCAAGGCTCCCGGCTCCAGCAGGCACGGGAGGCATAGAAAAACCCCCACGCCACCGAGCCCGGCCGCCGAAGGGCCGCCCAAGTTTCTCTTCCCCTGGGGAAGGCGGTCTCATAGCCGGCTCCCTCCCGAGGAGGCTGCCCGCCCCGAGGTGCCCGGACGGCGGCGGGGGCCCCGCCCCCCGCTATGGCTCCCCCGGCGCGGCGGGGGCCGAGGGCGCTCCCTCGGGAGGCGCCGCCCCCCGCCCCCGGGGGCCCTGCCCGGATGGGCGCTGGAGTTGGTACATACGGGTCTGCCGCGGGAGGCGAGGAGAAGGGTGTAGTTTGTTTTAAACATGGCTTGCCTCTCCCCTCCTCCCTTTTACCTCGGAGCCATCACTCCGGCGCGG
>VZRE01004659.1:39353-56850 GCA_013396775.1 Cephalopterus ornatus
GGGCCCGGGATTCGCCATCAGCCGTCGGGAAGGCGAGCCGGGGGTCTGGGCGCGTCGGGCAAGTTGCGCGCGGTGAGCGGCGGAGAGCATCCGCTCGCAAACCTCTGCAGTGGTCGTCGTGCAGGTGCATTATTCCAGCCTGTTTAAATCTGCCTTCGTTTTCTCCCCTCTAGGTTCCGGTTTCCCCTCCTCGACTGAAATCCGCTGCAATCTTTCTCCATCGCGACCATTCTCCCTTTCTTAAACCCGGGGGTTTGTGTTGCCCTGTGAATCCACTCATTCTCCCATCCTCCAGATGCAAGGAAGCTGTTGTATCAGGTCTCCTCATTACATTACCCTGATAAATCACCAGCAAGACAAACCAGTGCTGCTGAGAGAAACGCTCCATTACAAGGTGGTGTAATCAGTTCTTCAATTGAAGTTCAAATGCCATCAAATACTCTTTTTTAAATTTTAACGCAAAAAATAAAAGTAATTGACTTGTTAACAGCCTGAAACTAAGCAATCCCTCTCAAGTACCTGCAGAAGAAGCAGAACTGAAGCCAAAGGTTTTCCAAGGCGTTAGCAATCTGCCTTTCAGCCAAGAGCTAAGCAATTAGGATGCACACATGGATGTGGCAGCCATAGGTCTCATTTTTCCCCCTCTACCCGAGGGTATTTGAACTCATATCTCTTGTTCTCCCACAACCTTATTTTGACAACAAATGACAGTATCTCTGGAGTAGGAGACTTAGATTCTCCTGTTGATACCGTTTCAACAGCTTTGTTGAGCTTATATTAATTGATTTGTACTGATAATCCACGAGGGCAGGAACCCAGTTGGGTTTGCTCCCAGTTACAACTGTAAACCATCAAACTAGGGAGTCACACCCACTTGTTTACATGCTACTTGTGTATATTCAAGTAGTTTATACAAAGTGGTATAGTTCCACTTGGAAAGACTGGAAACATACACTTCAGGAGGAGATGCCTGTGTTAATCAGAGATTTCATCCCACCTTACACAGTCTATTGCCAAGGTACTGAGTAACATAGGAAGGAAACAGGTCAGTATTACTCTAGAAACTTAACTTTTTCCTATTTCTTTTTCCACCTGTTATCCAGCATTTTTCCCGTGTGTCCTTAATCATTTATGGATGATGAGAGCAACCCCCTACAGCTCCACTGAGGTCCATCTGTTCAGAAAGAGAAAAGAGAGCTAGGCCTCCATTAATACAGATAAAATATCATTGACAGGAAGTGATTTATTTGTATGGCACCCAAAAACATTGGATGAATCCCACATCTAATTCCAAACCAAAATAACTTGGGTAGGGGCAATTACAAGTTTTGATTAGTTCTATGGCTACCTTTCTTCTCCATCTATTGCATTCCTATTTCATCTTGTCTGTTTACTTTTATACTTGCAGGATAATTCAGTTTGAGAGGAATCTCAGGAGGTCACCAAGTAAAACCCTTTGCTCAGTTAAAGCAGACAGCTGGAGACCTTGTCAAGTTCAGAATATCTCTGCAAACACAAATTCTATCATCTCCCCGGGCACCCTTTGCTGGTTCTTTCCCTTGCATATGCTGAAGTTCAGTTCTAAAACTGTCCTAACCCTATTTGTACAGTCACTCCAGTTTCTTTAAGCTTTCAGCTAGAAGAAAGCAACAGCAATTCTTTGCGAGCAGAATTGGTAACAGGCAGAGGGAAAGTCCACTAGACTTGAAGAGTTAATTTTCCCCATCTTTATGGGAAGGGGAGAAGCAATCCTGTTGACATTTAATTTATAGTTATCTACAACTAATGAGCAGTGTGAAGGAAATGCAAAATTTAAGCAGCAAGATAACAAGAGAAAGAAATGGTAGAGCTAATAACTTATTTGCAGATGCCTTTTTTCCTTGACTGAACCAAACTCAGGTTCAATGGAAACGTTGCATCTCAGGATGAAATAATTCAGCAAAGTTGCTGATCTGTAAAACAGTCCAGTTGGTATCTTTCTTCACTCCCTCAGTATTTTCTGTGTCAATACAGAATTGTTTCTGTTCACTTTCTGTCACTGCAAGTCCTATCAGATCTCTGGACAGTGGCAGGTTGTAGGTGAAATTCACTGGGACATGAGAATAGCAGGAAGTCGTTTTTCTACTACCTGTATACTCATCCCTCCTGTGTCTGTGTGACACTTCCTCTGTAACAGAATTTATGTGTTGAAAGATGCCTCTTGTCTGAAAAGTTCTGACACTAACAAGAGAAATGCTGATCTCAAGGTTTTCAAAGGAAAAAGGCAAAAATTCTCTTTTCCAATATGTGGTGAAAACTTCTGTACCACGGATGTAGGCCATGCCAGAAAAGCCATATTTCGACCATATTTTTGGTTGTCATCGAAATTAGTTTATAGCTTAACTTCACAACTGTTTCTAAGTAATTATGGAATGCAACTGTAACATGCTATTCTATAATAACACTTTTCTATAATAACATTTAGGAAGTGCACAGATCAATGTGTAATGTAGCCCTACATCACCTTTCATGTCCAAGGGATGACACTTGCAATACAGATCCACCCTGAAAGCCTTGGAACTGTCAGAAGAGACATTATTGTCATCAGTTCCTTGTAAATGAGTATGTGGCTGTAGGCAAACAATTCCAAATGGTGATGGTAAAGGGTCACAGATTTATGAACAAAGCAGTCAACACACTTCTAGTTAGTTCCACTCCTTCAAAGATAGACACTCTGCAGTGTGGTAATTATTTTATTATCATTATCAATGTCTGGTGCTGTGTAGAAGTTTCTGTTACTTCAGAACTGTTATTTGTAAGCAAAAATAATCTCCAACAGTTGTCTTTGAAAAGAAACCTGTCATGAAGTTCAATTGGTATGAAGGAACCATTACAACCATTTACAAAAGGTTTCAGAACAGCTTTATGTTTTATCTCTGAATAAGAACAAAGTTCAAGCACTCCACATTCGCTACACTACTATCATGATGGTTTCAAAGTTATTAAGCTTTTGGAACATGTCATAATACTCAGCAAAGCGCCTTCCTACCATTGTTTCAGGGATATCTCTACCACCTCAAACCACTACAGCCACACTTAAAACCTCTTGAACTGTCCTTCAATAGTGCTCTGCACAAATACTGTGGAGAATAGCAGAAAACAGACATTTACTAGCTAGCTACTACAAGAGAGAAAACAATGCCAACTTTTGTACTATACAAATCAATTAAAGTGCAATCAGTTCCACATATGTATTAGGAAGTTGAATTTAGAAATCTAGTATTTTCCCCCATTAATTTCTCCTGATTATTTGCAGAAACAGAGCAGTTGGTACACACAGTTTTCGTAGAAGTCAAGAGGAATCAGACCGATGAAGTTTGCAGCAGAACTGGGCTAACACCAGCTACACCGGAGAACTTGGACTATTTTGGACACTTTCATGCTATGATCAGCCCATGAGTTGTTAACATTTAAGATCACAGAATCACAGAATTTTTAAGATGATAGAATGATTGAACAGGGAAGGGACCTCTGCAGATTGTCAATTTCAACCCACTGTTCAAAGGAGGGTCAGGTACCTCAGGTTGCGTAGATCTGTGTCCAGTTGGGTTGGATGTCTTCAAGGATGGAGACTCCACAGCCTCCTTGAGGCAACTTATAGCCTATTACATACAAGGTCATTGTTTTGCATGACTTGCTGAAGCAAGAGCAGAGGCCTTCATCTCGCTCAGGTTCAGCAGCACCTCCAGCCATGAGGCACTCTAATGGCTAATAAGGACACTAAATCGACACAAGTAACAATTTTATTACAATGTTTTTACTCTCCCTGTCTAAACTCTTACTTTCTAATCTCCTAGTATGAAAAAGCTGGGCCAAGAAAGACACTACCTTTTGAGACAAAGTGGTATTAAAAGTAGTAAACCTTGACTTATTCTGCACAGACTGGGGAAGAGGCTGACTTCAGTTAGACAAGAGTTCCAGAGAAGTGATTCTGTCATCTTAAACTTTCTGCTGAGTAATTCTGCTTTCAGTAGCCCTATCTTCAGAACTCTGTCTTTAGTTCTACGTCAGTCCTTTCCAAAAGCACCCACAAACACATACCCGTAAGTATACACTCATTTTTCCAGGGTGATGTTAGTATTTGTTTTATGAATGCAGGAGACTTACTTAGAATACACAACCTTCCACATTCATTCTTAGCATGTCTAAGCACTTCTAGAATGAAGTAGCTAAAAAATGAGAAAAGAGTGGCACTCTGAAGTGCTTTTTACATTGGGGTATATATCAAGCAGGTAAAAGTAGACCTGACTGCCTTTCAGAAGGCTTAAACAAAGTTCTCTTGTGTTGTTCCACCTACCACTGAACCAGGTGAAGCTAGAGATTCCTCTCAGGTCTATCAATATACCAATTTATGTGGCCACACCCTAGTTCACTACTTATCAAACTGGGTTAGGTTAGAAACACAAATATTTGGAGGTATTTCATTAGTCAAACCATTTTAAAAAAGGGCTGAAATCACAGATACAGTGTGGGGTTTGGGGAAATCGTAAACTCCAGTTAATGCAGCAGGGCAGTAATCTGTAGCTGGGGGCAGTAGACCTCATTTAGCTGCTGCTGGAACCGACTGCAGTTGTACTGCAGCATTTGTCCTCCCTTGTTGCTGTCAGACAAGAAGGCATCTGCAGTGATGCCCCATTTCAGAGGCAGCTTTGCTAGGGCAAGGGACCCCTCCATCCCTTGACCATAAAAATCCTCTGAAAAACGCTGCCCTCAATTCTGCTGGCCCAGACTTTCAAAAAGTCACTATTTGAGTTTGGACAAACCAAAATGGACCTGCAAAGACCTGTCACTGAAAGTGAGTGGGCCTGGCTCATTTCAACGCAGGTTGGGGAGCAACCAGACCAGTCACACTGGCAGAACCTGGGAGATGGAGATCTATTGTGGGGGTGGTAATGAGCAGCTAGGGGTGCCCTAAGTGTTCTTCACGCAGCCTAGCCACTGCCAGAACTAGCTGCGTGTACACAGCAAACCGTGTTCCCTGTGCATCCTCTTTGACTGATGGTGAGAATTGGGTGGCTGTAAGAAGTACTTCATCCTGCTGAGGTTCTGAATCATCCTTTGAAATTGCAAAAACCACATAAATATTGGAAAGAGATTCATAAATCTAGATTATTATCTTCCTGATAGTATAGAGTAGCATTTCTATCACAGTTCTCTGAAATTTTGTCTGATTGACAAAAGCAGGGAAAAGTTTCTTTTAAACCTTAAATTCAATCAACTTTAAGACAAGTGTAGGTCAGTGATAGGTCCTCTTTTAACATACAATGAGAAAAAATAAACCCAAAAAGTTCCCAAAACTAGTGACTTCTTTCTGTTCCCCAGCATCAAGCCCTGCTATCAATAATCAGAAAGAATGTAACTGTAGGGACTATTATTATAAAAGGCCTAATTAGATCAGCTAAAATTTAATTAAATTAAATTAAATTAAATTTAACAAAATTTAATCTTGTTAAAAATTTCTCTAAATGTGCTATGTATACATTTATTTATGTCTGTAAAAGGTAAGTGGTCTTTTTTGTTGTAGATACTGTGTAGAGCTCATCTTAATTGAAAATGTGAAGAGTCTGCCTTGACTAATGACAAAACGCTGCTACAACACAGGAACAATATGTCTGAGCTTGTAATTTAATGACACTTTGAACAGCTCAGGCCAATGCTCACAACATTTTGTTTAAATTCTGGACCAACTAAAGAAAAAAGCAGTTCCTCTGCAATCCCCTATTATTAGCTCTTTACAATCTTTGCTTAGAGTTTGTCTGAAATTAACTCTTTTGCCTCAAACTGGAAAAGTAGTGAGCACGCAAGAGAACACAAACCGTAGCTGCAGTAGTCTGGTACAGAGTTCCCGAAATTACAGCAGTGAGTTTGCTCTTGCCTTTCCTGTATACTCAGGCTGCATCTGCTACTGGGTAAGAATCTGCTGTTAGATGTTAAACATGATATGAATCACTCTTTTGTAAGTTTGCACTAGGGACGTAGAGGTTAGTTTACCGGCTATTTTGTAGCAAGGAAGTAGTGTAAATATATATTAATTAAGTCTTTCAATTTTCCTTGCATATGTTTTCCTGGGCTAACTGTGCTTATCCCTTTTTGTGTATATTTCATGATAAATATATCAATAAATAATTGTTTGAGCTGACAGGAAGAAAAAGACAATGCAATGGAAATGCTGTCAAATAAGGCCTTTAAATACTGAGGGTAATTTAAAAGGGAAATCCTAAATGAACTGCTAGATAATGTAGCAAGTAAACATATTAACCTGTAAGTAAACGTATAAACCAGCCACAAAGTCATAAATTATGTTTGTTGATATAGCCAAGCCTAGCTGTAGCACTCAACAAAGACATGAGGAACAGTTAATGAACCTGAGGAAATAAAGATAGTGTATCGTTTTACGGAGTTTGTAAATTGCAGCTTCTAAATAGTTATTAAAAAAAAAACAAAACCAAAAAAACATTTTCAAAGTGCTTCTTTAGAATTGTCATTGAAAATAGGTTTTGCTTGATAGAACCATTACTGGAGGAGTGCTTGGTTCTGTACAGTAAACAGTATATAGTTCTGTAGACTAAACAGTATACAGTCATTGTATCAAAAAAGCATTTTGTCACTACTGAAAAAACCAAACAACAAAACCTGTATATGCTTGCATGGTATGGTATATTCTAATAAGATATCTTTATAACAATTTTGGCATGTTAGATATGGCTGTGTTTACAAACCTTTTTTCTTTACAGCGTGCTTGCACAAATTCTTTAATATTTTCATTACATCCAGACCTTTTTTTCTTCCCCAAAAATTAATCTTGTAATTATCCCCTCTAGTAAAAACAGATACGAGAATATAACTAGTACACCCTTTTTCTGCCACAAGTTGTTCCTAACACCCTAAGTAAAACCAAACAAAAATGAAACAAGCATTACCACCCCCTAAACCCACAAAACTTTACGTCACGCATCTTCTTCAAACTGAAGAGACATCATTAGTGGTATTTCCCAAAAATTTGATGTCAACTATCTGGTGCCACTGAAAACAATGAAACCTTTGTCTTTGATAGAAGCAAAGTGAGGCCAAAGCTGAGCCCTTCAACAAATCTTTTCCCTGACAACTGCAAAGATGAAAAACATTTGAAAATATGTATGATACTTAAAATGTTTACAAACGGGCATGACTAACTCTGTAAATGCCTTGAAACAAACAAAACTAAAAACAAATGAAATCTTCCTGAAAATTCATGTTGCCTCTTCTATTCCCCAAATGACAAATTATCTATTGCAGGCATTGTTATCTTAGGGGAACCTGTAAATCTGGGTGAACAGTGGAAGTCACCAAATACAGTAACAAGTATTTTCAGTGATAAGCTGAAGAGATCCTGTAGTTGCTAATTTAGTCATTTGGAATTTAAACAGTGGAGAACTTTAGTGAGAAGAGAGTTAGCTGGAGTTGACTGAAGATCTCTTTTTGTTTGTTCATTTTTGTTTAACAAACAGCTGAGGCAGTGTACCTGGTATGGCCTTTACTGCTGTAGGAATGCTAAAGTCAGAGCCTTCTAACTGAAAATTGCAGAGGTCTATAACATATGTCAAATATACTGTCACTTCTTAGAATTTCATATTTTTTTCAGTTTGGTGATGATGTAAAGCCTTAAGAGATGTTTCTGGCATGCTCTAGTAGGTGAAGCAATAACGCCCAGGGGGATCAGCTTTGTATGTACAACTGGTGTCTCCTGGGTTTCATTTTCTTCATCCTAATTGCCAGCAGAAGTTGTGATGATTGATTTTGAGGGCTCACAGTACAGTTTCCAACAAAGATGTTGAAGTATTAAAAGAAGTCAGTAAACTGAGCCTAGCTGTACTGCTTAAGTGAATTTCTTCTTAACTCTTGTGAGAAGAAATCAAGGCTGCTGGAGTACAGTATGCTCATGGATTCTGAAAGCACTTCTACATTGCACTTGGTAAAGTTAAACTGCCTCAGTGTTTTGCTACAGTATCTTTATATGCCAGAGACATACAGAGACACGTCTTTGAAGGGGTGGGGGAGTGAGATCATTCTGCTAAACTGAGTGCCATTTATCTTTAAAGCTTCCCTTAAATTACAATTTTATATTTATACATATAATTTTATATATCTCTCTATATGCACATATATACAAAAATCTATAACGTAACAGAAAATGTAAAAAAAAATATACATTACCTCACGTATATTGTAATATATTATTGTAATAAATGTTGCATATGACATATCATATTTTATATACAGAATAAGAATAAGATAAATGCTTCTCAAATCTTCGTTTGTGAAGCCTAGCCATGATGGAAGATATATGCTTATAGATTATGAGAGAGAAATTTGCTATTATCACTGTTACCTTGTAATGCAGATGTAATACCTCTGTTGTGGAATCAGTGTGCCTAAACGATGGTGTAACATGCAGCATATGCTTCATGCTTCAGCAAGAAGCAACCAGTTTTCAGTCAGCTTTGTCTTGTAACCCAATGTAACAGCCCTCAACAAGTAGTAAAGACATACTCTTCACCACTGACTAAAAACATTGTCAGGTTTGACCATTATGCTGTAAGACACAGAGAAGAGATGTATCTGAGGAATGAAATCCTATCATCATTGAAACAGAGGGAAAAAACATCCCAAACCTCTCATTGAACTACTTAGGCTCAAATTTTCAAAACACAAGAGATGGAATTATTATCCTTTTGTCCTTGGAGAAGATTGTTGCAGTGTAGAGTCCAGACGCATTCATAAGACACATCAAGACTTGAAAAGACCTGTGATGTTTGCCCTTGAAAGGATATATATCATGAGGATAAATGCAATACAACCACCATAGCTGAGAAAGCAGTACCTTTCTTGGGAGCTTGCACCTGTATCTGAAAGTGAACATCACAGCATTGAAAGTTGTGTCTTGTGCAGGATTTATAGAATATTTGGATAGAGATAGATATTATAGAATATTTGGATAGAGTCATGTCAGATTCCTGCACTATGTGTGATCAGAGGAAGGTAGCAATAGAAGTGCACGGTTACAGTCAGCATGCTCGAAGGTTTTGCTTGTCTACACCAAGCCAGTGCTGATGGTAATTCTAGCTCTGCTCTGCAAGTTAGGCATTTAACATTATAAGAGGGATGTCTCCTCTTTTGAGGCCATATTGCAGCTCAATGTCTTTTTAAGAACAGGAGCAGATCAATAAACTTGAAATCAGTGGTCTTTTACCTAGGATTTCTGGTCATCTGCAACTTTTTGGAGCCGCAACCGCCAATAATTTATCAGCACCAGAGGAATGAAAAAAGTCTTTGAGTTCCAGTGGAAAAGAGGATGTGATCCTAGGCTTCAGAGCCTTAGGGCCTTTACCCAGGAGGGGGAATATCTAGATTTTAGTTTTTGCTCCAAGAACTGTTCATAAATTTTCTTCATTGTTTCTTATAAAATGCAGAAATTGTCAAAGCAGAGCTTAAATTCCAGATGTTTTGCTAAGACCAACCAAGTTTCCTGACTATATTACCTCTTTCTTAGGGAGATAAGAGGAACATCATGGTTTTGCTACCTCAGCTGGTGCAGGTGTCAGATAGATGCTGAGATGCTTCACATACACCCGCAGAAGAAAGCTGAAAGATTTGTTTCAGATTGTCATTTTGGACTTGGACATATCCAAGTTTGAGCTCTAAAATAATTGATTGCCTTTTTTTTCCTTCTTTTTTTTTAATGTGTGTATTAGTATTCAATTTGCTGCACATCAGCTGGATTTAGCCTATGTCACACAATATGGGTGAGATGTCAGAACAGAAAAATTAAACAAACAGAACCTCATCGCTGAAAGCTGAAGTCAACAAAGCCTATAATAGCAGTAAGGATTAGCTCAGTTATGGAACAGGTAACTGAAGAGTGTCCTCCAGCTCCAGAATGAAGAACAGAAGTTTTTTCACAAAGTACATGTAGCCCAATGCTAAATTCCTGGATTGGAGCACAAGAACTGCAAGATGAATTCCCATGGCTCAGTGCTAAGATTAGTTTAAACTTTTAGGGACAGTGCCCTTCAGCAAGTCTAAGACCTATATGCTTGCCTGAGAAGACACAACTTGCTTATTCTGCCTGTGTCTGGAATTGTTTTTCTGGTCTCTTCTGGTTTTAACTGCACAGTTGTCAGCCTTTACTCTGGATGGGTATGAGTCAGCTCCAAACCATAAACAGTGTAGCCATGGTTAGTAAGCCTGAGCTACTAAGCCTTTGCTGATAGCGTGGGCACAAGAAGTTGTGCCTGCTTGGAGCACAACCAAAGCAAGCTCACATCTGCTTGTAAAAAAAACCCCAAACCAACAAAACCCAAACACACCCTCTCTGTTCTTTTCCTGGTTCCTCCCCCCTTCCTCCTGCCTTCCTGTTTCCCTCTCCCTTTTTCTTTCTCTCTGTCCCACCCACACACATCCACAAGAGCACTCACAGAAACTCCACCTATCTTAGCCCTCCACCCAGATAGTTCAAATTCTTGAGTGGGATCTCACAGGGCGCACGTTTGTTTAGAGTGGTAACATGTGGCTGTGTTTTCATATGAGGCCCCTTGTGCAGTTCCTTCCAATGAACTTGAACAAAGAGCAGTTGTTATATTCATCCCTTTCAACAGGGTTTTACTCAACCTATGAAGTGTTCATTTTTGCCTACTACAGTTGACTGAACCCAGAAAAGGGTAACACAGGTCTTGGAGGGGAAGCCACTGTGCTGAGTTGCAAACACTTTTTGGGGAGTTGCCCATTCAGAGGAAGTTTCGCTAAATCCACTATGGCAGGATATCAGTGTCCTGCTGCTCACAGCACACACTCTGGTTGCAGAAATGTCAATAACAACCCTGCTTTGTTGTTGACAGCAGCAGCTGATGATACATGAATTTTGAGTGACTTTTCATGTGCCTACAAGACCCAGGTTCCATGGGCTTTTCTCATGTGCAGGATAAGAAACAGGTTACTCTTTCCCTAAATTTTCTTTTAATCTCTCTTTTCTTCTGCTAGTGTACAACACTAATTGTGTTGTACATCATCTTCTGCATTTTTCTGGCACAAGCAACATACTGGCACGAGTCAGTGGAAATTCAACATTCATTAAGGTTAGACTGTATTGCCCGTGCGTTTCCTCTCTCTCTTTTTTTTTTTTCTCCCCTAGGATGATTGCTTTCAAGAATGAGACTAGCAGTTTTACAACAGGAGGCCCTCCATTTTCGACAGCTAAGCTACATAAGCTGCATCTTGGCTATCATTGCCTTGATGCCTGGGATTTAGTTTTTCTGAGATCTAGATATTTTTACCAGTAGGTTTTGAAAAGCATCAACAATCTTAGTTACCTACACACTTGCACGAAGACTATGTTCTCAAAGAAGCAGTACTTCTTGACAGAACAACTATGAAAAATGCTGAGAAGTAAAAGGATCATCTCAGAACACACACCTTTCTAAGACGCATTATCCTTACAGGAGATTACTGATGGGTGAGCATTAGGGCTGGTCGTCCTTCTAGCTTGAAAGCTTGTTTCTCAGGCAAAGCTGTCCTCTGGCAAATTAAAGGAAATTGAGTTTCTCAGGATCCCATTTCTGCCTGATATAAGAGAAAGCAAGCTTGCTTATTTCTGTTAATTCTTCCTCTGTGTGTATGTGTGTGTGTATTTGTGTGTAATATTTTTATCCTAGTGGTAAAACCCAAACAGATCAGGTGCAGACTCCAGCATTTTCTTTTCTCATATAATCTATGTCTCAATGAAACATCAGGAAGCTGAATAAAGATGGCTCTCACTCTGTCACTTATTCCTGCTACCTGCTGGATGTCACAGGTCCTGCAGTTTCATCCACATGCTGTGCCTTGGTTAAATGTGAGAGAAATATTAGTGTCACTGTTCTAGATACTTACATAGGTCCACTATTACATCATTGTCAAAATCTTTAACAAATACATCTTCCATAAAAACATTGTAGTCAGGCTCTGATATTCCCATTTAAGAAAATGGAACAGAGAAAGAAAGTGCACATGACTTGCCCATCATTACATATATCCATGGTAATATAATGCAAAATAACATTTCGTCCCTGGCAGGGCAAGGCTTGATTTGTTTCACAATGTGCTTAATAAGCCCCAAATAGTGCCTTAACTCTTTCATCTATAGATTAGTACCTTGTTATGGTGGAATTAATTACCATATAGTATCTAAAATAAATACAGATTTCTGAAATCTGCTAAGTATATATAAAAATTTCACAGTGTTTGGGCTAAATGGGACAGTCAGGATTAGGAGATGGAGTGCAGAGCTCCTCACTTTCAAAACAGGTTTTAAGGCTTGGAAAAGTCAGCCAAAAAACCCAATAAGTTCCACATGATCTTACCTGTTGGAGGAGGTGAGAATTCCATTCCTATATCTTCTGCTAGTTAATTTCCTGCTCCTGCTAGACATCCTAAACCTTCACAGCCTCCACTCTAGGGCTATGCTGTGCTATGAGGAGGGAGGATTCAATTAATTATGTTCTACCTCGCATTCAGCTTTCAGCAAGCAATTATTAGACAAAACCTGGTTGAGGCCCTTGTTGATTTAGGAGGCTTGTGTGTCTTGGTATTCATCAGGATTTACTGATGTTGATAAATTGCTCTTCTCTATCATGGCTCTAAATAAATATATCAGGTTTGTCCAAGGCTTCTTGCTGAGCCTTGAACTAAATGTTTTCTCATCTAAGAGTATTCTTTTATCTGGAACTGGTATATGGAGATCAGAAGTAATAAAACTGGCATTTGTCTAATTATGAATTCCATTATTATTTTCCATCCTCAAGCAGTTAGGGGTAAATCCACATGAATCTGCTTCAGTAAAGCTCTCCTAAACTGGCATAGTGAGATAAATTAAAAATAGCATGAGCCAAGTATGTCCTAGGATATCTTTATGTGCAACACCTAAGAGAGCCTAGGTTGCAGTCTGGAGACATGCTGTTGTTAGCTCGAGTGAGACTAAGTTGAAAGTGGTGGGTCAGGAGCATATTCTCTATGAAACAGAGTCTGGGATGCTGCCTCCTGCCCCCAGATGAACAGGGGAGTATGCACAGAGCTACCTGATAGTACAGCATGAACTGATTGTACTGTCTGGTTTAGTTAAATATCAAGATAATAAACAGGATGCTCAAAGCACGGGGGCACTTCTGCTATATTTTAAGCTAGAGAAAAACTAAATAAAGAGGGGAAAGAAATAATAGAATATTTTATTTTTCATTCGTCTGAGCCTCCCATGTTCTTAACCAGAAGCTTTGTAAAGTATTTTCACTTGTTTTCCAGATTAGTACTTGAGATCATAGCCACAATGGGCAGAAGTTTGCTCTTTCTCACACAAATTCTGAACTGAAATTACTTGGTTTTTTTCCTCCTAAATTTGTTCTAAGTTCTTGTGAGTCACTGTTTTACTTGACAGCTGAATTTAATGCATCTGATTGTGAAGTTCCCTAGCTTCCAATCTTCAAAGATCATTTACTGACAAATACCATGTAATGTCTGTAATAGGACTGCTGCACATTTATGTTAAATAGCTCTGAGTTTTGTTTGTTAATGCCAGGTAATTCAGGTTAGACTCTTTTTTTGATATAATTAAATATAAAATGTAATCTGTTTTGACTACTTCCATCCCATGGAATGTTTAAATTTGTGCTAGTTTTACACCAAAAGCTACAGAAAGGGACTTCATGAACTTCAAATTCCAATGAACTGCCTTGTACAATTCTGCTTGTATTCCAACTGTCTTTTTGAAATAATGGGGTATTAAATGCTCATCACAATCATTAAAGTATTCCTCATGGATGTAGCTGTGTGTTTATAAAAAATAAGTCTGTTTTTTCACAAATAGTACTTGCTATCCATTTTTCCCTACCCAACTGTTTTAAAAGTTTTATGTCCAATTAATAATCAGAAAGGATGAGAAGAGTTAGCCAACACAAGTGAAAACTAGAGAATAGCGAGCTTATAATATTGTGGAAAAACTCAGACACAGTTCTGAAGAAAAAAAAATACCTCTGCAAAAATTACACCCTGAATATTGTCGTGAATATTGCTGAAATATTCACAAGGATAAGAAGGGCTTAAACTGATGAAAAGTGATTACCTGAAAAATGTCATGACTGTACAGCTCAATAGCCCGTGAGCAACTTTCCTGCTGCAGAAATTCCTATTCCTGAAATGGAGGTGGTACTCTTTCCTTCCATCACCTCACACCACTTGCTAGGGGAAATTCACCTCCACCTCACCAGACTTTGCCTCAGCTGAGCTTGGAGGAGTCAGGTAATCTTTTGGCACTGAGTATCTGCATATCACCTTAAGCTTTCTTATGTCAAAATGTCAGTAGCACTCGGTACTTTTATACTGCTTAATATTGGTATTATTATTCTTTTATATGTCAGCCTGAAGATATAAAAATATCATAAAGTGGTCCAGATGTCAAGGTGTGTCATCACTATATAATAGTTGGTGCAGTTTTCTCTGCTCTCCTTAGCCTTACAGTAGAAGTTGACATATTTCTTCAGAAATCATATATTACTTTACATATCTCATTAATAACAAATCAGGACATACATTTACAGAAAAGGTGTGTTGGATGTAAAGATTAAATAATAACCAAATAAAAGCAAATGCTTAATTGCATTATCTGCTGTTAGAATAATATTTCCAGTAGTAAGTTTTTGTATGGGCGATCAGAGCGAGAGCCATTCCTGGCTTGAAGGAAGACGTATTAAATTTTTAATCTTTTACTGACTGCTTAACTAAAAGTATAGGAAAGCAAGGTTAATCAGGATGATTCAGTGTGAAGAAAGAAATTGTGTCCTTTTTTATGGCCATGCAAATTTAAGCAAACCATAAAGTTTTAGGCAAATATGTGTATGTTTATTAGAACATTATTTTTGCAGTGTGTGACAACTGAGTAATTATCTTTAGTAGATAACCTTGTATGAACATACACCAGCTTATATGCACTATGTAATACAGAGGTCCCCAGAAACTATCATATTCTTTACAAAATCTAATATATAATTTAAGACAGGTATTCAGACCAGCACCTCATTTTGAGCAAGCACTGTCTTTTGTGCTTAATATATACAAGAGTATTGAGGGATAATTCTAATTATTACTTAGCAAGAGAATCTCACTACTATTAATTATCAGTGAAGTAAAATTTAAGTGACATAATTATATTGAAAAATATCTGCAATAAGAACATGCCACACTTTATTATATCAAAGGCCCCAGTAACCAGTATCCTGTCTCCAGCAGTGTTAATGGGTAGCACAGAGACTCCAAAGGCTCATTAGCACTAAAATGGGTGCAATAGTTAGTTTCAGGAGCAACTGGTTAAAGCACGGCAGGAGTTTGATTCATCTCCCTCTAACAGTAGTTATCTGCAGTGTAGATGGCTACTTCTGAGATAACTATCTGGTCTCCCTATGCAAAACTAGTCACTGGAAGGACTACAAATATTAATTTCTGATTTGCAGCCTTAAAATGTCTGCTTCTCTTCAGGGACTCTAAGGGCAACCTGCAGTGACTATCTGAGACAGAGACATTTACATGACTCCCTCCACAGGAGTAATATATGGATATTTTAAAACAGTCAAATGTCTATATATGCAGGTAGGACAGGAAAGCCAGGGGTACTGCATTCCTCTTCTCTGCAAACAAATGCAAGTGAGGTGCCTTAGGTAAAACAACTTCATTCACGTTCATTCATCTGGTCATGTAAACCATGGCCAAAACTAACAGAGCTCATAATCTTTGAGATTAAGAGAATTCACCAAGGAGCTCGTTGTTGTCTGGCAAACACTAGCAATGAAACAGAAGGATTAACAAAAGTGATCTGTACATATAGTGATGATTTTAAATGAGCAAACTTTGACAAGCTGAGAAAACTATATAGTGAGGCAGGCTGGACTGAAGTGCTTAGGGGAGGGAATGCTTGAACTGGATTGTTCTGAAGTCAAAACTGCAAAAAATAGTATGGATTTTTCATCCAGAAGCTGGCATGAAAGGGCTCAGAATTAAGGTGGACAATTAACAACATCAAAAGTATATCAGAAATAAGCAGACACACTTAGTGAAATACAGAAAGAGACCAAAGAGTTTCCTGGAGGGCAAAAAGAGTAGACTAAATTAAAAACTCTTCAAAGTTAAGATGAATTAGATCTTGTACAGGCAATTAAAATAGTAGATTTTAAATATACCCATATAAACAAAACAAGAACCAGAAAAAAAGAAGCAAAACTGACCTTACTTGCTTTTTTTGCCAGTATGTCTTGGATAAATAGAACAAAATGTGGTTTGTGTTCACTGAAGTAGATTATATGATAACATTATAATTTTTTTAAGGACAAAAATATTTTGTTTTGTTATCTTTCCCTTGCAAAGCCATAGCTTTAATCCACATGGATGTTGCTTAGTCCCTTTCTATTCCACACACAGAATCATCAGTTTATGAAGAAGGAGTTGTATATAAGAACTGTAAAGAGGATAGTTAGAACATATATGACAGGAATTTGTGCTGAAAATAGTCATAATACTGGAGGGAAGTATGTAGCAAATTTCCCGCAGGAGCAGTTTTGGTCTATCTCAATCCCTAATTTAATATTTTCATGTAGTATATATTGTCATGAGAAAATGTGCATATCCTAGTGAAATCTGATGATGATGCAAAATTGAGAGGCAACATTAACGTAGGAAAGGATTTGAATATTGACAATATAAAATAGAATCACAGGATATAAAAGAGAATTGTAGAAGAGTTGGAAGATGGAATCACATTTAACAATTTCAAGTACAAAGCAATAGACAAATACAAGACAAAGTACAGGAATCTCTGCTAATAAATGGGTGTTCATCAGATGACCACAGAACTATGTGGTGCGTAAATGATATTACCATGAAAGAGGCAAATGTGATTCCAAGAAGTGTGTGTACTATACAGCAAAGCTTTGCCCGGACTATTTTGGATGGACAACCATTCTTCGGTGTAGTTCTGACAATCGTTTGCCTTAGGGGTCATTCCCTGCAGACAGAGATGGCTTCTAATTGCCAGGATTTGCTTCCTTGGGCCTTCACATTCCTCCAACACTAGCCCAGGAGATTCAAGACACCTTAAGTCCACTAAGCTGAATCCAAGGCCCAGAATAATCAATATGTCTTTCTCCATCATCATGGCTAGGCTTCGCGAACGAAGATTTGTGAAGGACTCTACCCATTGCTACAAGCGCGCTGATGGCTAAAAAGGCCAATGCGAGATAGACACGACCGGTTGCAAAAAGCACAGCAGAATGGCTCCCCAGGTGGTACCGACAGGACACGGTTCTTTCTGCGTTGTCTTTCCTCCTTGAGAGTGATCCTGCGTGTATTCTCAAAAGAAGCATCAGTGTTTTGGATAGTGCGTCTCCAGGCCTCCTGACTGGAGGCCAGA
>VZRE01004660.1:0-18726 GCA_013396775.1 Cephalopterus ornatus
CAAACTCTTTTATGGAGTTTACCGAAAGCACCTAAGGCACAGACAGTCACACTGTCTGTTGGTGGCTGGTGCATGGTAACTAGAATCACCCTGAGCCACGAGTACGTATTGTACATCTCACAGATAAGGTCATTGCTCCTTTCAGATGGTTGCAACAACTTGTACAGTTCAAAAGTCAATCTTTAGGAATTGCTTCAATTTGTCTGTGAGTGGTAACAATTAGGTTGTTATAAATGGACACTGCTTTAAAATAAACATAAATTTTCATCAGCAAACTAATTTAATGTATCAGAAGTAAATTAGTTTCTAATTTTCAGACACTTGCACTTGAATTGCAAATAAACCAAGAGCACTTGAGGTCTATGAAATATTTTTTTCACTTTTAATTTATAATTTCATGCTGCTTTTTTAATGCGTCTTTGAATTATCACTGTGACTTCCTGTGTTTCTCTAAAGAAG
This sequence comes from Cephalopterus ornatus, assembly GCA_013396775.1. Taxonomy (NCBI): domain Eukaryota; kingdom Metazoa; phylum Chordata; class Aves; order Passeriformes; family Cotingidae; genus Cephalopterus; species Cephalopterus ornatus. The sequence goes on from VZRE01004660.1 coordinate 460, forward strand.
GAGAAAGAACTGTTCTCCATCCCAGGGATATGTGATGTCATATCTACTGTTTTCTTTTCCTTTATTTTCCTAGATCTCCTAGACTGAATGTCTTATGAAATAAAGAGTAAAAGGTTATGACAGTTCTAGGGAAAACTCTTGAATAATTTACTCCAGATTTCTGAATTAGAGAAAGCACGTTGCCGTATATTTACAACTCTTGGGTGTTTGCAACAACAGCATCTCAGCAGCCAAGGAGACCTTATGAAGCTTTTCCCCTTCACTTAGTAGCCTACTGTAAGATTTTTTTAAAGAATGATCTGCAAATTTTTTCATGGGTTTTTTCCCCCAGGTATCTTCTGATCAATATGAAATGTGAAAATGCCCTTTCTTCTAAACAATAAGAGTGGCAGACACTGATCTCTCCTCTGTGGTGACCAGTGACAGGACCCAAGGGAACGGCCCTGAAATTGTGCCAGGGATGTTAAGATTGACTATTAGAAAAAGGTTCTGCCCCCAGAGGGTGTTTGGGCACTGGAACAGGCTCCCCAGAGCAGTGGTCACAGCACCAAGCCTGAGAGGGTTCAAGAAGCATTTAGACAATACTCTCAGGCAGCTGGTGTGACTGTTGGGGATGGACCCGTGCAGGGCTAAGGGTTGGATGGGATGATCCTTGTAGGTCCCTTCCAACTCGATATCTTCTGTGATTCTGTTTTATTTGACTGTAAAAAACTGTATTTTCATATTCTTACCCCAGATAAAAGTATAAGAAACAATATATATGTTGTCTCTGGAAGGGGCAGAGTTTCTATAGATGAATATTACTTCTGTAGACTTTTTAAGGGGATCTGTTCTGGTGGTATCCAGCAAAATAATTTGCTTCTGTGACTTCTTTTCCTCCAGATCTTCCCTTTAAAGTAAACCAAACCAAATTTTGCTGGACATCTTCCTTTGGGAGGAAGGCTGTTTGTGCCAGCCAAACAGCTTTCTTATTCCCTGTTTCATTTCCTGAAAACACAAAATAGGGCTGAGCTGATGGGTGTCTGAACTTCTCCCTGCTGTCTTTGTTGTATCTATTATCACAGACACTGTTGAGAAGACTGTATAAAAGAGCACACAGCAGTCATGACCAACCACACACTAATATATTAAAGGTTCATCCTTCCTCCCACAAAACATATGTAAGTTTGTTTAATATTATAGTATTTGAAAGAAGTCCAGAAATAGCGTAATTTTTATGACTAAGCACAGCAGTGTTTCAAGGAATTATTGCTGGTTCAGAATGCTCCTGGTGTCTTGGACTTTTGATGCTGGGGACTAATGCAGTGCTTCAGTGAGTAGTCCTGGCACATTTTGAGTGGTAGGGAAATATAAAGTGCTCTTGATAACACTTGTGTGGTAGCAACCATCATCGTGGACCAGACCCCAAAAGACAGGTTTGCATTGCACTTGCCACCTTGTCTTTGTCTTGCTGAAATGTCTGATCAGCCAAGTCAAAGTTCCTGTTCTCTAAGGACAATTCTTTGGGTCACAAACTGATGTATTTATTAATGCAAACTATCTGTTCATCTCTGATGGAATTGTTTTAATAACATCTTTCTTAACACTGTTCTGGTTTTGCACACCTCTTTATGATCTGCATTTTTTCCCCTTTAGCCTTTGTGCTGAAAACTTCTATAAAAATAGTTATCATCCATTTAAATGGACATTGTCTACTTCTTATTAAATAGAAATCTTTGTGTTTTAAGTAAAATCTGTGAATCTGTTTGGAAAAGTCTTTTTTCAAGGAGACAAAATTTTCATTTGAAAAGTAGCATAATTTTCTGGTTTGTCTAACTTATTACTTATGCTACCTTTTAATTGCTGTTACTTTTTCTCTCCCTGCAACAGGTGTAAACATCCTGGCATTTAGCTGAACAGAGAAATAGCATGCTAATTTCACAGTGTCTTTGCACTTATTTACATAGTGAAGGCTGATATTTTAAAAAATGCAAACATCCCAGTGACGATTACCTTATAGCTGCTGCACCTTGAACTTGGCAACAGGACTTCCCCAGAGCCTACTTGAACCCTCTCCTTCTGGCTTAGAGAAGAGTCTGGTTTCCTTATGCTACTTCCTGGCTGCTGAAGTTCTACCTTCCTTTTTGTTTTCCTTTTCTGATTTATTTCTAATGTCTGTGGATGTTTAGTTAACTTTACTTACAAACAGGTATATCCCCGCATATGATTTCCACTGCCTCTTCCTTGAAGGCTAGTGTGAAATCCAGCTGAGAAAAATCTCTGGTACCATCCTTTAACTTCAGTGTTGTAAAAATGCAAGGGATTCCAACAGCTTGACTGCCTGAACTGGGAGGGTGATGAGAAGGTGTAGGCAGGATAGCTCTCTGGGTCCATATCTTAAACCAATGACAGTATTATAATTTAAAAAAAAAATGTGATACATCTTAAATACAAACACAATAGATGCATACATCAAAACAGAAGCAGAAACTGTGCCTGTAGACATCCTTCAGCGCCATGAAAAGATGGCACTAGAGCACGGCCTTTCTAACTCCAAGCTTAGCATCCCACATACTTGTTCACAGTGTCACTGAAGGGAAAGAGTTCTTCTAACAACAGGACACTGAATCAAACACAAAATGTTAGAGAAGCCAGAATTTAATAACAATAAGCAATACGAAATCTGTTCTGTCAGCTCAGTCTTGTACTCCACTTGAAAGGCTATGGAAACCTCTTCTAATTTTATATTCTGTAGTTTGCAACCGCATCCAGTAGGACTTGTTGGGTAAATTACAAGGGCACTAGCTGATGGGATACTATACAAGGCTAAGCCTCAGAATCTTATGGTTCCTGGAAGAATCTTCTTTTGGGGTTGGGTGATGTAAATTCAGCTCCTTGCTCATTTAGCTGTGCAGAGCTCCAGAAGCAGCAAGATCTCCCTGTTCTAGCTTGCCCATATTTCATTTATTAGCCCTACTAATCTAGTGTCTTTTTAATCTACTGTACTGCTGCTCCAGGAAGCAGTCTGGGCTACCCCCTGCCAGAAAACATTAATGAATGGCTTCTGTGCATACAGAGGGCAATTGCATGTGCATAGAGCAAAGGGGAAGATCTCCTGGACATCCTTGGGCAAAGTGCACTGGTGAGAGCTAGGACATTTTAAGCCACCTTTTACCCTTGTCCTCCCTCTGGTCCTGCACTGATCCCTGCCTACAGAAAGTCATATTTCCATTCTTCCTTGAGGCAGCTCTTTCCACTTATGTAGGTAGCCAGCCTGTTTCCCCAACAGAAGGAGGACTCACAGCCAGTTTGAATCTTTTCTGTAAAACATCAGTAAGGTATTAAGCAAAACATCTTAATTAGCAGCAAAAAAGGAATTTTTATTCCACACAAACTGGGAAGTGAACACGGAAACTGGAAAAATTAGAACATAATACTGAACGTGTTCTACTTTCAATATTAATAATACTAATGGAAATACTAATATTTTATCTAATGATTTTGGCACCAAAAGTAGGCAAGTAGCAGTGAAGTTTGCCCATGAGATACAGATATGAAACATTGTCAATATAGCTGAAGTCAGAGAGAACATACAAGGTGAATTGGATAGTCTTGGGGACATGAAATTCAGTCATAAAACTAGATCATGCCCTTCCATACTGATACGAAGTATTTCTCTTATGAGCTGGGACTCCATTCGTTTGAAATGATGACCAAGAAGAAGCCTGGCCTGTGCTGCTTGTTCCTGAGGCGGCTGAGCTCTCAGTGCTGTGTAACTCTGCTTTTGGCTCCTGCCATTTCAAAAGGCAGCCTGACAGCCCATGGAGTAAGACCATAGCTCAGCAGGCTCCCTGGTGTGTCACAGCTCTCACTGGGCTGCAGGAGGTAAGTGGTAGTGTATTACTGACATGCTGGCAGTCATCTTGACTGAATTCATCCTCACACATTAACATTCAAGAAAGAAATGAGGACTTCATCACTCCAGGGAGGAAGCAGAGTTTCTGCATGACCTGTGGGGCTTTTTTGTATGGCTTGAGAAATTGGCTCATTGAACTTCTAATCTGACCTAATGTTTTAAATTTGGTAATAATAGAGACATTTTTTCTTTAAAATGCCCTCAATTTTTCTCTTTAGTGGCCCTTTCTCCACAATGAAGGCTGGTTTTGAGAAGAGGGCCTGAGTCTGGCCGAGAGGAGGGAAATGCAAAGCAGTAGTCTGACATGGCATTCTGTGTAAACCTGCCTGTTTAGTTTCAAGATGTGTCTCATGCAGCAGTTTTACTATCTCCAACACAGCTACTGATGCCCGTCCTGAAGTATGGTAATTGGTTGTGATCTGTCCTGCCCAAATATCTACAACCCCTTTCTGGAGTTAGTAAAAGATATTCCTTACCAGCCAACCTTCAAGTGTATCTTCAAGAAGGACATAAACCCCAGCAGGATTCCCTTATCACATGGCATTAACTGACATGGCGCTGTCATTTTCGATACGTGTGACTTCTTGCCTCCAAGCCGCATGCTGAGATCTTGTGTTCCTTTTTTCCCCAGGGTCATGTCGTACACAGAGTCCCCACTGTGTGTTTGCTCTGCTGGGTCAAGGAAAACATGAGATGACAATTTTATCCTTTCCTATGAATGGTTGAATGTAGAGAAGAAAAAACAAGGTCTTTGTGGATTTCATCTTCAAGACTGAATTTATAAATCAGGGCAAAATGTAAAGATGGACCCTCTCCATGGCTTTTGACCTCCTGTACCTTTAAGAGGGGTAGCAGGGTGGCATCTTCCAGCCTCTATAGCTGTCCCAGATTTTAACTGTTTTCTGAATAGCAAGTATTTGATTCAAAGAGTGCCTGGCAAAAGATTCTTGTATTTTTCCAGTAGCAGCATTGGAAAAATTTCATGTATATGTAAGATCCAGCATCCACATAGGCTGTTGGTGTTTTCTGCAACTTTTTGTAAGTTTGGGGAAAACTAGTAAATACTGTTTCTCTTTCTTTCTCTAAAGAGACAAGGAGAGAAAGCCTGCATTTTCTGCCATTTCCCAAGAGGCTTTTTATCTGTTTAAACCAACTAGGGATTTTTCACATATTGACATAAGCATTCATTTGCTAATTTGCTAGACATTAAACTGCACAGCATTCTTGAATGAGACTGGAATACTTGGGTACTTAGTGCTGCTCAGACCCCGCATCATTCCCAGTACACATATGGTTTTCCTCCTCTATCTCCTAGATAAAAGTCACTGTTTGATCGCCTTAAGGAAAAGAATGAGTTAAATGGACCAATATTCTAGCCTTGGCTCTAAAACTGGGCCTTTTCAGAAACTCCTCAGCACCTGCAGCAGCTAGGTCATTTGCACATACATAAATAAATAAATTAACAATGAATAAATAATTTAATCCCACCACACAATGCCACCTTGCAGATCTGATCCTTTGCTCCCAGTGAATTTGTCCATTCCTAATTCTTTTTGATAAAGTCCTCAGATACTTGCTGACTGTCAGTCTAATTTTCTTATTGTTTTCGCTTGATTAGTTCTGTATGACCTAAGGTCGCCCTTAAAATCCACATCTCTCGTGAAGACTCCGAAAGGCCTTCTTTTTTCAAAGGGATGGAAAGTGCCTGCCATTTCTCCAGACAAAAGCATGGAAGGTTTTCAGTTATTAGCCTCCTGAAGCAGCCCTTTCGCTCACCCAAGCGCAAAAAAAACTCATTAGGGGGTACCTTTCTTTCTGGCTTCTTTATCTGACGCATGTAGGGTTTACGTGTTTCAAGATTTGCAGGTCTTGGATGAATTTGGACAGCCTCGCTTTTAACCCTGCTGGACTGCGGTTATGCTGACCACAGACATTTGTTGCAGCTCCATGCACTGAACCACCTGGAGATGCTTAGTCTTTTCAAAAGGTGCTTTACACCCTGTTTATGGTGAGCAGCAGACACTCCAGCATGCTGCTGAACTCGGAAGCCACTCTCACGCGGGGTGTAGGTGGAAGGCAGGCAAGGCTGCCAACTGATGACAGGCTCCACATTTTATACTTTGTGATTAAAACATGAAATCAAAGTTCATGTGTCTGCCATGCAGCCCTCATTACCATCAGAGTGATTTGCAAGACTAAGGCAGTAAGGCCCTGAGAGCCTGCCATGGCTGGGCTGCGTTATGCCCTGGTGTGCTTACTCTGGTGTGCTTCTTCTTTTTCAGGTGGCAAGGTAAATACTTGGTAAATACTCTTCTCACACCTGAGGCATGTCATGGGCTAGGGAGAATCCCCAAAGATGCATTCCTATGCACATTATATGTGGACAACTTGTCATTCAGAGGGCATGTGCAAAGTTGCTGCCTCCCGCATTCACTTGAGCTGACAGAGGTTATAAATCAGGATAGCATCTGACCTGCTGTGCTTAAACAGCGCTGCCCAGCAATGCCATACTGTGGTTACCTTTTAAGAAGAAAAATAACCTGAAACTGTACTGGCAGGTCTTACAATAAGGAATGTTGATCACTTATATCTAGACTCTGGTATTTTGTTAAGGAGAGACCTCATTTGATAGAAAAAAGGGTTAGGAACAAACCAATTGTTTCTCTGTCAGAAAGGGCCGCCTAGGGTCTTTAATGAGAGACCTCAGTCCGGGCTGGGATCTGAGCCTAAAGAGGAGAATGATGCACAGAAATAGAAGGAAAACAAGCAGATCCAAAAAGTCTAGGTGGAAGATATCCTTGGCAGGTGTCTTGCTGCTGCAATACTACTTTTGGTCCTGAAGATCAGCTTGTCTTCCACTGGGGTAGAACTGACTGTGATCTCTCTGGGTTAAAATATGATAGAAAAGCTCAAGGCTGCAGCTGAGGTCCTACCTCCATGCATGCAGGGGACAGTTTTGTCCTGGCCATTTTCAGGCATAGTGCTCTTGTTAATGTACCATTATGACCACTATTTTTTTCTCAACTTGCCAGTTCCTCTGAAATCCCTGTGATACTAACACTTTATCTCGATCTATTTTCCCTCTGAAATCTGGCTCCTTTGAAATCTGAGGCAGCACTCCATGAAGTAAAGGAAGCCATGTGCATAAGGATGAGCTTATGTGCAAATCCTTGCAGGGTCAACACAAATAATGCAAACTGCATTATTTTTTCCACTGGCATAAATTTTGAGCAGCAATTAGTTGGATATAGTGTCAAGTAATGTGGAAACTATGTGATCTATGCCATAGTACAAATTAAGTTACATTATGGTCTGAAGAACAGCAGAAACAAGAAGAAGTGAGAAATTAGAGGGGAATTTTGGACAGCAACCTGGCAGTAATCTAGAATCATAGAATCATGAAATGGTGTGGTTTGGAAGGGACCTCAAAGATCATCTAGTTAATCTTGATTTGGTATCCTCTGTCAGTAGAGTCTTGCTTACTGTTACTAATCTGCCGGCTGGGAAGCTGTCAAAATTAATTCCACTTTGTGTAACCTGGGTGATCTCCTCTCCTGGAAGACTTCAGGACTACAGTTGGTCCTGAAACACATCATTAGGACCACATAGAAATTGAGATATTGTGATATATCAAATCTGTAGAGGCAGCTGAAGGCACCAGGAAACAAATCACGAGGAGAAATTTTTATTAGCATGATAACAGGCACGGTCTTTTTTATAACTCTTTGCGTCAGTTAATTTCTCTGCCTCAAGCTATAGAGGGGAATTTGAAGCTTACTGAATAAACACTATGCAGTGATAAAGAAGGAGTTTGAAGATTGAGATGAAGTTAACTCCTAGTGTGTCTCTGAGGAGATCATGTATCTTATGTTGAAGTACTAAGACATTAAAGCTTGGAAATCATGGTAAAAATAAGGCTGAACCATGATGGGTGGTGATGTCCCTGGAGATCGACTTATCCCTCATTCAGAGGATTTTGTATCTGAGCAAGCATCATTTTAGCAATCTGGTGTCTATTGGCATAAAGCTATGATCCTTAGAAAAATTTCTGAAAACATCAGTGACTTTGCTGGTTAAACACACAGTTATTTGGCTAATAATTAGAATAACTTCCTATTTTTCTTACAAACAGTCATTATGTGTTGGGCTGTCCTGTCCAAGGACAGGAGTTGGACTTTGATGATCCTTGTGGATCTCTTCAAACCTAGGATATTCTACAATTCTATAATTTAGTGTCATTTTGTCTTTTAGTATGTTGAAGGAAGGTTTGACAACTGGTCTGAAATAGCCCTGGAACTCTGAAAACTTGAGAAACTTTAGTTATAAACAAGGACAACACATTGGGTTTTCAGGATTTTGCGAGACATTTAGCTACACCTTGAGGTCTCCATATTTTCCCAATGCCAGGTACTGTCCACACTGAAAAGGAGCTGAAAACTTAAGGTTATGTAAAAGCTCGGGTGTGATTCTGACATCCTAGTGATCAGGTATGGGCAAATATAGTTTATTTCACTGGGGAAAAAAATAGTGGTTGTGAAGCTGTGTTCTAACATGCTGTTCCAAAAATGGAAGGAAACTGGGTAAGTGGTTCAGCACCAAAATAGCACCTTGTCTAAGCATAATCTTTCTTTTTAAAATGCATGAAGCACAAGCTTCAGCAGCAAAATTGGATGCTGATGAATAAATTCTTTTTCTAAAGAACAGTTAAAACATTGGCTATGCTATAATATATCTGTTTGCAATGAAATGCCAATTCCTAAGTACACTCATGAGAGGGAACGCACTGTTATTCTCTTTACTCGTGTTAGCAGCCAGAGCTGGTAAAATTTCTGTGACTGTAATGAAGAGGACAGGAGAGAGGAAATGATTTTCATTTAAATCAATGGCAAAATTCTCCCCTAGTATGCATGTGCTTAAGAATATAGATTTTCTGTGTTGAGATGCTCAAAGACATTTTGTGCCCTACCAAATCGTTGTAGTTTTCCTGCTGCAACTTCTTATCTTTATTTTTTTATGTTTGCAATTACAGTGCCTGGAAAACTCTTTGAAAGGCTTTTAGGAAGCTGGATGCTGGCATCAGGGGTTACCTCTCTGTTCCAGAACTCCAGCCCCCAAATTCCTGTAACTTCCTGCTAAAAGAGGATGAAGTTTAGCATTCTCTCTCTAAATTTGATCTTAAACTGAAAAGGTAAAATTGATTACAAATCCTCTTTGGAAGAGGCTCATAAAAAGCTGTTCAAATACAGCCAAAAAAACCCTTTAAAAACCTTCTATAGATTAACATAGCATACTTTCATGACTAGCAGAACAGCACTTATGTTCTCCCAGTTGGCTATCCTTGTAGCTGCATCATACAGTTCTCATAGGGATGCATGTCTTTTACTTACTTGTTGCCTGCCATATTCAATAGTGTGAGTTGCTTTGTAAAAGGGTGGTAGAAACCCCTTCTGAGAGCATAAAGCAAAGCTGACTATAACACAGTTGCTATCTGCATGTAACATACAACAGTCTAAGAAAATCAATGCCAAGATGCTGCCCCTCTACTCCACTCTGGTGAGACTCCACCTGGAATGCTGCATCCAGCTCTGGGATCCCCAGCACAGTTCCAACATCAACCTGTTGGAACAAGTCCAGAGCGGGGCCACCAAGATGATTAGAGGGATGGAGGACCTCTCCTATGAGGAAAGGCTTCAAGAATTGGGATTTTTCCGCTGGGAGAAGAGAAGGCTTGGGGGTGACCTAATTGCGGCCTTCCAGTACCTGGAGGGAGCCTACTAGAAAGATGGAAGGAGACTTTTCACAAGGGCATATAGTGACAGGACAAGGGGGAATGGCTTCAGACTAAAAGCAAGTAGGTTTAGATTAGATATTAGATAAAAATTCCTTACTATGAGGGTAGTGAGGCACTGGAACAGGTTACCTGGAGAGGGTGTGAATGCTCCATCCCTGGAAGTGTTCAAGGCCAGGCTGGATGGAGCCTGGTCTAGTGAAGGGTGTTCCAGTCCATGGCAAGGGGGTTGGAACTAGATGATCATTCCAACCTAAATCCTTCTATGATTCTATGATTAAAGTTGCAGCATGGAGAGTTGCAAATAGCTTTTGAGAAGATGTAATATTTGGTGAAGAGCAGCATGCCATGTTGCTGCTTGGAATCTCACCACAGAAAGATCATTTGACTTCATAGAGTTGGATTAGCTCCTGCATAAGCACACAGATGGAGATTGGCCTTTCATTCAAGTGTAGATTTTTGTTTGGGTTTTTTTTCATGGAGAAATATTTTATGCATTGAGTACCAGAGGCACTAGGACCTGCTCTGTACATGACTTCACTTTCATGATCAGAGTAATTGTGTGTTTAAAATCAGATTAGGTTATTTGCTTCCCATTCATCTTTATAAACATGTGGCTGCATAGCTGAATTAATAAAATGAGAATAAGGAACCACTGAAACATGTATTGCTTACCTGTTTGGTAAGCTCTCTGTAATGCAACTTCATTGTGTCTTCTCATGGAAGTAACTACAGCTCCATGGATGCCCAGGAAGCTTGGCCTACCTGCAATAGCTAAGGATATATGTACAATATATGCACATACATAACAAGCATATAAGAGTCTCATTTGCTTTAACATACTGTCTTTTCTGCAAATGGTGACTTGTAATCTGGTGGAAACAGTGGCACCTTTAATCATCATTTAGCTAGATTTTCTAGATCTTTGCCGTCTAATAGGTTTTGGCATTATGCAGCAAACGATGTACTCTTGCTCATGCTTTTTTTCCAATTACTTTCTCATCTCTTCCAGACATCAAAGAGAATTTACAATACTTTCAGTAATAAAACTCCAAGACTTGTTCTTTTCTCATTTCTTTTAGAGAGGAGAAGGTACTGTATGAAAAGAAAAGTATGTAGCATAGAAAAATTATTATTACATCCTACGATAAAAAGGGATTTTGTAGTGGAATATGAAAGACTCAAGTTATATTAATTCTCTTAGAACATTCCAATATATCGTTATCTTATATGGGATACATATTTTCTCAGTGTTTCCTGAGGTTCTTGAAGTTTTGTAATCTTTGCTCGGTGAAGGTCAGTGATCCCTGTTGCACTTTTCTCATTTTGAAATTGAAGATGTATGGGGTTTGCTCAATAGATTTTGCTGTTATTGTTCCTTCTACTGATCCCAAAACGCCAGCAGTCAATTTGATAGTATTATTTCCATCCTACCATCTTTGGTAGAAAACTCAGTACTCTAACTTTTACTCAAAGCTATAGTGTCATCACCTATTGAAGTGAGTAAGGTCATACAGGTGTATCAAATATCTGCCTGTATCAAAAATCTGTCTGTATCAAACCATGAGGTTGTCCTAGGATACCTTAAAGGACATTTTAGTTTGGGGGAAAAGGAAAAAAAACAATCCTATATCTTAGTCATAAAAGACTGACCTTTAAAGGCTCCTCTTTCTGAACGTTTCCTCTGGAACAGCTCTAATGTAGCATGCATGGGAAGAAGGATCTAATAAAGCCACATTTAAACAAATAGCTAACCAAACTAGACTAGGAAATACTGAGAAAAACTAAACTGAATCCAGCTGTACTATGGAAGAGGGCCTGTATAATCTTATGTGTGTAATACATAATGATATACACATGATACACAAAGCACATGTTACACAAGCCACTTGTACCTCCAGAGGAGGAGAATGAAGGCAGGTGTGAAAGCCATACTGTTCACTCCTCCCTAGCATTGAGAGAACACTGAAACCATGTCACAGCTTTGTGCTCTAATTTGAATGTCTCCTTCAAGTTGATATCTTGAGATCAAACCCTCTCTGGACAGACTACCATCTAATCTCTCCTTTGAAAGGACGAACTGCAGCAGTGTTTCCTTCAAAGACAAATTGAAGGAAAAGACAAAGAAATTGCTTTGTAGGGGTAGAGTGGTTAGGTGAAGGTGCTTCCAAAGTGGGACACAGTTTTTAGCCTTCAACCTTGAGACTTCCTAGAAGAATGTCTAAGCCTCAGGCTAGGAACTAAGGGCAGGGAGATGGAGGCATAGGCTACTGAATCACAATGAAGGCATTTTCTGCCGTGATCCTGGTCTTAAGGGTTCCAGTTGGACTTTACGCTACTCTAAATGCCTGCACCCTTTATGAGACTGAAAGACAAATTTATTGCTGGAATTCACAAGAGACAAAGATGAGCTTAGAGCTCAGGCCCTGCCTGGTTTCCAAGAAGCTAGCAAGAGACCGAGATTCTCTAAATAATGGACCACAACGTGAGCTGGTGTAAATCCTTCCACATGCTCTGGGTTAAACTTTCAGCAGGGGTAAAACTAACTTCATAATGTTCACCAAAAGTATAAGAACGGAGTCACAGACCCTGTAATGAATTCCCTGTTGCCTTGCAGGACTCACTTTTTTGAAGGACCTCATTTTTTAATGACACAATCAATACATAGACTAGAACTGCACTGGGAGGTGTTGTGTTCTTACAGTACTAAAAATTAAATTAATTACCTTGAACTTTTCAGAGCATATATACTGAAGTTTAGATTTCTTGTTATCAAAAGTGGGTTTTTTCAGCCTAATTAACTGTATTACTGCTGATGAAGCATAGTGCATATTTCAATTGCTGTAGCTTGAAGATGAATGTTAAACAATCTATTTCCTAAGTTGAACTAGACTTAATATTCTCTTTGAATCTTCCAAACTACTCCTCTTTCTTCACATATGATGTTTATCCACTCATTCTCCCTGTTGATTTTTCTCACCTTTAAAAATGAATTTTGCTTGTTTTAACATGCCAGTTAAAACTATATGTATGAAGTATGGTGTGTGGGTAGGTATCAGAGCTTTAACCTTATATACGTATTAAAATGCATTTCTTATATATCTTTCCATAATCACTCGTTCTGTTCAAGAGAATTCAGTGTCCTTTTCCTAAAACAGCCTTTACGCACCATGTGGGCAAGTTTTCTAGAAATAGACATGATGATGTGAGACTCATCCAAGGCGGGAGGCAAATCTGTGAGATCAGATGCTACATCTCAGCAAATATGAAACTGTTGGCTGGAGGGTTTCTTTCCAAAAGTCTGCCTTTGCGAAGGGGTTGCTGGACAAGCTTGCAGCTGATTCAGCAGCTTGTGTGTAATACGCAGACTGTTCCACAGAAAAACAGCAGGTTTCCTCCTCCTCATGCTTGAGTCACTTTATAAAGGAAAAACACATGCCTGGGCTTTGAGATACTAACTCTCTCCAAGAATGTGGTAGCACGGCAAGAAGCGGCTCTGGCTGGGGTGATCATTGTATCCTGGCACCTAAGACCCTCTGCTCTCCTAAGCACTTCTGGTATGATCCTGGTCAAATCATGCGGCCTACCCTGGGATGCCTTTGAGCCTGAGGAATAGCAGCATCCATGGAGCAGTGGGACATCATGACTTATAAACTGGCAGGATCTTCACCATGGGAAAGGGATCATATCCATACCACTAGGAAGCCAGCTATCCTGTGCATCTCTGCTGGAACAGATGTGTAATTAAGAGCCTTCTTTGGTGCTGTTCGTCCTCCTTCCCTCAGTTGCTTCTTCTCATCCCATGGCTCAGCCCCTATAGTTGTGCTGATGCAACTGTTTGTGGTCCACTGCAAGCAGGGTCACTGACCCAAAGTACAACAAAAATAGTCTTTTCTAGTCAGTTAGTGACCTGATTGATAAGATACCCCAAAAAGTACTGTGTTGGCATGAATTTGGGGATTTTGCTCTGTGACATGGGCTCTGTTTCCAAGGCTGGAAACTCCACAGTGTGGCACTGCCACCAAAGCCCCCAGGTCTTTGAATAATGCATTCAGATTGGCGCAAAACCATGGGAAGAAAGAAGAGTTCTGATCCGTCGTATATGTGCTCAAAGTCCATAAACATTTTTTATTTATTTAAATAGTAAAAGTAGGACAGTAGCATTTCCTTCCAGGCTTTGCCTGTTACCTATTGAAAACAAAGTTTTGAGATGGAGAGTTTATGCATAGGCTACTTGTGTCTCTTTTATCTGATTGATGATGCTTTACTTAAATGATAGTGCAAACAAATTCTTGTGATAAAATAGGGAGTTGCAGATGTTTTCAATAATGCAATTCTACAAAGATCAACATAAACTCTTCTACTGTCTGAGTAAATGACAAATGAGAGTCAGTATCAGATGCAAAACTGTAACCTCACATTTTGCTGTCCTTCGATTCCAGCATGATTATTTGCCCTCAAGACAAAGAAATTACTGAGATGTGACTATGCTGTACAACTGTGTTCTGCAGTAGGAAGAATTGCAGAATTATATGTAGGACATGGAAAGTGTGAGGAAAAGAGAGGAGTTCAGACAGCAGGGAGAAGAAGAGGTGGAAAAGAGGGCATGAAAGGCATAGGGAAGGAAGGCAAGGCAAACTGTGGCAAAGGGATGTGAAGGTCTAAGAAGGAGAAAGATGCCAGCTGAAGAAAAGGAATAGGACATGACAGAGCAAGTTATTCACCATTAGGATTTTTAGCCAAGCTGGTGCATAACAGGGAAGCTAGTACTTTGAGGGCTTCGGGAATTAGTTTATTTTCAGGAACAAAATGCTGTGCTAGCTGCTGCCAGACACCAGTAAATGGCACTGCCATGTCAGATGATGAGCATCACCAAGCCAGACAGGCACTCCACCTGGGACCAGGTACAGCCTTTACAGACCCAGCACAGTTGACATCCTATCTGGTTCCACCAAAGTTGGCAGATGATGCTCATGGCAGAACTAAAATAAATCCAGGGGGGAAAAAGGCAAAAAGTGTCTGCCCTACAAACATGGAAATGTAAAATAAAATAAAGACAAATGATACGAACCTCTGTCAAAAGACTGGGGATGCCAGTCCTGAGGTAGCTCTGTGTCCCACTGCCTATGCGGATCCAGCTGTGGGCACAAAGCATGGCATACAGATGTGGATCTGAGCTGGGAAGGCAGCTCAGGTCCTGTGCATGGTACAGCTGACTTTAGCAGATGCAAAAATAATTTTGGGGGACAAAAGTCAGGGTCAGCAGGACCAGGAGGTAAGCTCAGAGCCCTGAAAGGGTGGAGGGAGGGGAGACTTTTATCCTAAAGTAATTCTGAAGTCAAAGAGAGGTTTATCCTCCACAGCTAAATGAAAAGAAAAAAGAAAACAAAAAAACCAGAATAGCAACATTGGGGAGACAAAGACTGTCATGGACCAGTGCGAGTTTGCAAAATTATATGCAAATGACCCCAGTTTTGACCATGGTGGCCCTCTGCTAATCCCAGACAGAAAATCTACTTAGCAAAGGAAAGTTTTGTTTAATTTGGTTAACAGGGGCCAAAATGTTGAATATATTTATATTTTCTGAAAAAAAAGCCATATCTTTAATGCTTTAGTACCGAAGCATGATCACAGGAGCTTAATGCTCACAGAATAAAAATTATGTAGCATTTTCTCCATATTCTGCACCTAGTGCTGGTAAAAATGAGCATTTAACATGTGCTTTCATAATAGGCACCAGCCTCTCTGCTGCTGCTGAATGTGTTTTGTTGATCCCAAATTGCTCTGTGTTCACTGACCAAGAGAGAGGTTCCCTCTGGATTTACCATCCTGAAGGGTGTCCCGAGGAAATGCGGGTGTTTTTCCCCCCTCCCTGGCTGACTCCTCACGTCATTCCGCCGTGTGACCTTTTCCCCACTAATCTGGGATAGCGGCTTTTCCTGTATTTACAGGTTAAATGGAAGATACACATTCCACTTTTTACTCATTGTAATGAAGATCTTTTTGTCTGTCTCCGAATAAAGGCTTGGGTTGGTTTACAAATTGCGGGTCAACCCATTCCGTGACCTGGGCAAACAGCCCAGGTCAAATCTCCTCAAAGCCTCCCCACCCAAATGGAATAAGTTAATTTACCCCTCGGCGGCTCCGGCCTCGCCGGGCATACCCGGGATGCCCGAGGGCGGCTGGGGTCCCCTGACCTGCTGCCAGAGGCTGCGGAGGCACCCGGGAAGCTTGGTTCAGCCGGGGCCAGAGTTGCCTCAGCGGGAGGGAGCCATGCCGCGGCCTCGGCGAGTGGCTGGAAGGACTCACTCGCAGGAGCTTCCATCTGTTTTATTCTCAGGGCTCCGCGTCTCCACAGCGCCCGCCTCCGCTCCCCGCCCCGTCCTGCGCCTTCCCTCTTATTCCTCCTCCTCTGAACAAGCTGCGCCGCGGAGAAATTCGCTGGCAAAGCACACGGGAGATGCCAGTGCCGTGCGGACACGTGCCCCAGGAACATCCCTCCACGGGAGCGTGGAAGGGCAGGACTCGCGGGGGTGCGGAGCATCCGCCACCGCCGGGGCACCCCGGGACTCCTCAGCCCCCCGCGACCTGAGAGCAGAGGCCAGGCGGCACTGAGATCCGTCCTGCCACGCCGTGCCCCCCTGCCCGCAGTGCCACGGCCGGTGCGTGCAGCGGCCGCCCTGGGCCTCGCGGACCACGTCTCGCTCGTGGGGATTTTTGCCCGGGGTGCGTGAGGAGACTCACCACCACCACCCGAGGAAGCTCCCTCACGGAAACAAGAAGGGGGGCGAGTATAAACATTTATTCCAAGACATCGCTTGTACAGGCACCGCACCCGCGGGTGGAAAGAGGAGCGGGTGGGGGCAGCTCCAGGCCCCCGGAGAGGACGGGCGGGGGCAGAGCCAGGCCCCCCGGGGCGGGCGGGGGCTTCTCGCCCTCTGGGACCCCAGCGCATCTCCCTCTGCCCCGGCAGACTCCCCGTGCGCCCGGGTGTAACCTGCAGTGTTCGCGGTCATAAATATTTTTTTTTCAGGCGAGATGAGTCTCTATAGCATGGAGGGGTGCTGGCCCGGGGGCAGCCCGAAGGCGTTGGGGTGGGAATGGCCGAGGAGGTTGAGGTAGTGGCGGTCCAGCCCCTGCACGGAGGAGAGGAAGGTGCTGCGCTGCTGGCCGGGGCTGGCGAGGGGCACGGCGGCGCTGGGCAGGTGATAGGGCAGGGAGGGGCTGCGGGCAGTGCCGTGCCAGGGGAATGGCCCCCCCGAGGGCGGCTGCAGCACGGCCTCGGCGGGGCTGTGGCCGTGCCCGGAACACTCGGGCCCGGGGTGCAGCTGGTAGGAAAAGTCCGGCTCCGGCAGGGAGCCCAGGGAGGTGAAAAGGGGCTCAGTGACGAAGCGCGCTTTGGACTGGAGGAAGGCCAGGATGCGGGCGTACTTAGTGTCTTTGGTCTCCATCCTCTCCACCGTCGTCAGGTAGTGCACCAGGTTCTTCATGCACTCGTGGTAGCCGTAGTGGAAGTAATTGGCGAACTCGGAGAGCAGCTCTGCTGGAAAGGAAGAGGCAGGGAGCCGAGCTCCTCAGGGTCTGGCCGCGGGAGGAAGGGGGAAGGCCGCCCCCACGCCCCAAGTGACCCGGCAGGGGCCCCGGCAGGCCGCTCCCGCCCACCTACCCTTCTCTCGGCCGCGGGGGAAGTCTGCCGAGTGCAGGGCCCGCAGGTACTGCACCGTCATCTCCAGGATTTCCGCTTTCTCCAGCTTCCCCGAGCTCTGCAACGGGCAGGGCAGGTGGGCATCACCTGTCCCCTGCGGCTGCTCTGCGCTCTGCCCGGACGCCCCCAGCCCCGCCGCATCGGGGGGGATGTCGCAGCGCACCCAGGAGAAGGGCGTAGGGGCTGCTCCCCCCCGCCTACCTGCTTGGCCAGAGCCATGGGCACCGTCTTCCCCAGCTCGGTGAGGCAGCGGTTGATGCGGTCCCTCCTCCGCTTCTCAATCACTTTGTGGGAAACTGGCGTCCTCTGCAAAACATACGGGGCGCATTAGTGGAGGAGGAGAAAGCAGCCAGATCTAGTCTCGCCGGGACAGTCGGCCTTGGCCCCGACCCCTCCAGCCACTGCCAACCCCACTCCGAGCAGCAGTGCCGGGCGCGGCGCAGCATCGGGAGGGATGATGCTCCGGCGGCGGGTCCTCCCCGCGCCGCCCCCGTGGCTCCCGTCTGTGCGGACGGCCTCGGCAGGACAGGAACGTTTTTGGGGGCGTGGGGTAGATTTTTTTTTTTTGGGAGGGGTGCTTTTCGAAAGGGAAGGCGGTGAGGGGGCCGGGGCCAGGTCCTCCTGGCCGCCCCGCAGAGCCGTGCGCGCAAGACGGGCGGCGACTCACCCTCCGCTCCTTGAGCTTGGAGGCCATGGTGGGCACTGCATCTCCGCTCTCTCCGGGCCCCTTATAAAGCCATCACTTCTTGGGGGGGACCCCGGGGGGCCTCCACGGGCCCGCTGATCCCATAGGATTAGGAACGAGCGGCGCCGGGGGAATGTATGCATTAAAGATCAGGGTGGAAGGGGGCTAGGGGATGAGGGGGGATTTTTTCTTCT
>VZRE01004660.1:20718-48390 GCA_013396775.1 Cephalopterus ornatus
GGTCCGCAGCCTCCCCGGGCCAGTCAGGAGCATCGAGGACTCCGCGGGAGGAGGCTCCGCGGTGGCCCCGGGGCGCGTCTCCCCCGGCGGCGGGGCGGAGCGGGCCGGGCCGCCTGCCCGCCCGGGCACCCCTGCGTGCCGTGCCGCCGGCCGTATTATTCTTCCAGGAGCCTTGTAGGTTTCGGTATATTCATTCTCGTACAATGGGATTAAACACTAACCGTTATCATCCAAATTAACTAAACTCTGAATAGCAAATGCTAGGGCTTTTATTTTTTTCCTCCTCTTTTGCTCCACTGGCGGAGATGGAGTTGATCCTCTTACTGTCTGTGTTAACCGCCAGCTGCAGGCACCTGCGAGGCAACTTCTTACACGAGGGAAGTTGTTTATTTTTTCGCTGGCTTCTCCCTCCTTGGCTCCCCTTCGGGCCGGGCTGCCCGGGGCAGCGGGGGGCGCGGGGCGGCCGCGGCATCCCCGCGTGTACCGTCGCCTAACCCTCGGAGAGCTGCGGTGGGGCTGAAGCCGGAGTAAGACCACCCTCCACTACTGCGGTCGGACTGTCAGTCTTGTAGGGAAGCCAGGCGAAGGCGGGTTTGAATATTTGTTAGTTTTAATTCCCCGTGGGTGCCTGTTGGCTCTCCTTGCGCGACACGCGTGCACGGTTCTTTGGCAACCCAAGGCGGACACCCGCGCCCCCCATCACGCACCACTGGTTCTCTGCTCCCGCTCAAGTGCCCCGCCGGCGGCAGCCCTCTCCCCGGGCGAGGGGCTGTCCGGGGCCGGGGCATGGACTCTGCCCCGCTCCGCGCGGAGCGGGATGAGCCCGCTGGGGCTGCAGGGCGGAGGGAGGCAGCACTGCCCCGGCTGCCCCTCGAACCCTCCCCGCGACCGGCCTGAGGGTCCCCGCCTGGCCGGGCTGTGCCCCGGAGGAGCGGCCGGGCCGACCCCGGGATGCGCACGGCTGTGTCCCGGCGGCTGCTCCGGGCCCTTCGCCGCGTCTCGGTGGCGTTCGGCCCCTGTCCCGTGGACACTGGCGCTGCAGACCTCTGCCAGCCACGGGCTCTGCCGAGGAGGCGGGGGTCATCTGGGATGTGTCAAGCTGCTTTGAAGTGGCATATAGGTTTGCTTTTTTTTATGAAAACAGGTCGTTTCCCCGCTGTTTCTTTCTGTCTTCTTTTCTTTTTTGACTCCTATATAATAACTTGGGGTTATACGCAATTACTTCACCAAGTAATTGAAGCTGCAGATATTAGGCTTGAAAATCATTGTCACTGTGCACACGCAAGAGGCCAGCTAATCAGTCTCCCATGTAAAGTGTTGCCCATGAAACTGGTGGATCAAGTGCAGGAAGTAAAATCCCCAACGTGGCTGGAGCTGGAGTTGGCCCTGCCGGCATGGTTCCATACTCACATACTGGAGGTCTTCCTGTGTATTGTGGAGAGGCATTCATGCTTCTGGATGATATCATGGCTGATAGGGAATGAGAGAATTCACTGGGTACAACAGGTCCTATTTGTTGGAGGGGGTAGCTTTATTACTTGGCAATCCTGGATCCACGAAGAAGCAGTGATCACGAGAGAAGGCATTTCATTTAGTAGTTTAACCCTCAGCTGTACATGCAGCAGTTCATCACGCTGTTCTGGCTTTTGCTGTGAGTTTGTTTACTCTTGTACTCTAGGTGAGGCTAGGTTGGGTTAGCAATTTTGGAACAGGAGTTCTCAGTCTTTTCACAGCTCCTAATGCTTTCTGACTGTGTCTGGGGCTGCTTCATCATCATATTGTTCCTCAGCTGCAGAGGTACCCCTTACCTTGATGTTACTGTTGTTTCCAGCTGTAGTCTGTCTCTGAGTTTTCTGAGTCTTCCTCTGTCACAGTGGAAGGAACATGCAGCTCTCTTTGCTAACCTGCCATGAATGGTGGCATCGCCAGGGGTGAGGTGATAACATGATAGTATTTGGGACCCCATTCCAAAGTGGTCCTTCACAGAAGAAGCTATGCTTGTAGCCATGACTCTCGTGTACTGCTGGGTAAATTACAGGATTCTCTCCTCAAAATCCTAGAGTGCTCTAGGAAGTGATGTTTGTGCTTCAGGAGATGATGATGTTCTCATGCTGTGAGACACAGTAATGCCTGTAAGCTCAACTTTGATCCTAAAAACTTTAAAGCTTTGAGCCTTACTATAGGAAGTTGTCCAGTATCTCTTGGTGCTTGTGGTGGCAGATAGGACTTCCAGGTCAATAGGACTCCAAAGTGTTGCTCTGTGCTTGTTGTATTCCACCTCTGAGGAGATACATTTCATTGTAAGTATGTTTTATTGTGTAATTTCAATGTACTTTGGTCTTCATGATTAAAAGCCTTTCAGGAATGTAAAATCTGACTGGTTTGGTTTTGTAGTACTCTGTTTTATATTAACTTTTTGGAGTACGGATTATTTGAAAGTCATTCTCTTTCACATGTTCCTGTAGTTTGTAGTATCTCCTTTGTTGACTCTTTTTTTCCCCAGGCATAAAATTTTAAGCTTATATTTAGCCTTATATGTAGTACAGCTAATGTATACAGAATTATATAGGGTAAAATGCTTCACTGATTAAAACCAGGTGTAGTTATGTATGTTATAGTCATTTACAGCAGCTGATTTACGTTGACAGAAGACCCAGTAGAGCTTTTGCCCATCAAATGTTTGTGTATATATAGCAGAACTTGAGATTGTCCTGTGTATGTTTGTGCAAGGTGAGTCCCACAAGACAATGGAGAGATGTCTGCAGTTTTCCTGGCGACAGCTATCTTCTCAGATGTCACTGTTAAGATAGGATGCATTGCTCTTTAAATGACAGCCTGTCAAAATGAGTGCTAAAATTCTTTGGATTTAGATAGTCATGAATCACTGGTTAGGTGTACCTTAGATTGCTTGTGACTGAGGTGTTCTAAATAGCTAGACTTAGTGGCTGTTTGGCATGAATAAAGTCTGAAAGGTTTAGGAAGTACAAGGGTTTTTTCTGTACTGACATGTCTAATGCTGATAAAATGTCTAACCTCTCCAGTCTTAGTAAAAACTAAAAACAAACAAACAAACAAAAGTAAAAACTTTCACTCAGCATGGCTTCACAGAGAGGAAGTCATGCTCGATCTATCAAATAATCTATGATGAAGTGACTGGCTTGGTGGTTAAAGAAAGAGCAGTGGATACTCTGAAGAAGAGAAGGCTTCAGGGTGACCTCATTGCAGCCTTCCAGTACCTGAGAGGACCCTACCAGAAAGCTGGAGAGGGACTTCTTGGCAGGGTATGTAGTGACAGGACAAAGGGTAATGGCCTTAAACTGAAAGAAAGTAAGTTTACATTAAATATTAGGAAGAAATTATTTACTGTGAAGGTGGCACTGCAACAGGCTGCCAAGAGAAGTTGTGGATGCCTCATCCCTGGAAGTGTTCAAGGCCAGGTTGGATGGGGCTCTGATCAGCCTGCTCTAGTAGAAGGTATCCCTGCACACGGCAGGAGGGTTGGAACTAGATGATTTTTAAGATCCCTTCCAACCCAAGCTATTCTATGATTCTGCGATACCATCTACCCGGCTCTTGACATTATCTCCTGTAACATCCTTGTAGAGAAGCCAATGATGTGCAGGCTGGATGAGACAGTGAGGTGGACTGAAAACTGACTGAATTGCCAAGCTGAGAGGAGGATGATCTGTGGCACAAAATTTAGTGTCCAGTGATGTCGAGTAACTGGCAGTATACCCAGTGGTTCAGTACTCAGTCTAGTCACATTTAACATCATCGTTAATGAGCTGGATGGTGGGGCAGAACGTACCCTCAACAAGTTTGCAGGCGACACAAAACTGTGAGGGGCAACTGATATACCAGAGGGTCATTCTGCCATCCAGAAAGACCTCAACAGGCTGGAGAAATGGGCTGTCTGGAATCTCATGAAATTCAGCAAGGGGAAGTGTGAAGTCTTGTACCTGGAAAGAAACAACCCCCTGCACCAGTACATGATGGGGGACTGATTGGCTGGAAAGCTGCTCTGTGGAGAAGGACCTGGGGGTTCTGTTGGACACCGAGTTAAACATGAGCCAGCAGTGTGCCCTTGTGGCCAAGAGGGCCAACAGTATCCTGGGGTATATTAAGAGAACTGTTGCCAGCAAGTCGTGGGAGGTGATCCTGCCACTCTACTCAGCACTGGGAAGTCCTCTGGACTCCACTGGAGTTCTGGGTCCAGTTCTGGGCTCTCCAGTACAAGACAGAGATGGCCATACTGAAGAGAGTCCAGGAAAGAGCCATGAGGATGATCGGGGACTGGAACACCTCATGTATGAGGAGAAACTGAGGGAACTGACAATGTTTAGCCTCAAGAAGAGAAGGCTCAGGGGAAGCTTACCGATGTGTACAAATATTAGAAGGAAGGGTGTAAGAGCCTGGAGACAGGCTCTTTTCAGTGATGCTCAGTCATGGGACCAGAGGCAATGGGCACAAACAGAAACACAGACGTTTCTGTCTAAACATGGAAAAAACTTTTCTTCTGTGAGGAGTTAATCACTGGAACAAGCTGCCCAGAGAGGTTGTGGTGTCTCCAATCCTTAGAGGTACTCAAAATCTGTCGGGCTGTGGTCTTGAGCAAGTGGCTCTAGATGGCCATGCTTGAGCAGGGAGGTCAGACCAGATGACTGCCAGAGGTGCCTGCCAACCTCAGCCACCTCGTAGTTCTGTGGACTTCCTGTGTGAACATTTAGTTTTGATGTAAGTCGGTCCCAGTTTGGTTTGGCATAGAAGAAATGTCTTTTAATTTTGTCTTACACTACCCAGCAGATTCAGCTCTTTTACTCTGTTCTCAATAGGGCAATTCATTTAGATTCAGGGCTTCTACACCTGTGTCAAGCGAAATGAATGGGAGGGAAGCAGTCTTTTTGTTTATTGTACTTCACCACTTGTTGCATTGCAACTGGGCTCATTAAAGACTCGCTAACATCCATTATGCTTACGATTGCTTTGTAAACAATGCTAATTCAATAGGACTTAAGAGCTTAATTCCCTCTAGAGTCCTCTGTAACTCCTAGCCATGACATTTTTTCTAGATGAAATGGAAAAAGGGACCCCTGTGAGAGATTTATGGACCCTGCAAAACCTAATAATTTAGTAATGCCATAGTTCAAGCATTCTATTATTATGAACCCTCAGTACTGAGCTTATTGCATGGACTAGGAACTTTAAGGACTTCTTTTCAGCAAAAAAATATCCTTTGGGTCAGTCCAGCTTTGCTCTGACTTCCAAGGACCAAGTGGACTAAACACTACTCCCTGTTACATTGGCTTCCAGACAATTAATTGTGTCCTTTTTGCCAAATCTGAGAGATTTAAAATGCTGCATTATGCACAGGCTGTGCCACACTTCTCAGGTTTAAATGTTGGGCTTGTAACAGTCATGACACAAATGCAGAAAAAGAGGTAGATGATGGGACCCATACCTCCATTTCTCTTCCTCTGTAGGAACAATGAGGTGATGTCGATGGTCCTGCATGTTACACTGGTGGCTGGCTTTAGTGAGGTTTTTCAGTGTCAGCATATGGCAAGAAGCATAAATGTAAGATTGCAGATACTTTGTGAAGGCAGCTAATGTAAGGGTTATACTGTGCAATAAAAAAGAGAAAGGGACTGATGCCTCAGGGTTCCTGCAGAGTCTGTCATGCCTTCTAGGTAAGGACTGCAGTCCCAACCAGTTGCCTTTTGCAGCTTCATTATCGCTGGGTGGGTGGGTGGCCAGCCTTCCTGCTGGCTCTGTTTCTTGCATGCTAAATCGTTGTTGTTGCTGAAGGCCGAGTCATCACTTGTTTCTCTGATACCTATAGTAGCTTTGAGCTATCTAGTGTCTTTATTCAAAGAGAGGAGAGATGGATACAAGCAGAAAGGGAGATCTGGGACATGCAGCTGGGAGGCACTGCTGTTTGATGCTGGGAAAAGACATCTTACAAGATATAATGGCTTTCCCTTGCTATCTGAGTTTTTATTCTGTGAAAGTATTGCCTTTCTGGCTGACCACTCTTCTGCTTCTGGCAAGTTTAGGTTGTCCTTCTTCAAGACACATTCTTTGTCCTTGAACATTGCCATAGCCCTCTCCTGTTCGTGAACTCACAGCCCAAAGGCAATTCCAAAGGTGAAGATCCCACAAATTCCTCAAAAATAGGTGTGACATTTGCTTGCCTGTCCTGGCTTTAAAATAGTATTTCCTTGCATATGTTCACCTTTGGTCTTAGGAAGGTGGGATCTGTTCTGCTACACAGGCAAAACATGACTATTAAATGCAAACACCTTCTTTAAAAAGGTGTCAAAGTATTTTGGGTAAGCATCATGTCCCACTTGCCCTGTTCTTTAATTCTTCCTTATTGCACCACTATCTAACGTCAGAGAGAGGATAACAGAGCTCTGATCCTACCTCGTAAGGCCATTCTTCTGACGAAACTTGGTAGATCTGACAAAGAGGTATCAGACAGTGACCAAATATTTCTGCAATAAGTCTCTCTTTATGGCTAAAATTAAGAGTATATTGAAAACCCAGCATTCATAGGTCATGAGCCAAGCCCCCAGACTGTTAGGATCAGTTAAAAGTCAGGAATTTAAAATTGTCAACAATAATAAAAAGCCACCAGAAGGTGGGTTATTTCTGTGGTTTTCTGTCGGTGCTTCTCCAGCTTTTTTGGCTCAGGTTCTTAAGCATTCCTTATAACCACTGGAATGGAAAACTATTTTTTATGAAATCCTTGGATCCTTAAGCAAAAGTGTAAACTACACCAAATATCATTGGAATTGCTAAATGAAAACAGAATGGTTTGAGGAACACTAGAAAGAGTGTCTGCGCTAGATATGGTGCCACCTGCTTTTCATTTCATCTGGCTTATTTTTTAAACTAATTATAGCAGGCTGGGAAGAAGTACCCATGTCCCCTCTGGCTTTAATGCCATGTCTGTCCCATGGACCATTTGATGGAAGGCTATATGTCATGAGTGTGTATAACCACCTCATGCGTGGTCTCAGATTCCATTCTTCCTTCACATTCACACTCCACCTCCTTAATGGCACAGATAGGAGTGTGTCTGGTCACCCAGCCTGTTGTGGAACTTTAAACATTAGTTACTTCTTTTTCTAATAAAGTGGGTTTGGGAATGGGATAGGGAAAATAAAGCATGAAAGTGTCAGTGCCAGAAAGGAGAGATGGGAAGAGTTTGTCAGTGCCAAGCATTGGAATCACTTACTGCATTCAACTGATTCTGGCATTGTTTCACTGAAGATATATATATTTATATGTGTACATATATATATATGAAAGTATTATATAAATGGCATTGATATAAAAAGCACTAATTTCTGCGGTGTTATCTTATATGCATATACGAAGATTCATATAAAAATGCAGATTGGAATGTCACCACTGTGCTGCATGGCACATGTGGCTGACAAGCTAAGAGGAAGTGGAGAATGCGTCCCACAGTTTGCTCCCAGCACTTGCAAGGTAGAAACGTCCCAATTCTTCTTCCACAACCTGCCTGTCTGTGGTGCTAAAGGCAGGCACTGTTAGATAAAGAAACAAAACATTGCTTGTATTACTTGTCACCACGAATTTTAAAAAATAGCTTAATGTCGAAGAGTGTTAACACTCGTGGCGAACAGGAAGGTTTGTTTTTCACCACCCAACACGAACATCGTCACCGGGAAAGCTGGTCAGCCCTTTCCCCGTGTGGAAGCCTTTAAAGTCTTGTGGGAAGCTGTGGGGACATTAGGGGTTGGCTACTGCCCTCTAGTGATCTTCACCGTCGCCTGAGGTTTTAACTCACCTTTTATTTTTCTAGTCAAGTTGCTAAAAATAAACTTTGCGTGTGAACAGATGCATGAAATTCAGTATTATGGAACAGTGCCTGAATCACTAGATTTCACCTACACGAGGTGATGGACTGTACCTAGAGAGGAGACCACCTGATACAGCTCTAAAAAATACAGTTAACGGAATTCAAGCCTGCTGTGTAAGTCATTTATATTATCACCTAAGTTAGTTATTTCCCAGTTTTTTAGAAATTGATATATCTTGGTATGAATAAGTTTACTGATAAACTTTCCTTAAACAAAAACATTGCTGAATTTTAAATACAGCCTTTTAATAATAAGCAACTCATCCTTCTCTCAAAACAAACAAACAAACAAACAAAACCAAAATAATGACCATGGGAAACGTTATAGAAGATAAATTATTGAGAAACAGAATATTTGGTTCAAAAACAATGATTTAGCTGGATTTTGAGAAGCACTACAGATCTTTCTCCTTTTTTTTTTTTTGCAAATACCTGTGAGTTAAGAAGTAGAATGTGTGCTTTTTTGCTCTAGTTATTGATTCAAAATGCTTGGTTCCCTGCTTAATTTCTCATCAAGTGTTACCTGATGGAAGCACTGTTTGAGCAGAATTCTGCTGTTGGCATTAGAGGGCAGCCTTGAGGGTTCATATGATTTTTTTTTTTTTTTGCATATCAGTCTGGCTAGGATCTAATTTAAAGCAGCTTAAGGCTATTTCTGCTCTAAAAGCAGTTCAGTCAATTAAGAAAAACTGTCTCATTAAGTCTAGTGCCCAGCTGTGTTGCTCACTCATGAACATCCACAACCGCGGGTTAGAGACAGCTGAGCTGCTCTGCAGGTAGTATGGCTGCAATTACGAGATCCTCAGAGCGACAAGTGTGTTGATTTAATTGGCCTATGTATTAAGCACACAAGACAAGAGAGCCACCTTTGCTTTTATCCTGGAAAAATAATTGAGTGAAAGATTGGTTCACAGCTCTGACTTGTTTTCAGCAACACAACTTAGTGAAATGAATGTGCTTAAGCTCTCTGCAGAGTCACACAGACTGCTCCATATTTTGAGTCTGGACACATGAACAGTGCAGCTTATCGGCTATATTGTGCCTTTTGTGCTCTTGCTTCTAGGCTGATGAACTCTGCCATCATCTGTAGGTAAAATGTCTTTGTATTTCATCACCTATCCTTGAGACTTAAGTAGGGCGAAGGTTACAAAAGTTCTTGGCATCTGCCATATGATGTAGGAGGAAACCAGCATCAGCAGAGAGTCTCTTGTGTAATCTACTGATATTTCTGGAGATATGTTTGGGTAACAAAATGTTCACTTTGTATGATCAGACTGCTTCCTATAGAGTAAAGATTGTCTGCTGCAAAAAAACATTTTTGCAGCAACTTTATAAAGTGAAAACTTACAAAGGCGTGAGAATAATTAGCAAAGCCCAGATTTATATGACTTATAAGGAAAAGTTCTAGAGCAAACAGAAAGCAAACAGAAAGCAAATGATCTTTCATTAACATGGGATTGTCAAATTATAGTGATTCATCATTCAGGTGCAGGCAGGGGAAGGTTAAAACAAAAGTGGAAAAAACAATGAGGTAGGTGAGAATGTATTTCAGATCCTAAACCACCTCTCCATAAGCCGTGCTGATAGCTACTCTGTTTCTTGATGATTTTTCCAAATTCAACATCACTTGTCTTGAAACGATCTTGAATGGTACTAAAAATATCTTGGTACTGGAGATGCCAATTTTTCTAGTAATTTCCCTAATATGTCAGCAGAATTATTGGCTATGAGAAGCAATGCCCTATCCTCACCTCCATGGGAAGATAATGTTTGTCTGCTGCAATACAGTACTTTAAAAGACAGCATACTCTCAATTTCTACGGTTTCAGTGTGTCCTAGATACCTTTGAAGATAACCCCATTTATGGCTGACAACTGATAGTTGGGCTATTCAGAGAGGTGAACAGGGATCTCACCAGGTGCTGTGCTAACAGAGCACATTTTTCCAGGTAATAGGGTAAACCAGGAACTTTAGGGTAGCCAAGTTCCCCATAAACTGGCTAGACCTGAGTCAGGCTGGTTTTTTGACCCCCTCTTCTCCCAACAACCTCTTTCCCCTGCTTTCCCACTCTTGCAGAGCCATACTGATTCCAGCAAAAGCCAGGAATCTGGAAAAACTTGATTTCTACTAAAATCAGTCTGCAGCAATGCCTTTTCACATTATATATAGAGGAATCTCTGAAGTATCTTTAGGAGTGCAGGATTTGAAATGTGAAAATCCTGGTCACCTTATACAATTAGTTGCTCCAGATGCTTCAGTCAGCCTGCAGTAAGCATAACAGCTCTGAAAGCGACCACAAAGTCCATAGGACTGTCCCAAACCCTTGGAAACCTAATAAACAGCAGCTCAAAGAAGCAAGAGACTCTGCTGCTGCCTGAGTACATCCCACAGTGTTGTTTCTGTGGAGGCACCTGCATATGTTTGGCATACAAGCTAAACATACATGACAACGTACTGTACTTCAGCATAGAATCACAGAATATCCTGAGTTGACCCACAAGGATCATCAAGTCCAGCTCCTGCTATTGCACTGGACATCTCCAAGAGTCACACCATGCGCCTGAGACATTGTCCAAATATTTCTTGAACTGTGTCAAGCTTGGTGTTGTGACCACTTCGCTGGGGAACCTGTTCCAGTGCCCAACCACCTTTTCTAATATCCAAGCTAAACCTCCACTGACACAGTTTCATGCCACCCACTTGGGTCCGTATCACTGGTCACCAGAGAGAAACATCAGTGCCTGACCCTGCACTTCCCCTCGTGATGAAGCTGAGACCATGATGAAGTCTCTCTTCAATCTTCTCCAGGCTAAACAGATGAACTGACCTCAGCCACTCCTCACACACCCTCAAGGCTCTTCACCATCTTCACAGCCCTTGATTGGGCACTCTCTAGTATCTTTATATCCTTCTTATGCTGTGGCGCCCAAAACTGCACTCAAGGTGAGGCTGCCCCAGTGCAGANCAGGATTCCCCAGTCTGTACGTATATCCAGGGTTGCCCCATCCCAGGTGCAGAATCCAGCACTTGCTCTTGTTGAATTTCATATGGTTGGTGATTGCCCAGTCCTTTAATTGGTCAAGGTCTCTCTGCAGGGCCTCTCTGCCTTCACCGGAGTCAACAGCTCCTCCCAGTTTTGTGTCATCTGCAAACTTAGTCTACCTTTCAGTCCTGTGTCTAAGTTGTTTATGAAGTTATTGAAGAGACCTGGTCCTAAAATGGAGCCCTGTGGAACCCCACTAGTGACTGATGACCAGCCAGAATAGAGCTGTCACCTAAAACTACACAGTGGAAAGAAAGGAAGAGTTCATCCAGGGAGTAGCTTTTTAGTAGCTTTCTTCAGTGTTATAACTGGCCTTTTCATCCCTTTGGAGATAGTGGTCTGCAGAGTCACATGTTTCTTCAGGCTGTCTCTAGATGGTCTTCCCTCTGCCCTGCTCCTGGTTGCCAACGTGCATCTTCTGGGGAGATAGAACCTTATAATTATTAACAAGCGATAAAAATTAATTTACTTTAATCCCTGCACCTGAATTGTCATAAGTTATCCTATCTGTCTGGCAATCCCATGTGAAGAAACTGGGTGAGGACAGAGTCCTGTCGCTGCAGATCTGACTTATAGGGCTGGGCTGGGTTGCACAAGCTCCCACTTCACCGGAGAGGCCAAGGGGAGCTGCCAACAGCTCACCCCACTACTCCAGCTAGCAGGCTCCTCTGCTCAGCTACCTGAATAACGAGGGAGAAGGGTGATGAGAGATAAGAATTAAATCTGAGGGAGTAACTGGTGTTTAAACAGTGAAAGTTTTTCTCTGGTGTCTGCTGCACAGGGCTAAGTAATAGTAACAGCTGTTTGTATGTAAATGGTGAACTTGCCCATGGTAACTGCTTGCCAGGTTAGCTTAGCACAGAGGCCCAGTCTGAGGAAACTACTAAAACACTGCGCATCAGCAGGAAGGAAATATAGCATTTCATTAACAAGGCATCCTGGAAAATTTTGACAACAATTTTATATTGAAAGAGTAAATCATGTTTAGCACCACTCACATGTGTAATACGATACCAGTGCCGGTTGTAAAAGTGTAAGAAGTAGACTGGGAGGGGAAGATCCTCAAGTTTTCCATGAAGACCATTTTCCCAGCATTTTTCTGTTATCTTCCATTCCCTTTCTGTCCTCTCTTTTGTGCTTTACAAACCCGTATACCAGCTCCTTCATTTGCTTACCCATGGCTAGGATGTACACAATGTCTTCTGCATATTGCTATTTCCTCTCGCTAGTGTTTTTGTGGAGATGGAAGTCACAACCTCCCCATTTGTGTTGGACCTGTGATGAAAAACCTGAAGCAAACATATATTTGCTTGATGATTCAGGATGCAGACTGTTCAAAGATGATCTCACAGAAACAGATTATTAATTCAGTATGCACCTTTGCAGGTTGTTGTGCTCTATCTGTCTGAGAAGAATTGGGTTTGAATGTCGGGAAAACAAGTGGCTGTCTGCTATGATGGTACTCAAGAGCAAATGCGCAAATAAAAGCACGGGCAACCAGCACAGACAGCACTGCAAGAGATGCATTTCAATGCATTTGCTGTGTAAAACAGGAGCACCGCTTGTGCCTTCAATCCTGCTTTTAATACCCATGCCTCAGTATAAAGTCAACTGCAAATTAGACAGATTTTGACATAAAATCAGAAGGGGGATGTGAAATGATGTTGACGTGTTTTACCTTTTTGAGATATTTTTGTAGCATGCATCAGCTGATTGTTCTCATAACACTTCAAACTGCCTTGAAAGCTAAAAGCATTAATGAATCTGCAAGTGAAATTAGGAGAGCATTTTTTTTCCTTTTCGTACCTCCATCTGTAAAAAAAATGTTTTTATTTAAAAAGTCATGTTAGCCAGATGAGATTGCTCTGCAGGATGGGAAGGAGACTATCAAGAACTATATTGATGAACTAGTGCACTGATGAACACTAAGGGGCTGTTTTAATATTCATTTTATATTACCACCAAGAAAAAAAAAGTGTGCTGTCCTCTTGACCATTATGGCAGAAGTGGGGGACAGCAGAAGTTGGTCCAGGATGTACATGAGAGGCTGGATGGACACAACTGTGGCTGATGGCTCTTGGAACACGGCTATGCAATTCTAAATCATAACTGTGCTATTTTTATTAAGCAATGATTTTCATCCACAGTTTTGTAAGTCCTTGCATTATGAGTTCTGTTACTTGGATCCTCACTTAACCTTGGCCTATAGGTATTTTCCCTTTTATATGATAAAAACAAATAACAGCTTTTCATTATGGGTAGACTACATACACTGACCAAGTCATTCTGCTACTGATGTCAGCACTGGAGCCCTTAGGGACAGTTTCTGGTTCTTTATTTATGGTCTTAATCTTTCTGCATGAGCTGACATTGCTACCTCTTGCCTGTCAAACCATTCCCAGTTTGTCGCAGAGGTGGTCTTAGGAATCACCCTAGTCATGGCATTCACTTGTGCGATGTAAATGTGTGTGTGGAGTTATTATGTTATTATTTTAGACTTTCTCTGCGTGGAGATGTTGCCTGGGTGCCTCTCTACTGTCTGCAGAGGAGTGCTGAGGCTTGGCAGCTGATGCTGCAGGCGCTGGCACAGCAAAACAGGTGCTGCATGGCACAGGCCAATGAGCAGGAGGAGGAAAGGGCCATGGTTACTGTCGGTCTTGCTCCCGGATGTTCTCTTTCAGAGCAAAATGAGGTTTATTTCACAACCACTGGGCCTTTTAACTCCAAAACAGTCCATGAGAATCTACTGGGGTCATTCCATTAGCACCAGAGAGCATTAAATTATGTCTTTGAGGGCACTGAACACCTCTGTTTTCACTTGTTGGCAGTTTCAGCCTATTTAATGTTTTTATTTACACTTGCGTGTTCATCTTGATTTTCTAAACATGGAGTTAAATCACTGAAGTGTCAGTACAAACTTTCTCTGTTGATGATGCTACTGATTTTTGCACTGAATATTTATTTCCATGAAAAATACAACTTTATCATTTAAGACGACTACTGTCTGAAGAGGGCTGTGGTTTTTCAGATATGTGAGGAATCAACATCATCTCCACTATGTTGCTCCTGAACTTAGTGAATTTACATAAGGGATTAATTTGAGCAAACATTTTCAGACAGCTGTCAATCTGCTCTGGTCTTTAACCTCACTATTACAAAAAACTCTAAAATAGGTTTTGGAGATCTGTTTGGTTAAGAGAGAGAGTGAGTACATGAAAGACTACTTGAGCTGCAAAAATGTCTTCCAATGCTGATATTCAAGCACAAGCAATTACCAGACGGGTGCCAGGAGGAGAAAGATCTGTAAAGGAAACCAAAAGCCTGGGAATGTATCCCATGGAGCAGGTCATGCTAAAGGGAGCTCACAGGTAGCACTAGTAAAAGCTATGGGAGATCAGAAAAGCAAATAAGAGGCCTTCATTCACAGTTTTTATATGGACACCCTTTACTGGAAGTTGTCCTGTTTATCAGACCATGGGACATTCCTTCTCTTTCCTTCAAAGAATTTTTTCTATGCTACTGTTGTGTTATCAGGCAGCTGGAGAGGGAGATAAAGAGCAGCCTCAGGCAAAACAGTTAAAGGGAGAAGGAGGAAAACATTAAAACAAAATTTAGAAAGAAAACCAGACTAATTTTCTTGATTTGATCTATTATACTAAGGCATAATCTTTCAAAGAAGCTGCATTAGCAGAGTCATCTTTAAACACCGTGGGCAGAAAGCTCAGGGGAGCACTGTAGGATATTTTCCAGCCCTGGTAAAAGTGAGAAGTAAATTGCTTAATAAGCAATTCTCCATTTGTAATCCTTATTACATTTCACCCTAATCACTTAGCATTAACAGCAGCGGCTGTGATAGCAGAAGTCATAAATTTTTTTCGGATCAGACAGTTCTCCCTCTTTTTCTGGGAAGTTCATTTTCCAGTACTATTTTGGGAGTTTGGGTACCTTTATTTAGCAGTGTAAATTTTAGTTTCCAAGCGTACAGAAGCGTATTTTGTAATAAGCTTGCTGAAGGCAAATTGCTGGTATTCAGTATCAGTGAGATGCATTGTCAGAAAGACAATCTAAAGATTTTTAGAAATTTAAAGCACTAGATAAGCTCAGGTACCTGTTTAGGTATTATGCTAAATAAGATTGCATTTAAGATTGCTTCTTTTCCAGTGGAATTTGTACCCTTCAATCAGTGTGGAAGGTTTGTCAGTAGAGTGCTTACCAACAAGTAAACAGCCAAATATCTAAATAAGCTCTTACTGAGGTGGTTTTGTTTTCCTGTGGTTCTCGGAAAATAACATGCATGAAAGGTGATACAATTTGGCCTCTAAACAGCTGTGAAGATTGGTAAAAAATCCAGAGTATCTCCCACACACTGAGGAAAGCCCTTCCAACAGATATAGGTTTGTTGCAGCAATACTCGGTTTAGATTAAACAATGGATTTTAGGTTTTCTCCTGTTTGCCCTAATTTGTATTGTCTTTTTGGGAGAAAATCGTGTTTTTGCTCTCTGACCTTTTTGGTATTTGTGAGCTGCATTTGGGAACGAGCCTTGAGCCTCACCCCAGGCATCCCACTGGAGAAGTGGGCACCTGACCCTTCAGTTAATCACAGGAATGCCCTGCACAATGCTTGAGGTAACCTACATCCCTCAAAACAGAATCCAGAGTTGAGGCAGTCTGGTGGTTATTTTTGCGAGGCACATAGGAGACAGTGGCTACCTGCCTTTTGTCACCAATGCACCAGTGACTGCTTTCCTTTGGGAGGCTTTTCCTGCATTTTCCTTTTGTTTTTTTTGTTTTGTTTGTTTGCTTCTAGAGCACCAACAGCTTTGCTTTCCAGATGAGGCATTTAACTGAGGTTTTGTAAGTTCTGTACAGTTGCCATCCACCTTTTCTAATGCATTATGCTCCTTGTGCCTTTAAAAGGAACCTGGTTTAATTTTGAGAGTTCTTCTTTAGATCCATAATAAGGCCCCAGAAATGCTGGCCTGACTATCCTATGCTAGGATATTTGCAGCTTTCTTCAGGGTTTGGTTGATGTGACAGCTGCAGTTCACAGTCAATTGAGAGACCAAACAGTGTGTATTTGTCTTGGATTGACATGTCAGCTCAGCTCTGGACTTTGCCCTTCATCAGTCTTTCATTCTTCATGTTATACAAGTTTGCAGTCAGTATCACAAGTCATCAATTTGGGGATTAAAAAAGTCAACATTTTTTCAAGGGAGCAGGGGGAGAGGGAGGCCCTTTCAGCAACGACTTGGTGTGATAAGAGCATAGCAATGCTGACATGTTTAAATATCTGGAGACATTTAAAGCCTACACAGACGTGATCCTGTGCAACCTGCTGTAGGTGAAACTGCTTTAGCGGAGGTGTTGGACCAGATGATCTCCATTCTGAGATTGTGTGATTAAGTATACAAAAAACTTTGTCACTGGCCATCTTGCCAGAGTGTTCTCTGATTTCTTGTGGACTTTGGCACTTCTGTCCTTCATGTCTCTGATTCACACCTGCTTTTGTCTGCTACTTTAGTGTAGTACTTTAGTCTCATCTGTGTTCACAGTATCAGAGTTCTGCCATGTGCTGTGGAGGTGCTCTGTGTCAGTGTGATGGGTGTGCATTTCTTTGGCAGGCAAATTCTCTTTGCTTTTTCCCAAGTTAATTCTAAATCTCCCAGTAGTATTTTGCTAAATTCTTCCTGTCCCAGATCTGAGTTATGTCTCTTGTTAGAAGTTCACCAAGCTTCTCAAAGGTAGCTCTTTGCCTCCCACAAGTCACAGATCCTCTTGCTCTTTCTCCTTTCTTTTTGTACTTAAAACCATACTGCTTACAGGTCTCAATTTTATGAGGCATCTTACTCTTCATTCTTTTGTGGAATGTTTCACAGTTGACTCCGTCTGCCTTGGTCAGCTGGAAGCTCCTACAAGGTGATTTTGAGCTGCCTTTTACAAGAAGCTAGGCTGATTTCTGATTGCGTTCCTTTTCTCAGGGCTTGTAGGTAAAATATAGTCTTCTCCAAGAGTATCCTCCTGATTTCTTTTCCTGGGTTCCATAAACACTAAGAATTGTGACTGATGTGGATCTACGTCTTTTGGTGTCTGAGCTCTACCTGCACAGCACTAGGACTAATTTTGCAGCAGTCTTATAAAGGTCTGTTCCTTCCAAGAGTGATGTTACCCTCCCACTCTGCCCATGAATGTGATGGGCAGATCAGTGAGGAAGGGAGAAAAGAAAGGTGGTGTGATGGCTCAAGAGGAAATGATCTGTGAAGAAGATGTGTCTGGACTGATGTGTTTTGTTTGGTAGCACGGTGAGCTGACCAGTCCCTGCAAGACATGAATGGAACTGGTAGATGTTTTTAGTGGGGCAGTCTTTTTTACTCAGGAGGACCTCAAGGAGCAAACCTGGATTATTTTGACATTTCAGCATTGAAAAATAATATTGGTCCATCTACAATCATACCTCCTTGTACTGTTTCTCTTGTGCCTCAGGTAGTTCTTTTCCCTTTTGTGGGTGCAAAAAGAAAGAATAGTAACCCAAAATGTAGTGTAAATGTAATGTCTTAGGAATTACTTAAGGTGGGATGCCTAGAAGTATTGACATTTTTGAATTTTCTGACTGGTGTTTCTTTTGAATTATACCTTTCAGCTAGAGACTCCCTGATAAGAAAAGTGTGGTGATCTTCAGACTGGTTTGTTTATTTGATTTGAAAGTAGCTTTTAAATTAGGTACTTAATACTCTCCTCTTACTCAAGAATGTCTGTCATTGAAATCAGGAGTTTAAGCTGAAGACACATTGCCTTGATTTAGTCTGTCTGCACCTTGCATTTTAGATAAAATAGAAGCATTTTAAGGTGAAATTTTCACTAATAAGTCTTTAATAAGATTTAAGGAAAAATGGATATTTTTAAACCTTAAATGTGTTTAAGAAAGAGGTTGTTTAAAAATGTCATGATACGGTTCTAAAACAGCTTTGGGGCACCTCTGCCTGCATAAAGTGTGAACCTCTGTTTTATATGGAAGGGAAGCATTGTTTACAGAGCTTTTACAAATTATGAAAGAAAAATAAGCTTTACAAGCAGTAGACATGTATGATGTATTTCAAAAGTATAATTGAGTTAAAATTGTATAAACTGGCATGACATGCACAGCTTTTCTCAGCAACACATTGAGAACATTTTGTGACTTGGGATAGAGGGATGTTAGAAGGATTTAAGTGAGACCAAAGAGTTACTTTAGCTGCCAGACATCAGGGACTCCTCCAGTCTTTGACCAAGTTTTGTAAACTCAGTCTGATCTGCTTAGTCTTTAGATATATAGGCCCACCCGTAAACTATGAGATATATAACTATGGTTTTGTGGACCCTGGATCAACACTGAGAAGCATGGGTAAGTTAGCATGTTGAAATGCAAAAATGGGAATATTAATATGCAAGATCATTAAAGTTTTTGGTGTTTCTTTTTCATTAAAAACTGTGCTTAGTGTATTCTGGGAGATAGATTTTCTCAGGTTTTATCAATGCAGAATCATTTGATGGGCACACTGTGCAGGTCATACAATTGTTGTGAAAATGAGAATCAACTTTTGTAAACTCCTCACTTCCTTATTATGTTATCTTTTGCCTAGTGATGGCCTCCCCAATGAATTCTAATTCTCTGTACCAAACCCTCAGGGCACCTCAGCATTTGTGAATGGTTAACACTGATCTCAGATAGCTGGTTGCATTCTTTCAGGAAGCCCAAGCCAGTGACATTATTTTAACCTTTCACCTACTTAACTTTGCCCATAATAACTACAGTTCCCTCTGCTCTATCTACCTTAGATGCCCAGCAAAAGGTTGAGGTATTCACAGCAAATACATAACACATGCAAAGGACATATGCTTGGTCCTGCAAAATACTATCTTTCCCTGCCATGTTGTTCTCCAGTCTTTGCTGCTTAAGAAACTGCAGAGATGACCATTTTAAATAGTTTTGCAGCATATGGAATGGTGCATGTTGCTCCAACATGCAGTGTCACAATGGGGTTGGCAAAGACAGCCTAAAAGAGATCATGGACCCAAATTGCTGCAACAGTCTGATGAAAGTCTGTGGAAAATATAGTGTTGCAAGTCAGGCAGAGGTGAGCAGCAGGCACAGCGCTGGGAGTTTGGAGAGGACAAGTCCAGACCCCAGGAAACTCAATCTGCTAGAGCCTCAGAGGATGCAAAGGTGCATCCAGTCCGCCTCTAATGTAGGGAGCCACCTTTTGCCCATGTGTCACCGTGGTGCTGGTGACTCTGAGGAATGAGTCCAGCTCAGCCTATCTGTGCAGATTTAATGTGATCTATGATGTCTTCTAGTGCATGGTATGTTTAAAATACAACTTGCACCCATACTAAGCTTCATGGACGTGACCTTGTCTGCTCACAGAAACCCTGTGGTGGCTGATGGATGGTCATGGGAATGGCGCCAGGAATATCTTGGCTGCTGCACACATAGGTCATAGGGATGTGGCCACAGAGTTTGCAAGGATGTTCCCCAAGTGATCTGCCTGCCCAGCTCCATGCAGGAACAGTTCTTGGGCATATAGCCCAAGCCTGTGCTTTGATGGAGCACTGTGCCATCAAAGTGTGCTTGGATGGGTCTGGAGGCTGAAGAGGTAGAGGGCCATCAGATGGCACTCAGTAATCTGCAGTGGGGTTCCTGTGGCAGTGGCGCCAGTAGTGTTGGTGCAAAAATAACATTAAAATCTGTCCATTTTTTTCAGCACTGGAAACCAAGAGAAGATGATGTACTATCCAGCTAAGGCAGTTGCTTGCAAACTACGGTTTTGCTAATAACAATTGTTAGGTGATAAGAATGAGAAAAAATTGGAGAGACACAAATAATTTTGGCTTCCTTTTTCCACCTCCTCCCTCTTCCTCCCCCAAACATCCCACAGATCTGCACTGGCTTAGAAAAAAAACCCAAACATTTCTTTTTGTTTATGGTTTATTTTAAAATTAAATTTGGTTTGAGAGAGCAGTTTGAAACTACAGGCTGAACTTTTGTACTGAAAATGTCAAAAGGAAAAAAGAAAATGTAGTGGTGAGTAAATGGTGAGGTGGAGGCCTGAAACTGTTGATATTGATATAAATATGTTGATATTGATATAAATTTATGACTATCTTTACTGAGCTGCAGGGAAAAACACAACGACCTACAGATCACGGTTTTGAAATCTCTGTGTACCAGGACAGGGATTAAAACTATAATTGTTCAGACAAAATTATTTTCAGTATGAAGGCTGTTGCCTTCAAGAAGTACTGCCATTCTACTTATCCATCTTGAGATTTCTGTGCAAGTGTCCTCCTTTTCTCCCACTTTGTCTGAGGTCCAGTAAGACAGTTGAGCAAAACAGATACTTAAAAACAAAATAGGAAAGAAATACCTCCTTAAGTAAAGCTGTCAAGCTGTGATATGTTCTACCATAGGTGCCTGAATTGTTGTTAATAATTACTGTAGTGCATAGAAGGTTGCTCTTGGGCTGGGTGCTAACAGTTCTGAGCAAACAAATATTCCCACCCTGAGGAGCTTGGTCTGGGTCAAAGGCTAAAGGCATTTGGCAGGGTAGGAGGAAACTGAGAAGCTGTGGTACAGCCTGACAGATGATGGTCCCTGCAGACCTTTTCTAAAGGTCTTCCTGAAGGCCTTCTTAGTGTAGCAGTGCTTTAAGAAAGCATTAAGTTGGAAGGCAAGTATGGCAGCATCTCAGGAAGACAGTAACTACAGAGGCTTTTAGCTCTGCACTGGGAGGGGAGAATGGCAGGTTAGGACCAGGGTGAGGGGAGGGGATGGGAGCAGGTGTGAACTACATCCATCTCTCAGATGGGCCAGGGTCACCAGTGCACACAAGGAGTTAGAGAAAAGAGCAGTGTAACATGGAGAAAAGGCTTGTAAGGATTTAGGGGAGCAGCTGGTCCTATGCCAAACAGGTGTTGGGAATGAGTCCAGGAACATGATGCCCAGTACAAGAGGAGCACTGGGCCCCAGTACAAGAGGAGCAGGTAGGGTTTGAAGCTCCTCTCAGAACTTCTTGCATGCCCAAGGAAGGACCCTGCAGAAGAACTGTGTTTGTAGCTAGTGGTTCCCCTCTGGATTATTTTGAGGGAAGCACTGATGCTTGCTCTGAAAAGATGCTGAGGTATTTTTCTCAGGAATCTGAATGCCCTTTTTTCTCTTTTGTTTATATAATAAGCTCTGGCTGACAAATTTTGTTTGCTTGGGTTTGTTTTCTTTTTTGTTTTGTTTGGGGTGGGGCTTGGGGTTTTTTGGGGGAGATGTTTTTGTTTGTTTAATTGATTGATTTTTGACAGTGTGGGGGTGGTGGTGGGATTGTTGGCGGTGGTGTTTGTTTGTCTTGTTCTGTTGTAGTAGCAGTGGCATTTGGTGTCCTAGGCTGGCAGCAAGAACAGCCCCTGTAAGCATGAAAGAATTCACATCTGGTGACATGAGAGGATAAAGTTATGGGAAAATGAATATGGTCAGTTTTTCCTTAGATTAAATCAGCAACATCTTGTGCAAAGAGAACTGGTGGAAGTGTGTAATATGAGAAGCAGAGGCCAAATGGGGGTGGATGGTATTTCTGGAAGAGAACACTGATGTATTAAGGAAGACCATCCTTCCTACAGCTCTCAGAGATGATCTATAGTATCAATCCAGGTGACAAGTCTTGATGAATTAGTAGGACAAGGTGAGGTGGAGAGAAGTTGTTATGGGAGGGGTGGGGAAAGGAATCAAACACAGAAGAGGATACAGAATGGTGAGAAATAGCACTGTGCTAATGGATAAGGGAAGGTGAAGCCAAGAAGAAAGGGCCAAAGCGCAACGATTCCTTGCAAAACACATCTCACAGGATGTCTCGGGAAAAACCTTAGGTAGCTGGTGGCCGAAGAACAGCTATATGTTAGATGAGGAATTGGAGGTGAACTGTTTGCAAAGAACATCTTCATTCAAGACCCCTCTTTTGAATGGA
Organism: Cephalopterus ornatus; assembly: GCA_013396775.1. Taxonomy (NCBI): domain Eukaryota; kingdom Metazoa; phylum Chordata; class Aves; order Passeriformes; family Cotingidae; genus Cephalopterus; species Cephalopterus ornatus. Next base: position 42,639 of record VZRE01004660.1, read on the forward strand.
AGAAAAAAAAGGCTGTGAATTGGATCAAGTTGTGATGATGATAAAACATACAACTGAGGGATGACGTGGTTCCTTGAGCAGAAAATGGAATTGCTGTGGATGATTGTGATAAATTGAGAAGGCAGAGGGAGAAAAGTCTTCAATCAGAAGGCTGGTGGGAAATAGCTAGGTGAAATTCAGGTAATAACATGGCAGAGAAGAGACTGCAGGGCTGCATGAGGATGACAGAGATAGTGGAAATTACAAGCAGCAGCAATATAGCAGAGACTACCCACCTCCTTAGGTTTGTTCTCCTCCCTTTCTTGGGTTTTGTTGAGATGAGAATGGTGAGAAAAATTAGATACTGTACTGGATTTTCAGGTCAGGGTATATTTGCTTGTGTAAGACTAGCTGCAGTGCTTGAAGGCAGAAGTCTTGAGTGTGGTTAAGCATCCCTTTCTTGACTCATTTTCAAATGTAGTGATTGTCTTTCAGCCAAAATGGGTTGGGTCTTGGCATAGTTTGGGATCACTTTGAACTTTAACTGCAAACAAAACAATATCTGGTTTCCGTTTTGACCTCACAATTCATAGAATGGTTTTACTCACGCCTGAGTTTTTCCTGCTCACTTTTGGATCATAAACACAACAAATATTTTGTCTTTGTCTCTCTGAAACCATTCTCTTGCAATTGTTTGTGGAATAAAATAAGCATCTAGATGCCAGCTGTGAGATAAAACATATCTGTGGTGACATGTGAGAGAGTCCTAGTGTTGAGAACACATGCACTGTAGGATTATGCAGTGAATTAGAATTCGTTTCGCAAGAATACCCATGTAACCATTCCATAAACAAACTTAACAATGTAAAAAAGATGCAAAGAATGATAATAACCACCACTCCCCTGCCCTTCTCTTTCCCAACTTCTCTTGAGATGAAATCTGATGTAATAAAATAGTATCTGTGAATACATAACAGCTCAACAACCACTATTCCTTTGCGTGAATACTCTGCTGTTGGTGTATGTGATTCCATCCTAAGTGTTGTTAAACTTTTAATAATATCCGTACAGGAAAGTTGTGCAGATTTAGCAAATGAAACCAATTGGAAAACCATTGTAGTGTAATTAATTTGAATTCTTTGTGCATGCAAACTTTCAGTTTTCATGCAGTGACACGTCTGTTTGCACCATACTGTGTCAAAATGTTCTGAGAGTGGTAAGTAAAAAAACATGCAAGCATAAAATTAATGTCACACCGAGTCAACTACAAAGCCAATCAATAAATCAGGGAAGGTGATCCCTGTTGAAGACCAGACTAAATACAAGGTACCTCTGTGGACATTGATACCAGTTTATCGGAGTACCTCAATCACTGTTAGGTGGTACCAGCACAGTGGTCTGCACAGGAGAACTTGCTTGTTACTCAATTTTAGAGAAGGGGAAAACTGAGTGTCTTGGTCAGGAGTTCTGAGATAACCCTAGGTCTCAAGGTCTTGCCCAAATTTCTATGTCTTTGTAGTGTGCTAAACTACCTGGTAGCATCTAAATCTGGCGTTAGATGCAAGCAAAGTTGACAGGTGCCCAACGGTAGGCAGATATGACTGGAAAAATTATGTCCTGAAAAAGGAGTTGGGGTGAACACAACACACCAAGTTTTTCACTTCTTTCTTCTCCCCAGGTCAACAGCACCATATATATGTATTTTGAAGATGATGATGAGAAGTACAAGAACAGTCTGACTACTGTGGGCATTTATGCATGCAAAGAGCTGAATTAGACTGTGACCTCCTGTTCCTGGGATGAGGGAGCTCACTTTACTATAGTACCATGAGCTTGTCTGAGGCAGCAGAGTCCAGCAGAGCCCTTCTGCCACTGCTGTTCAGTTGAATTTTGACCCCTCCAAAGGGAGAGCAAAGTGTGCATTCTGCTGCATCCTCAGAGCAACTATGGTTCAGCTTTGTCTAGACTGCTGAGAAATGCTGAGCACGCAGGTCCAACCACGTATGATTGGTTCAACGGGGCTGCCAGAGCAAAGTCAAATCTCTGGCTACATATAAGAAAGAAACAGAAATCTTTGGACTTGCAACAGTGGACTTCTCACCATACTTAGGGGTAATACTTACAGACCTAAGCAGGCAGAAAATCCGTGACTCAGACAACCTTAGTTAGCGGAGCTTAGAGGAAATAAACTATGCTTTGAGGCATTGCATTTGAGAATGCTTGCAATGGCTTATTTTGCATGTTTCAAAAGAAAGTCAAGGCATTTAAATGGAATATTTGTTTTCTGGGGATATTCAGGATCAAAAAGAAGTCATGAAGCAGTAAAACTTCTTAATAAACAAAAATATTCCTAAGAGGTATGCAATGTAATATAAAAGCATATCACTCCATGTGACATAAAATTATCAATATCTGACCATCTTCAGAAGGTCTTCTTGCCTTTCAGTAGAAACGGATTTCAGGACAATGTAAACAAGTTTCGTGACAGCAGTAGATCAAGAATAGAGGCAATTTCACCTACTCCTCTCAGAATGTTATAACAATGGGCTGAGGATGCAAAAGTTCATGTCTTTGGAAGTGGTCCTTGCCTCATTTTATCTACCATTAGTTGATCACTGCCATCCATTGATAAATCTGTGCCATGCTAATGCAGAGTGGATCAAGACAGCCAGGTACCCCATGGTAGCTGAGCTCTGCTAGACTACAGAGTGGTGTGGCCACCCCACCCTTTTCACTCGCTTTCCTGGAGCTGATGGCAGAAGAGTTTGAAAAATCCACACAGCGGATTTAATGATCTGGATGAAGTATAGTATAGGATGCATATGCATAAAATCCATGAATTCTGATGATTCTGTAACAAGAGAAACTGGCTTATAGATAAAACATACAGCCAAATGAGAAGTGTACTGGAGGAGTTCCATCAAGAAGTCTCCTCGAAGCCTGTAAGATGTTCTCCATGAGATCAGGGCTGGCTGTAGGTGAAAGTACCCTGCTTGGGCAGCAGGAGAAGGAGAAATGAGGGGCTTCAGGTTGTGGAGGCATAACTTGTTCCTCGTTCAACTCTGTAAGCCTCTTTCAGAGCTACAAGAGCTAGCTGTCTTGTCCTTTCTGCAGACTCTCTTCCTCCTGATAGCTGAAGGGACAAGGTGATATCCAAGAGCTGACAACTGTAAGCAGCTTCTGTGAGCCAAGGTTGGCATATTTTGATTCCCAGGGCTTGCCAAACAGAGGCTCAGCAGCTGTGAGTTAACTACATTTGGGATTGTAATGAACTCTCCCCAGTTCTCAAAGGCATGAGGGGCTGTGTGATTGCTTCAGTATTACTGTAGTAGCTGCAAGTGATCCAAGAGACAGCTGGGTAAAACTGTAATTATGGAATTGCCTATGAGTTGCTAAGTACAGACTAGCAAAGAAAAAAGGCTTCATAGTAATGCCTAAATGTCTCTCAGTAATGCTTAACCTTTGGTGACTACAACTTACATGTTCCCTTCCATATGTGTGTATGAAAATTTTCAGAGCCTCCAAGCTTGGAACAAAAATAACTTGGAGGAAAACCATATCTGTGTGTTAATTTGAAATTATTTTCTCTACACCTGTTGGTCTCAAAGCAGTACTTTGATCATGTAAATTACACAAAAAAAATCTTTGAAAAAAGTAGATTTTCTAGAAGTGGCTAATACAACACTTGTGAGGTGGTGAGGAAAGAGTGGCTTACTTGAAATTCAGAGTTAAGAAACCTATATGTCAGATAACAATATGTGATGATTGAAAGGCAATTACAGATCAAGGCTGCAGTGCAGACAGAGAGAGGAAAAAGCAGGCAGAGCCTCTTTGTAATGCCTGAACTTCCTTTAGGAGCCAGGAGATTTGAATCACAAGTAATACTGGCAAATAACTTATTTTAAAGGGCAGCTATCTCTGTGACCTGTAGTATATGAATGAAGCATAGCTTACTCAAATGGCAAATCAGCAGTATAATTTTGAATTAAATATTAAGCAGTTTTATAAAAAATAAAGTCCAAGAGCATGTTAGAAGCATGGTGCATGTGTAGTGTGTGGGGTACACTTGTATGCATGGACATGCCTGTGTTGGGGATGGAGAGGGCAGCAAGGAGCAGGGAGGGGCAGGCTTGATTGGATGTGAATAATGGGCTTGATTTCCAGGCTTTTCATCATGAAGCCTCTTCCAGACTGAAAACTTTCCTGTTCTTCCTGTCTTAAAGCAGATTTCATGGCAAAACAATTCCAAGACTTTGGCTGTCATCCAAACGTACTTGGAACTGTAGTATTTTAGCTGATCAGCAGGCTCCTTTAATTTTTTCTGTCATGCAGCCAAGATCTTGCCGTATAAAGATAATCCTCAGTTCAGCTTCACCATCTGAAATTACTTTTCCTTAGGAAACAGTGTTGTAGGAAAAATAGTGTTGGGCCTTAGTGAATCTGGGATATTTTAGTAGACTGCTAATGGATATTTCAGAAATATCAGTCTGATTTTTTATACATATCAGATGTATGTGTAAGTTCTGCCTGGAAATAGTGGGACACTGATAATTGCATCTATTTCTGTAGGCAGCAAGTAGGGAGACTCTTCCTTGTGTTTTTAAAAATTCTTGTTTATTAAACTGCAGACTAGTATACACCTTCATTGTAGGCAGTAATAATGTGGATTTGTGGGAAGAAAAGTTATATGATGACAAACTGTGAAATTAAGTTGCAAACTGTACTGTCACTGTTTAACTTTTTGATGTAGACTGCATGAGTCTTGAACTGTTTTCTGTTTAAGGGCAAGATCTTGAAACACTTATTCATAAAAGTAAACTGACTGCAGACAACAGGATTGCTCCCCATAAGCTATATTGTTTGGAAGAGCGGGATGCACATACCCTGAAATTACTACACTGCTCAGAATCTCAGTGAGCTTTATGTGTCTGTTGTGCTCACTGGTTATTTTACAAGGCTTTGGGCCTTGATTGTCAGTGTATGTTGCTTCCAAAAAGTGATCTGCATTTTGACAACTACTTTGTTGTGTAAGTTCCTATATAGTGTCTGTCCTTTTCAATTATTGGCTGTGGAGACACTGCTTTGCCTTCAACAGAGTGGTTTTATTTTCTGGAAAGCAATGTAATTGAAATATGTCTGTGTCCAAAATTCCTTTGGACTATCTTTGTTTTAATCCTAGGATTATTGTGTGCTTGCACTACTGTTTCCTGATGGATTGTACCAAAATGGCCTTATCGATGACATTCAGAAGGTACAGCTTCTCTTTTTTGGTTTTTTTTCCCCATCCAACCATAACTGCATCACGTTCAAAAGAGGACTGCTGGCTTCCAATGACAGCAAAGTTCCCACTGTGCACACTTAACTGCATGAAATTTCAGTGCTTACTTTTAAAGAGTGTTGTTACTTTGCAGACTTGTGTAAACAATGAATGTCAAGTATGTGAGGAACTGCCAACAGTTGCATTGTAGTAAGTTGGGGGGATTTTTACCATCTCCTAAAGAATACAGACTTTCAGTTCATTATCTTCTTTTTATTCATAAGGCAGTTTGTATGTTTTTAGAAAAATAATATTTCTGTTCAAATTGAACATGACTCCTATTCTGCTTGTGAGAAAACAAGTTCAGAAAGCACTGATGTGTGTATAAACTGAGTTTACATTTACTTACTTTTACTTCATATCCTGTGGATCTGTGTTTGGCTTCCTTCCCACTTTCCTGACCATCCTTCCCCCATGTTTTTCGGGTTGTAACGGTTTGGATCGGATTTTTTTGTC
>VZRE01004661.1:0-66117 GCA_013396775.1 Cephalopterus ornatus
TTATGAGAATTTTTGATGAATTCTTCAAAAATACAGTCCTTGATGAGATGTCCTGCCACAGTATCAAAAAACTTCAGACAAGAAACAAGAATCACAGTTGAGGCTTTTGTGTTTGGAGGTCTACAGGGTATCTTTTAATCTTCTCTTCTCAGACTACCTGCTAAAGAAATCCTGTGGATTTCCTCAAAGTGGAAAAAGAACTCAAAGTAAATTAAAATATGCTGCAGCACAGAGCAGAGAAGAGGAGGGTAGTTTCACAGTCATATTATCTACTCATTCATTGTTTGAGTTTGTCATAAACTGCTTGGATAGGCATTTCCTCTCCCCAGCTCTACAGCAGGACTCCATCTACAAAGTCAATATTTTCAGCTTCTTTTCTGGCCAGTCTTTTATCCTTTTTCTTGCCAGGTTTATCATTTTACAGGCCATTTAATATTCTGTTCTTTTATTCCAACATTATTTTCCTTTTCTCAAAAGAATCAGAGGCATAGCATTTCCTACAGATGCCCAAGTAGTCTGACTAGCTTTGTGAGCATTCTGGTTTTAGTAACTTGGTGCTGGGTACCTGCAAACCTTAGGTGGTCAGACATGTAAGAGAACTTCACACATCACACTCGCTTTTCCTTGTTATCAATGCTGAGGTTTCCTTTTCTTTTTGGATAGACACTCTATCCCATCTCCCTCGAAAGACAGCGCACATTTTATGTCCTTTCTCTGCTCAGTGCTGCTGCTTGGTTTATGTGCCAAGTTCCATTGCTGGGTGCAGGCACTGAGGGCACTGCACATTGTTCAGTCAGTGTAGGAAGGAAGTACTCTCTAATTAGGTGAGAAGTATTGCTTTGCAAGTAATACCTGAGGACATCAATAAGTATTTAATGTATGTGCCCTCCTAATTATCTAATATATTTGTCGCTGATGAAACAGACAGGTGACTATTCATTTTAACCGTGCTTTGGGATTAATTTATTCCTAATCTAAAATCTGAAATATCTGTGACTTCTGGATTTTTTTGGTACCACCCAAGTAATAAATGATTGGTCTCTTCAAAGTTTCTCCTTCCTAAGTGCTACAGGTTTTCTTGTGCTGCTCAATCCAGTCCATTTTGTTTCCTTTTACCCAGTCTATTAACTGGACTGCTGTCGAGGTGATGTCTTGTCTCTTACAGCTATTAGTTACCCAAGTTTTTTGCCTTGGTTCTTGAGAGAGCCTTGAGGTTTGTAGGACAGACTTTGCTGATGAGCAGTGTGCTGACCAGTCAGTAAGTTATGGACTGTGCTGTCCAAGGGAATAGAATCAAAGGCATAAATAAAACTGCTGTTTTTTATTTTGTTGTAGTGCTTACTTTTACTTTGCCAAATCAGATACGTTCATGAATTCAGTTCTTCCTCGAGCACTTTGCACAATCCCATGGGACTATCACCAAGCTGAAGCTGTTCACTGATAGCCTTCAATGCTAAAGGTACCTTGGTTGCACCACTAATACCAGACTATGCTGACAGGGTTGGTTTTCTTGCTATTTTTTCCAAGGACTGTTTGCCAGAAGCTTCCTAATTAAAAATAAACAGATTTATCATTTCACTTGGTTACCAAAGCTCAGAGGATATAATTCTTACAGTCGTCAAACAGTAATCAACTGCTTTTCCTCTTCTTTTTTTTCTTTTATGCGTACATTATTGATGGTGCAGATAGAGATGGTGCATGATTGAGCTGGAGCAACTGATTAAGCCTTTACCAGCACTGCGAGTCAGCCAGATACTGTAACTCATCGAGAGGTTTGCCTTGTGCTGTTGCCTTAAATGCATCTCTGAGCCAGAGGATACCAAGATAGAGGAGCTAGGATTTCACTGGTGAGTGAAGCAGATCACATGAGGATCCTGGCACTCACTCTATGGCATGCTGGAGGGGTCACTGAATTGATAGTATCAGGTTCAGCTGTGGAAAGTGTCCTGCACTGATACGTGAGTAGGGGGGCGTAGCAGCTCTGCTAGGCAGTGGTGATACTAAAGAGCCTGCTTAAACCTCAGAAAACTACTAGTAGTGACTGCTTCAGTCACTTCTGTCTTCAGTCTTGAGGAACCACAAACAGCAGAACCGAAAATGCCGAAGGATTACAATGTTTTTCAAATGCTGATTGCAGCACTTTGCTGCTTTTATCATCGTAAGTCTATTATCAGAGTCAAGGTAGGTGCTCTTTTTCAGTACTAGTGTGCTAGTCAGTAATGCTTTTAGTTTTTGTTTACAAGTGTTTGTTTTTATACCATAGTTGGGTACAGTGTGTTTCTCTTCTAAAGAGCACCTTTAGAATTCACCATTGTCTCAAAGAGAAACTTAAACAACCTGCTGTTTTATGAGCCTGAAGCTGACTTTCTTTGTTTTGGCACTAAGTTAAAAATGCCCTGCTTTGGGACTTACTGAGGAGAATTTTAGCAAACTTTCAAGTTTTCAGAATTTAACTGATCAGACCTTTTTCTACCAACTTAGTGAAAACATAGGCAATTGTGCTCACTGCCCAGCCTTTTTAAACACTTCAGAAAATTTTGGATTTTTCCTTGTATTTTAAAAGTTTTTTTTATTGCAAGATACCTAAAATCATATACACATAGGATAGTTTGGGTTGGAAGGAATCTGCATGTGTCATCTAGTCCAATCCTCCTGCCATGGGCAGAGACATCTTTTACTGTATGGAAAAATGCATTATATGCACAGGAAAAGCCTTTATAAACATTTTCAGCCCCACTTACAGAAGTCTCTCAGTGACTTGGGAGTTGTAGTCATGTGGGATATCTGACTACTTGAGGATCTGTGAGCTACACTTAAGCATTTAAATCTTTTTTTAAGATTGATGTGTGAATTGTTCTTAGACTAACACCATGTCAGCTCTGTAAGTCGTTGTGTATTTGTGTATACGTTTTCTGGAGCACTTGTAATGAGGAAGGATGTGAAGGATCTTCTGGCCTGTTAGCTTTCAGACTTCAATGGAGGCACTTAAAAGTTGGGAACAGATGCCCCCTTCTTTCTCCTTCAGTGATTTAGCCTTTTGACTGTCCATTTCTGAACGTGAGGTGTGGGGCTCAGTCTTCTGGCCACACTGAAAAAGTGACTCTGATCAGATTGACTTCTCAGAAATTATCACAATAGAGTGCTAAAGATGCTCTATTGTGCTGTAATTAATTTTCATTCCTGTTTTACGCATAAGGCTTAATTCTTCTAAAACTTTTTAAATTACATTGGATTTTATTGTTGGCAGTTAGAACAGTTAGAAAACTTGTTATTGACCATGCATGCCCTTTGTTTAACTTGGCATGAATTTCTGATACCTAAAATAACGGTGATGTTGTCATGGCAACTTTCCATTTAGTCTAATCCATAGAGTCTCTAGAGAAACAGAAACATTTATAGTGTTTGCTGTATGGAGGGTAAAAAATAAAACCTTTTATGTAGAAACAAATTACAGTTGGGATCTTTAAAAATAAGGTTCTATTTAAAGAGATTTGCAGCATTTAAAATAGATTTGAATGCATGTGTTCCAGTATGTAGATTTAGCATTAGTTGAGTCTGATGAACTGCTATTTTAAGAAGTTTGGATGGTAGGGAACTGGGGGGTGCGTTTGCTGAAGAGAAAGTGGCTGTAGGTGTAGAAATAGCTGGTGGTCAAATGAAGTAAGGTCTGAACCTTGGGGCCAAGTGGTGTGGGTTCTGTGAAATGCCAAAGGGCCTGGGATGATATGAACAATAGGATGGTATGAAGTGAAGCTGTCAGCTTTTTTAATTTTTTAAAACATATCACTTAAAGCAAAATCAGTTTGTGTGATTAGATGAGGTTAATTCCTGGTTTTAATAGGAATTACAATTGTAATGAAATACCAAATTGATCCATAAATAAACATGTTGAAGTCCACAACTGCCTCTGAGAGATTCGGATTTTTTGCTGCATTGAGATAAATTCATTTTGTTGCCCAACTGAATTGAAAACAGTATGTGGCCAAGCTCAGAGATGCCTTGTTGTGTCCCGTCAAAGCACAGGAAACAGCACTTGAGCACTCGCATTTTGCTGCACTTAATTGTAGCATGTGAAATTAGGATCTCAACAGCAGACGTTTGGTTTATTTTCCCATGCATTAATAGAAAATATAATGATCAGTGTAGAACATCTCAACTCATCAGCTCATTCTTCAGTTGTGATGTGTCAGTACCTTTTATGATCCCATTTGTTTTTTATAGCTGTTTGCTGTCCTGGTCAGCTTTTATATTTGAGGAAAATAAAGAGAAACTTCAAGGTAAGGGGCTCCTGTTTGTGCTTTAAAAAAAGAAAGTGAAGAAAAAATACTAAACTGTGACTTACGCCACTTCCAAGCCAAGACATTGTTCTCTAAATTTTCATTTTTTTGGAAGAGAATTAAGCTAAGAATAAATCAGTGATATGTGGTGACTATAAAAATGTAGAGGTCTAAATTAATAAAGTCAGCTTTGCCACAAGAGAAGGTTCCTTTAGTACTAGTCAGTATGATTGTCTTGATCAGAGGGGGAAAGACCTTGAAGTTCAAGTATTTTCAATCTTAATTCTCTGCTATGATTCACCCTCAGCTGAAGCTGTGCAAAAGGGGAAAACCACTCCAGTTATTGTGACTGCCAAGTTTTAAAACTTCCAGCACATTGATGTAGCTCATTACTGGGTGATGTACTAATGCTATGAATGTGACGTGAGTAAGCAGCTTTTTATAAGAAGCTACTTATTGCAAGTGCCATCTCTCATCTTGGATGAATTGCAAACAGTTTTTATAGATAGTAGATCTTAATTAATATTTCTTCAGTGTGCAATGATCTAAATCTGTTTCAGTGGCATCCTCAGGCTTCATATATCCAGTTTCAGCATGTATGTGGAAGCAGTTGGATTTGATAACACGTGAGTTACAGTCATCACCACCCAACTTTATGGGTCTGTCCTTTTGATGTTAGATTTGTTATTGTTGGAGAGGTGAAGATGTGAAAAGACTGACTTAGCAGAATTATGTGGAATTTTGTATAGCTGCCTGAGCTCTGTTGCTGCTGAGTTTGAGTTTTGATGAGTCTTATACTATAATTTTTTTTCAATTTCCATGGTAATTTTATAGTTTATCAAACTGGCACTGCAGCGTGCCCTCCATCACAAATATGTACATAGCACAGGGACCATTGGTGCTCTGTAAGTCATTTCTCTTTGATGGAAATGGGAATATTCTGCAGTGGGTATTTATGCATTTAACTTCTGGTAGTAACTTTTATATGAGTATGTCTCAGATTAAAACAAAAAAAAAAAAAAGAAAAACCCTACACAACTGCTAAAATCCTTTTGATTTGGTAGTCAGAAGCCTGAGGGTCACCGAGTGAGTAGATTACGATTTGACTAACTCTCAGATCAGGATTTGTCAGGATCCCTATTTTAGGAATGAGGCTGTCCTCCTAGGACTGAATGTGGTTACCCAGAAAACTAGGGATTTGTTATCAGTGTAGTGTTGTAGGGAAAGTGGATGTTGAATCCACTAGAGTTAACTTTTCCCATTACCTTCACTTAACATTGGACTAAACTTTGTACTAAAAGACTTTTTTATTTTCCTCATCCTGACAAATATCTTACTTATTAGTTGTCATGTTTAAGCCCAACTGGCAACTAAGCATCACACAGCCACTCACCCACCCACCCCAACCCCCTCCACTGGAATGGGGAGGAGAATCAAAAGTAAACTTCTAAGTTGAGGTAAGAACAGCTTAACAATTGAAATGAAGTAAAAGATAATAATAAAATTATATAATCGTAATGAGAATAGAAATAAAAACCCCCAAGTGATGCAAAATACAATTGCTCACCACTTACTGACTGATGCCAGCCCCCGTCCCTGAACCCCAATATGCCCCACTGCCAGGTACCTCCCCAGTTTATATCCTGGGCATGATGTTCTATGCTGTGGAATATCCCTTTGGCCAGTTCAGGTCACCTGTCCTGGCTGTGCTCCCTCCCAGCTTTTTGTGGACCTCCTGACTGGCAGAATATGAGACACAAAAAAGTCCTTAACTTAGGATAAACGTGACTTAGCAACAATCAAAACATCAGTGTGTTATCACATTGTTCTCATACTGAATCCAAAACCCAGCACTGTACCAGCTACTGAGAAGAAATTAACTCTATCCCAGCCGAAACCAGGACATTAGTTAATAAAAATTGGCTGCTTTTCTGTGAATGTCAGGCAGGTTATGCTGTTTGTAGTGGCAGACTGAGAACCTGCACATGGTGGAGTTTATTTGATTTTAAAGAGCTGTCACAGTCACGATGAAAATTTTCATAGTAATTTCTTATCTTTCTATCAGTAACCTCAAAAGTTGTCACCTGTTACCTGAACAAGGTTGTGGAAATCTTGTGGCTTCAGAATTGCCGTTGTCCTGTATTTATTCACCTGTCTGACTAGTTTGAGATTTCTCTTCCGTATTTTGGGCATGGCAAAAGTTTGTATTTGGTCTGTCTCAACCAACCAGTTAAGCCACACAAAAATAAAATCCCACACAAGCTGGCATTCATCTATGCAATGAGACTTTTATCACCCATTTTGTACCTCCAATTACTTAATACAGCAGTTGCTATAGTCCTGTGTGAACTTCATGCGCTCTAGAAGGTTAAACTGCCCTTGTAAAGAGCATTGCACCAGTTGTAGTTCAAAATGTCCAAGTTAATTAGAAAATGGATTTGTGTGTTTAGAAACTCCCTTTTTCCAATTAGTTCTTTCTCAAAAAAACTACTCAAAAATTACTCTGTCCATACGCTTTTGTCATTTTGTAAGTTCTTGGCTAATGATGCTGCTTTTCTGTAAGGAGAAATTAAGGACTGACAAGAATGTTTTTCAGCAATGATGAAGAGTTTGGTTCCATGCTCAGTGCCAGTCTGCTTGGTTTGGTGACCAATTAGGAGAGTTATAAGTGCAATGAAATACCTTGTACTCATTAAAATAAAATTAAAACATATTCTAAATTGATGTAACTGTATATTTTAAAATGCTTATATTCATAGTGCCAGATAGGGGCAGTCTGATTAGGGTCACAAGAGCATGAGACTAAAGACTGAAGGGATCTCTGTAGCCAGTGAAGTATATCTTGATCCAGTATTGGAACTGTGACAATAAAATGTTCATTTTCAGTATGAACAAGTTGATTGCTCTCTAGTGGCTTGGAAATAGAGGAATTTCATTAATTTTTCACTTTTCCAGATGTTTTTAGTGTCCTGTGTCTGCGTGTCCTCTCCCTTCTTTCTCATTTCACATCTTTGTCTTCCCTCTTGGTATTTCGTATCCCTGCCCCACCATCCCCTTCATGTTTTCTGTTGACTGATCTTTCTGTTCAGTACATTTATTAAAAGTTTAGGTAAAGTACTAAAAGTTTAGGTAAAGTACTAAAAGTTTAGGAAAGGTACTGGCTTGACTTTTTTTCCTTAGTGGGATCACACTTCAGTTTTCACAAAGCTGTTTTCATTTATCCCTGATAATCATCTCCTTTCTTTTTCTTTTTTTCTTGAAACCTTTGAAACCTCCAAGACAACAGGAAATCAGGTGGTTCCAGGGCTGCCTTTTGGGCTCGTTTAAATATCAGCTGGCAGAGCTGTGCAAAGCATCAGGAAGTAATTGAGATTGGATGGAAATGTGGCCACCTTTAGTCTTGTACCTGTAACAGTCCTTGGCTGTGCTTTGCCTAAATACTTTGCCAGAAGGATACAAAGAGAGATTATGGGAATTTTGGCTTTATCAGAACTGAATGAGGTGATCTAGCATGACAGATTTTGGACCACTTCCAAACAGTATCTAAAAGTAAAAGCCTTTCCCTCATAATTCAAGCTGTTTAAGAAAAAAAAAAAATTGCCCCCCCCCCAATCAACCAAACAAAACCCCCAAACCAATAAAGCAAACACTGTAAGGAGGAATTAATTAATAACAATTGAGATAAGACATGAAAGCTAGAACACATAAGATGCAATGTGGGGTATATATGTGTGATTCTCCTCTCAGGTATTTTCTTATTTCATTGGTATATGTACTTCACTGGAGTTGTTGCATGTGAACTGGAGAAAGAATTCACTGCCAATAGGCAACAGAAGTGACTGTGGAACTTCTATTTTGTTTACTACCAAATTCATAGAGTTGATTATTCAGCATAATCTAATGTGATTAATTCAGTTAGGATGGTTGGCACAAGAGCTTCCTGTGTTTCTTCAACTGTGTTTTATTGCAGAATACATGGAAGTCTAATTTTTGGCCTAAATTACTTTAAAATTTCTTTCTACCATCCATTTCCCTATCTAGCTGTAAATGTATATTCAGCTTGCTTTCTGTCAGTGAGTAGGAGCCAACAAAGTGTCTTAGAGAAAGAAATGAAGTGAGGGCATACTACTGAAGGAAGGTTTGTCACTGTGAAGTTAGTGCAACTTTACAGCATACCATTGCTGCCCATTAACTTTTGGAGGCTATTGGGAAATGAGGCTGAAGTATCTGCATCCCATTGTGTGGAACAGGTCGCCTTTTCATGTAAAGGAAAGCCCACTGACACAGTGAAGTTCAGAGTGTGTGCAGAGTTTCTTGCAGGGCCAGAGGCCTTGGGTACAGTGTTTAGCACAGAAAGGTATAGGCTGGTTCATCAATCCCAGTTTTCCTGTAAAGGATGTAGGTTGTATAAGAAATCAGTCTCAGCTAACCAAAAACTGTCCAGGAAGACATGCTATTACTGAACTTGCTTACCTAGGCAGTTTTCCCCTTGTGTATTTTGGGATTTGTGCTAGCCACAGGAGTTGTTTCACTAAGTTCAGAGTTGCATAAGGGTTATTTAAGCATGCTTGCTTCACCTCAGGAGATGTCTGACCTCTGGCAATCAGAGTATACTCTGTATGGTAGACCATGGTGGGGAAGGTTTTTAATAAACCAATAATCATGAATGTTAACAATTTAGTTGGTTTGGATTCCTTAGATGTTTTTCTTCTTGCGTTGTTAGATGTAATTCAAGTGCAACATGTGTCTCATTACATTTATTTGAGTAGTGAAAAATCTGTTTAACCACCAGAAGAAATTCTAGGTTTTGTGCTGTAATTGATGTGTATCTCTAACTTGATCATTCTAGGTTTTTTAAGACAAGTTGTGTCAGTACCGTGGATAAAATTAGTCCGTATGCAAAGACCTATAGTTCTTTTTGTTGGCTAAGAATCTAACTTTCCTAAGTAATTCAGTTACTGCCTTTGTATGCTATAGTTTAGTCCGTTTCCAATAGTTTCACCTACCGCTGAGATACAGTGAAGTGCCTTTGGAATGATGGTAACAATTTGTACAGTAGCTTTGGGTTCTGTAAGATCTCTGTTCAGTCAAAAGCATTCTTTCAAAACCTTAAATACAATTCATATTAAGGTCGTAGTTCCTTTCAGAAGATTGGCAAAACACACAGCTATGAATGTAAGAGCTTGGTATTCCATTACAGCTGGATGCTGTTGTTTCCACTGGAGGGGGGACTTTCAAAGTTTTCCAACCACTTCCCTGTGCAGTCAGGGGAAAAGAGGCTCTTGAAAAGTCTCAGCTCCATTTGTGTGCTCTTCACTCTACCTTCAGGTTATGTAAATGCTATAATTCTTGCTATCATGCTATAAGATGGGCAGTGAAATGGCTGTTAAATTTGGAATCACTGCCATCAGCTTTAAATGGATAGCCAGCCATTTGAGTTGGGAAATTCAGCTATGCTGGCCTGATAGGGCACAGGGATTTGGAGTGGAGGGCAGATTTTTGGCCTTACGTGACTACGTTTTGACACTTCAAAATGCTTTTGGGCTTCAGTCCTCACCAGTCCCCTTCTATGACTCTTTCTATATCCATTAACTTCACCTCTTCACATTGTACACAGTTTTATGAACAAGCCCTTGCAGTGAAGGTCTTCTTTTTTTGTGGCATGGTTTCTTCCTGAAGGATTTACTCCTTGTTGAAAATGCTTGTCCATTGTGAACCACATTTGTATGGAAAAACAACACCCTATTATGGTTCACAGAAGGGAAACTGGGATGAAAAGTGATTCTTTACCAGGTTGTTTTTATCTTTTGCCCTTCTGTGTAAGCTACTACATTAATTTGTGTCTGTCTAAGAGAAGCCTTAGTTCTCTCTGAGGAAACCAGAGAGAAGAGGAGAATTTGTTTCAGAATTTCTCTGGGCTCCCAGCATGCTTAAATAGTCTTGGCAGCAGGATGCCTCTTCTGGCATTATTCCACCAAAAATCTGCTGTCTGGTAATCTGTTGTGATTCAATCTGCTTGAAATTGCAGGGAGGATTGTTGAAAGAAGTGTTAAATGTGCGCCACCTGCTCCCACAGTTAGGTGCTGTGAGTATTCAATGTGAAGAAGAAAATGCTATAGAGAGCAAGTGTTCATGGAAAGAACAGGATTGGTGGGCAAGCATTCCCAGTTCTCTTTTAAATAATGCATGTGTTCCATATTTGCCTCAGTGTATCAGTGAAAGGAATCCGTGAGCTTTGGCTCATATCCACAGCTAAGAAAAGAAATCCATAATGCACTGGAGCAAAATGTTGCATTTTATTCTGTGCTACAGCTGGAAGCCTTCTCTCTCCCCCTCTCTTTTTTTTTAAAGTGATCTTTCTCTGAAGAGAGTGTATACTCTGATTCTTTGATCAGCGTAGAACATGTTCCCAGGCTTTTGAAACCCTTCAGCAAAACAAAGAAGGGCTGGAGTCCTCACCCTTGGAGAATGAAAGGAAGTCCAAAGTACTTCCCTCCACTGAGCTTTTATGAAAGAGTATGTGGCCTCTCTCCAGAGAAGATGCCGCACCTTACTTTGTTACCAACACTGCATCCATGAGGACTAGTGAGCCAGAGTGGTCCAGCATCAAACCTGTGCTCCAGAAGATAGAATTTTCCCAGAAAATCTTACAGTGGTTATATAGCGGTGATGGAGATATCTTCTAGCAGATCTCATGCTTTTTGTGCTAAGGGGCAACAAGAGCTTTTTTCCCTTAGGAAGGGAACATCTTGGACATGCAGATTTAGACAGATAATGACCATCAGAAGTAAGCCCTTTACGGCTGAAATTTTACTTCGGCAAATTTTTAGTGCAACAGAAATATTGAACGACTATGTGTGTCCAGGTTAGCCTGTCTTGATGCATTTGGAATATTCTTAATTGAAAAGGTTCAAAAAGGGTTGGTAGGAAAGAATCTAAATTTAAAATGGAAGTTTAAAGAGAAGGAAGAATATTGGAGCAGGGCATTTGTGTCCAGCTCCATTTTTTTGGATATAGTTAGAATTCAGATTGGAAAGAGGAAGTAAGAGAAGTGACTTTGTAGGTGTGTCATTACTAGTTTGGTTTACAGACAGAACATTTTGCACTGTTCCGTGTGGTGTAGAACAATCACATGTTATCTCACTGAATGCTGGGTTTTGCAAATACAATCTAGAGAGCAAAGCCAAGCCAGCCTGCTGAAAGCAGCACCTGAATTCCAGTGCAAGTCATGTGATGGAAGTTGTAACCCAGGTAAAATGTTAATCACTAAACTTGGCACAGTTGAAGCTTTTAATCTTTTATTGCAGTTTTCTAGGGAGAGGCAGGTTATGGACAACAGCCCGGAAAAACTGAAGAAGGAGTTAGAGGAAGAACTGCAGCTGCGTGGTGAGGACTTGTGTAGCTATGCCTGGTACCATGGACGTATTCCTCGGCAGGTACGTGGTCTTTGCATTGCCAAACATGCTTTGAGCTTCTATAGACAAGCACAATTTCACTAAAGTGCTTGTTGTAACTTGAAGTTACACATCTCTGATATCTGCATTAATTTAGTAGAAACATAATGGCTATTTGTATGGAAGCTATGGTATTTATCACAGCTTGGCATAAAATGAAGCTGAGGAAGGATTTAGGGGAGACCCTGGTGGAAAATAAAGATATTTCAGGATTGTTGTACACTCAATAAAGGTGGAAATGGAATTTAAGCTTTATATGAGAGTACTATGCCCACATATTGTTCAGACACACTGAATTTGGTTCAGTGTTCTTACCAAAGATAAAATGTTGTTTGCTTTCTTTCTTGCGCTTGGAATTTGGGAGAGAGAGGGGGAAAAAACGCAACAAAATCTATGCAATAACTTAATTTTGATCCTTACAAACGCAGTTAAAAACATATTAAGGCTGTGGTTGGATCGGAGCTTCGTTTCCCGAGCACCTGGAGCTCCCCCTGCGGGCCTCCCTCCCCGCCCCCGCCCCGTAGGGAGAGCAGGCTCAGCACCACTCACGGCACTTGGCTCTTACGTGCGTCGGTTCTAGCGCATGAAAGGAGTAACTCAAAACAGAAAAACAAGATTTCTCTGACTCCTCCTAGTCAGTACTATTCACGTGCAGCATTCACAAAGAATAAAATATGAAAGCTTCTGTCACTTAAGGTAATAAGGAAAGGGTAAACTCTGGGATCTTGCAGTAATGGCTTCTGAACTTTAGTGTGACTGTCTATTCAGATGCTTTAAACTCTAAAATCCTGGATCATTGCTTTCCCTTCATGCCTTATTTTCTTAGCAAACTAGAAGAGATGTACATGCAAAAGTGGGTCATGCTGCTGGCTGCTTGCTCCTTCCAAGAAGCCCCTCCACATCTCTGCTGTGGGATGAGCTTTTAATTTTAGAATTGGAGACGTTATTCTTATACCACACTTCACGCTTTGCTTTGTATTCAAGGGTTTGTCTGCCCTCCCAGAGTAGCCAAATTAATTCCTATGTTTAAGAATATTTTGTTGCAATGTGTTGTTGGACTACTTGTTGTCTGAAAGTATTTTTTCTGTAACTCTTTTTCCTCCAAGGTGGCAGAAGACCTAGTTCAGAGGGATGGAGATTTTCTGATTAGGGATTCTCTCTCCAGTCCTGGGAACTTTGTTCTTACCTGTCAGTGGAAAAATACCTCTCAGCATTTTAAAATCAACAAAACAGTTCTAAGACTCAATGAAGCCTACTGCCGTGTTCAGTATCAGTTTGAACTGGAAAGTTTTGACAGTATCCCTGGCTTAGTTAGATACTATGTTGGGAATCGCACACCAATATCAAAGCAGAGTGGAGCAATTATTTTTCAGCCTATCGCCAGGACTGTGCCTCTCAGGTTTTTAGAAGAAAAGTATGGTGTAACTCCAGTCCAACAAAAAGAGCCAAGTACCCCTGAAGGCAAAACAGAAACTGCAAAAAGGCTGAGTCTTGGTACCTCCAGCATGCAATCCCCGGAGCAGAGCATACCCAGAGGAAATCTTTTGAGGTACTTAATTTTGCTGTCCTTATGGAAGGAAATGAGGTAACTGCTGTAGGTGATGTGCATTTTCACTCTGATTTGAGATGGAAGGCTAGGCATGAGGGTTTGCTGATTTTTAGCAAAGGATCAGCAAATCCACAAAGTGAGAGCAAATGTAGACTCTGGAATCACAACAGCACTGCAGCTTGTTCTTCACTGACTTGGCAAGTCTTGACTCCATAAGACAAAGGATTAAAATAAAATGTTGCTGCTGCTCTGGAGAAGTCTGGTTTTCCATATTTTACTCCTGAAATATAAAAGCCAAGTGTGGGATAACGGATCCTAATTTCAGTGTCCAAATCAAAGGTTCCATTAGTTCTTAATGTTCAAAGAAACACCTTCATAAATGCTGCAGGGTGACACATGGTATAGCCCATTTCACTGCCACTGCAACAGCATGAAGTACCTTTTATTATTATAAGCTGCCCAAGTGGAAAGCTAATGATCCTTGCACTGTTTATGATATATTCTGGCAGTTAGATATGTATGTTAAGAGTGTTGCATATGCTGATGTGTTTTTGTTTGCATTTTTGTTTACCCTAGAAACAAAGACAAAAGTGGTAGCCAGCCAGCTAGTTTGGACCATGTTCTGGAGAAAAGATTCCCTTTGAAGGCTCACCAGTCAGAGAGCTATCTACTAATAGGTATGTTTTGTAATTAAATGTTTCACACGTAGAATCGCTGTGTGTCCAGGTGGTCTGTTACTCTAAGACCAAAGTGAGAGTGCTGAGTGTTCTGAGCACTGTAAATACAGTTATATTTAATGGCCAATGTAAGCTGTGTTAGCACTCTGCTTGCTTTTTAGATCACTGGAACAGGATTTTTATTTACAATGCACCAGCTAGTTGAGTACCTTAGCACACAACTCAGCAAGCTTTCATGCCAAAAAATGACAGCTACAGTTGGCATTAATGCCTTTTTTGAAGTATTACCTTTCTTCACTTGTGCTTTACAAGAACTGACTTGTTTCAGTCATGTCTTTCTGACAGAAGTCTATTAAGTAGAAGTGGTATTTCATGGAAATTCTGGTAACCTCTTTTTCTCAGGGTAAAGTATGCGGATGTGGTAAATGTTCCTCATCGGAGACAAGAACTATGAGGGCTTTTGTACTCAGTTCTGCCCTTCTGTCTCCCACAATCTCTCTGCCCCCATCCCTTTTGCTTTTCATTATTTTCGCTCTGTCTGGTTCTACAGGCACTTACTCCAGGGCTACAAGGTGTGCTAACACTTGACCAGTTGTTGCTTGTGGCCCTTTCTTTTTCATATTCTTCAGCGATTTAAGCAATTGTTTCCATACTAACATACTGTGTATGGAAGCTTGCAATAATACATCTCTTCCCATCTGGACAAACTGTAGTGTTTGACTTCCAGGGCTGCTAGTCATTTTGAATACATTACTGTTAAAATTTATATTGCCTATTGTGGAAAGACTTCTCATGACAAAGAGAATGTTAAATATTTGTATAGTGAGACTGTATTCTGCTGGAAAGGATGTGCTCCTGTGTTTAACAGTGAGATGGACAGACATTTATGAAGCAAGTTTCTGTCCATCTGTAGCTGAATTGATTATTACAATCCATGGCTGCAAAAACTTTTCTTTTCGTGCTATAACAGCTTAAAGACTCCTGCCGTGCATTTTGTCATGGGATTCTTCCACCAGGTTCTGGTATCACACTGTTTATGAGTGGGGACAGGCTGTGATTTGCAGTTTTTGTTTTCTATTTGGAACCAAATAGTAAAACCCACATGATGCAACAGCCACTTTATTGTAGATACCAGCAAATGCACTGAGAATTGCAGATTGGGAATGTCTCATACTGGGATCAGTCCTGTATCGCATGCAGAGGTTTGTTATGTGCAGTGGGTACAGGATGAGGCATAAACACACAGAAGTATGTGGATATGTTTCTCCAGCTCTTCAAATTAGCTACCGTTCCACAAAAAGATTAGCATCCCTGAAATTCATTCCTTCCATACCTTACTGCAGGTTCAGGCTTGACTTTGGAAAGTTTTGCTTTCATCTCGAACTTGTCATTCTCAGAAATGACTCATCTTTTATGTGGTGTGGCTGGAAGTTGCTGTTTTTATAGCCTAGATCAGGTTACAAAGAAACCTCCTATTCCAAGCTGTGGAGGCCATCCAGCTCTGACAGTATAGCCTATGTATGCAGCAGGGACTGGAATTATTGTCAGCATTACCACAGAATAATACTATGGTGCAGCTGTTCCATGCATTTGGGATTTGGGGAGGATCAGCAAGTGAATGGAATTTGCTGGCTAGCTTATTCCTCAAAATATAATTTCATATACCTTTTTGCCAGCAAATAATTGACATGATCTAACAATATTTTCCTTAGGAAATAGCATTAAGAGATGAACTCTGGGACAGGGATCAGGAGTTATATGTATTTTGGCCTTCTGAAATG
Organism: Cephalopterus ornatus; assembly: GCA_013396775.1. Taxonomy (NCBI): domain Eukaryota; kingdom Metazoa; phylum Chordata; class Aves; order Passeriformes; family Cotingidae; genus Cephalopterus; species Cephalopterus ornatus. The sequence goes on from VZRE01004661.1 coordinate 15,739, forward strand.
CCCTTTTCCCCTGCAGGCTCGAGACATCCATCTCGATTACCTGAAGCAGATACAAACTCCTGTCCAAGTTCACCTGCATTTAGAACAGGCAGTGAACCATCTTTAAGCCCCACAGTTGTTCAGAAACTCACCTGGGAGTCACAAGCAGGGGAAGCTCTAAGAGGATCAGACAGTCAGCTCTGCCCAAAGCCTCCGCCGAAACCCAGCAAACCCCTGATGAAGCCCCCAGATTCTCCTTTGGCTTCCCACAGTTCAGAAGGACACTACTGCGAACTAAACCCTGCCAGACATCCTGCAGCAACAAAGCAACTCTTATGTCAGAAAAACAGCTATGTGGAATATCTGACACGAAAGGAGAGGGGAACACACTCATTCAGGAACTCTGAAACAAGCTATTTGATCCTGGATGATGATCCTACAATGAACTCTGCAGATCCTTTAGAAGATTCAACTCAGATGGCTGAAGAAGACAACATCTTTTCTGCACCTGTTTTTGAGACAGTGTCTAGTTTTAAACCAAATGATTTTGAATCCAAACTACTTCCTCCTGAAAATAAGCCATTGGAAACATCAATGTTAAGAAGAGTTAAGGAGCTTTTCACTAACAATAACCCAAAGGTTATTGCACAGCATATTCTTCGAATGGACTGCAAGGTAAAAAAAACCCCACAAGTTCATGCATTTTATTTTATATTGTGCAAGTTTAGACTTTTCAAAGAACTGATTTGAAAAGATTAATGGGTAGATTTGCAGCTAATGTAATGTTTGTATTGCTTGCAGGAATTTTTTGGGTGGGTTTTTTCCATTTGAAGACGAATGTTCACAAACTCTTTGGACCAAAGGTCTCTCATCATCCTTGACTTTAGACTCAAATTCTCAGTGTTCCATACATTTTTTAAACCTCTTATCAGTTGCTGCATCTCTATGATTCAGCCTTTTTCCTGTATTGCAGCAAGAGCTATCTGTGCTGTAAACACTGGAAAGAACTGCTCATGACAGGAAATGCTTGCATGGGCAAAGAGCAGACAGACGTTACCTGGTTGCCATATGGCTGGTTGTAAGATACCATGTTCAATGGAACTAAATATATTTAAACTGCTAAAACCAGCTGCTCTTCTAATCTTTGAGTTCCTGTCTTACAACTGGATAGGTGGTTTGAGAAAACAACTATAAGGACCAACGCATTTCTGTCCTATGAGAAAACTGTACTGTTAGTGGAATTGCTTAGAAGGATGTAAAAACACAAAGAACTATTTTTCACAGTATAGACTTTGGTCAGCTGACAGGACTTGGAGCTCAGTTGTTGGATCAGAAACACAGGAGAATCATCTCCTAATGAGGTGATGACTTTGTGTAATGAAAGAAATGTAACTGCAGTTGAATCTGCACCACTTTGCTGGGATGACTGAGTGCTGTACCTGCAAAGCAGCTGGAGGAACCAAGTGTTATGGTGGATATCTAACCCCCAGGCTTTGTTGGGTTTAAGTTGTTTGGGGTTTTTTAAGAGCAGTTTGAGGAGAAAAACGTGGCTACTTACTGGGCAACTCCATTGCAGACAAGAAAGGAAGTGGAAATAGTGATGCTCCAGAAGAAACATGTCTGTAGTGCTGTGCTGGTGCTGCTGCAGTGATGGGCACCATGGCTCTGAGGAGGGGGCAGTTCCCTGGAGCAGCAGTGGTGTGTGAGAGCCTGCCAGCTGCTGGGGTCCTGCTGACGGCAAACACAGCTCCTCTCCCCAGTAGCTGCTGCTAACTGAGGCTTCATGGCAGGCATGGTGACTCAGAAAAACTCAGCTCCACAACTGCTTGCTCTTTTCAGAAATGGTAGATTGAGGCTTCTTTCCTATGGTTCCAAAGTAGTAACAGCATTCTCTAATGTTTAGTTCCAAAATTCACTTTTTCCTTCCTTCAACATAATAACAACAACTGGACTCTCGTTAATATACTGTTAAAGAGTGTTGCTTGAAGGCATAGGATATGCATGCCTTAGAGAAGTAGTAAGCATCTATGTGTGTGTATATATATATATTATAATCAATTCGCTCATTACTAGACTTCTTATTTTAAATACTATAAACTTTGCAGTGGAGCCAGCTGGCCTGATGGAAGTCTGAAAGTCTGTACAATTAATTAAGAGTCACTGGGGGGTTTTGCAGAAACAGATTTTTGGATTTTGGAGTAGGAACAGTAACTAGCTGGGACAGGTAGACATGTCTACTTGATCTTCATCTCTCAGTGCTCAACCAGGGCCTGTCATTCATTGGCAACTTGTTGCATAGACTGCACTGATAAGAACTGCATGATACAATGAGATTGGCATGTGAATTGGGCCAGAATGAATGCTTTGTACTGAGATCCCTGATAAGGCTGAAGTTCTTGGGTCTTCTACATGTCATCAGTTTGCTTTTTAAATAATGACATTTCTCATAAAGAATGACCCATGTGGTAAGTGATGAGGTGAATATTTGCCGCATGTATGTCAGTGACAGAGTAGCAATCACTGTGTCTCTGGGGCTTCACATCACTCCTGTGTCTCTAGAAGTGAAACAGTGCTACTTTTTGTACCAGTGAGGCTTGTTGTGCAGCCCAGTTGCTTTCATCTTTCACAACCACGAAAGCCTGCTGATGGCTGTATCAGAAAACTGCAGGCAGATTGGTTTGTAAATGTGTCAACACATGGGCCTTAAACCATCAGATAATCTTACATTATCATATTAATGTCATTTTTATTATTATTAGCATATATAATTGTCATTGAGATAACCAGTAGCTAATGTGGTATGTTTAAAAAGCAAAGACAAATTGGTGGGGTGTCAGCTTTCACATCCTGACTTCTTTAGGCACTCAGCGTCCTCTGTAAGTCCATTTTGTACTTCACCTTTATGAGGACCCTGTGGTGTAACCAAAAACATTCTGAGCAGTCAGCTTTTTAGAAAGCAAAAAGGGAAAGCAGGTGTATGCATCCTTAAGGCCAAAGAGCAGTGCCTCTCTGACAAGAGAGAGAGCATCCTCTGCTTCCAGAAAGAGATGCAAGTCTGATAAAGCATTTTGGTTACACCTTTTATGTCTTCTGATGGCTGAATAATGTAAAAAAAGTATTTTACTGGCCTTTTTGTAGAAGACACTGAATGTGCCTAGTTGATTTTTCCTTTGATGCCTGTATTCTAATGTTGCATTTTGTGCACTTAGCTCTGTAAGCCCTGCGCTAACCTGGAGTTCTATGTGGCTGGGGGGTTTTGTGAAGAAAGTTTCAAAAGTCACACACAGTTTTTTGCCTTGACAGGTGGCAAGGATAGTAGAAGTTTCTGAAGAGATGAGGAGGAATATGGGAGGGAACTCTGGTCTTGAACTGATTACCTTGCCTTATGGACATCAGCTGCGCCTTGACCTCATTGAAAGGTAAATGTTCCTGTTACTCATTTCCAGGGCAGATGGCCAGAAGCTCAGAGCATGGCTACACTGTGCTCCTCATTTCCTCAAAGAATGCTCTCCTGCACGTTTCCTGAATTCACATGTACAGATTTAGTGAGATGGCATGTAACTTCTTTTTGCATAGGAAATTCTTGAAGGTCATAAGGCAACTCCACGCATCTAGTACAGGGAAAGAAAGGGGAATGGCATTGAAAGCAGGGTCCTTGGAGCAGCTGAATGCCATCAGCTCCCCTTTACATGCTCAAGTATTAATTAAAATTCAGGAGACTTCTGATCTATCTGAGCATGTAAGTGTGCGTGGAGGAGAGTGAGAGTTACCTTCTGCAACAGGGTAGAGACCAGAGGATCTACTAAAGTAAAAATGATCGGCAAAGCTTTCTGTAAAACGTCTGCACAAGCTAAGGGGGAACACCTGGGGTGTTCTAACCCTCATGAACAATTTCTGCTTTGTATTTCGGTAGTTTGCTGAAATCTAGGAGGGAATGTCACGGAATCTGAGTATGGGAGACAAACAGAATTGGGCCAATTTTCCCAAAAGTGTTCACTCATTCATTGCTTGAGCAGAATTTTGTGTAGTTCCTAGCATTTTAGGAGAATTTATTAAAATACTAATTTAAAGCTTGTGTGTATATATTCCATATGATGTCACTATTGTTTTAGATGCCAAGATGTTGCTAAGACTTAAGTTTGCTGGGCACACCAAGGTAGAAATACACCTTTAAACTGACCTTTGAACACATGTAAATTTAATAATTTGTAACCAGTCATATCAATTGATCCACTTACAGGCACAATACCATGGCAATAGGAATAGCTGTGGATATTTTGGGTTGCACAGGAAATGTAGAAGATAGAGCAGCAACATTAAACAGGATCATCCAAGTTGCTGTGGAGCTGAAGGATTCACTGGGAGATTTATATGCATTTTCTGCCATTATGAAAGCACTAGAAATGCCACAGGTAAGAATCTGTTTCTCTTGATGTTCCAAAATGTGGAGTTGTTTGATGGGTTTATTTGATTTAAGCAGCTTCTTCAAGACCACAGAGATCATCAGAACAGTCTTCGTGACTATTCTATGATTCTATGACTAGCAGTGTACTTTTCCTGTGGAGTGCTGTGGAGTCACTAATGGCTATTCCCTATTTTGTTTGAACAGGTCAGTAGATTAGAACAAACCTGGACTGCTCTAAGACATCGTTATACCCAGACTGCCATTATGTATGAAAAACAGCTGAAGCCATCTTGCAAAGCTTTGCATGAAGGGCAGGATGAGAGGAATAGTAAGTATGAGTGACACTGGTTTCTCTTTACCTCTCCCACTACTGATTTCCTGTGTAGAGAGATGAGGCAGCTGCTCTTTCCACAGCTGTGCATTGTATGTTAAAATGACTGTGTAAACTTGTATAACGCAATATGACAAGGAAACAGAAGCTAACAGTCTGCCAACCAAACATCAGTATGTGCCTGTGTGCCTTATCTCTGCAGAATATAACATTCTTCCCACTCGCATACTTCCTCTTTGTGGACAGAATCTGAAACACTGCATCATCTTCCCTCAAAGACAAGAAAAGATCTCCTTCCTCACAGGAGAGTTAATTTTGGCAGATTTTGCTTTTTAGTTGCTTTGCCTGTTGGATCAGAAGATAAATCCTCAAAGAGAAAGAATCAGCTAGGCAATTACTCTGGTCACTTTAAGTGCTCCTGCACCCAATTCTTTGCAGCTCTAGTTTTTAAAGAGGTGCAAGGCAGAGAAAAAAATTCCTCAGAACATTTCTACAAGAGAATGGGTAGACAGTGAAAACTTTTTAGCCTGATGGAATTTATTGGAATGACCCAGATTTTGAAATATTTTTTTTTTTAAAAAAAGTGTTTAAAATCTCTGTGCTGCTCTGTAGTAATTCAGCAGAGCCTTCTCCTGTAGCAAATACAGCTTTCCATCGCTAGTTTGTCTTGGTCTTCTCCCCCAGCCAGTTCAGTGGAAACTGGCAGGACAGGTATATCTGAAGTAAGGTGGTAACTTGAAAGATGGAAGACAAACAGTACTTTCCACCTTAAAATAAGAATAGTGGCAGTTACAATACCTTGTCCAACTAGCAAGTTTTAATGTCTGATGCTCTCTTTGTTACTCTCTATCCAAGAGACCATCAGTGCTCCACAGGACAACGTAACAGTGCCACTGCTGATGCCTCTCCTTACCTTGATGGAGCGTCAGGCCGTTGTTTTTGAAGGCACGGACCTATGGGAGAGCACCGACCAGAGCGGTGAGATCATGCTAAGGCACTTGGGCCTGGCCCGTGCCATCGCGCAGGACGCGCACAGGTACCGCCGGGCCGCAGAGCAGGCGCTGCAAGGTACGAGAAGCTCCTGCTCAGCAAAGCACGGGGGGCTGTGTCTCTGCGTAAGGGCCACCATGAGTCTGTGTGAGAAATTGCTCTCCTCTCTGACAAGAGCTGAGATAGCAGCAAATGTCCTGCAGGAAACTCAGCCTGAGTACATCATCAATATTGTTTAAAAGCAGCCAGTAAAAATTATTTATTACTATAGTTCTCCAACAAGCATTTTTGCTAAACATACTCAAAGTTCTCACGACTTAATATGCTGACCCTTCTAGCAACTGAACAGAAGTACAGTAAGGACTGAGGATAACTTCCTGTCTTCTGTACAATTTAGAATTCCTACTCTGATTATTGCAAATAAAACAGCACCCATGATAACAAGATTCTTTACAGCAGTGCAAGATGCAACACTGAGATCCTGACTGCTTGTCAGATCCTGCACGTTAGTTATGTGGTGGTTGTTTTTTTTTTAAAACTTGCAGTGGAAAAGTTAAGGGAGTGGAAAGAAATATAACCATTTCTGCAGGCAGCATGTATACATCAGTAATGATATTTAAGGTCATGCTATAATGACAATTCTAGACCATTAGAATTGAGCAAAGAATAGCTTGTCCCAATGTCCACAGAGCCATCTGTGTGCTACTAGAATGTCAAAGATGGAAAGGATTTTCACTGGTTTATTAGCTTGTTAAAATCATTGTGCAGAAGGAATACAGCACACTAAAGCTTATTTGGGGAGAATACAGTTTAAAAGCCATTTTTACAGAATAAAAATCATTTGCCTGATGGTGGTATTGTGGGATTCTTTTTACTTACTAGGTTTCCAGCCAGATGAAGAGCTGAGTGAAATCTTCAAGACAGAATTTCAAATGAGATTGCTCTGGGGCAGCAAAGGAGCACAAGTTAATCAAAGTGAAAGATATGAGAAATTCAACCAGATTTTAACTGCACTTTCCCGAAAACTGGAACCTCCTCTAGTGAAGCTGGTGGAACAATTAAGTATATAAGACTCCGTAAACACTATTTAAAATTATATACTTGAAATAACCTTAGCATTCTTCTGGCAATCTGATACTGCACAAACCTCTTGCATTTCAAAAGATGTTTAGAACTTTAAATGCACAATGCACAATTGTTTTAAAACTACTGATTTCTAAACGAATTATTTATTTACTGTGACACCAAGTCATTTAATGATCCCTTTGAACAGTTGGTTATCCCTTTATTTCCCCAGAGTTGCAATGTTTTAATGATGCCAATGAGTAAGGGCATTGGCATCTTAGTATTAAGATGAAGCAAACAGTGTAAATAAAATGATAGTTTAAGTATCTGACATGGCAGAAAAATTATTGTATAAATATTCCTTTAATGAATATAAAACACTGTAAATAGAATTGTGATTTCAAGTGGATCTTTATGCAAAATAATTTGCATATTTACAGATCACAGAAATACTGCAGGTTGCAGAAATGATCCTTTATCTGTGAGCACAACAGAGGCTCAAATGTCACTGTGCCTATAAAAGTAGAATATGATTTTGTCTATGTGTTGGGACAACTTACCGTTTTTTTAAGACAGCATCTGTAGTGTTTTGGCTTTTGCTGGAGCCTGCAAAACAGCTACACTGCCAGGAATGAATGATGAAATGGCAAGAACAAACAATCCAGATAATTAAAATGCTTTCAGACATGAGTAAGTGTGGGTGTATGTATGTATTAAACTTGCTTCATTTACTGAGGTGAATGACTTTGGTAAGTATTTTCTCCTTTTCCTTGGGTGAAGGCAAAGTATAAGGTGTTATTAGCACTTTTAACAGGAAATCAGCGTGCACAGTATCTATTATATAAAGATTGGTTTAGCAGCAAATTCCACTTTGTCACATACAGGACTGGTATAAGCATTATCCTCAGAAGTTGAACAACTATTTGAGTAAGAACTACAGTTAGAGCTGCATGTGCTTGTTGTCAGGAAGCCTGTTTCTGGAGTGAGATGTTACTTAGAGCATTTGAAAGTATTTGAGTATGTTAACAACAGAACCAACACCAAAATCTGTTCCTCCTATCCACACTCAGCACAGAGGTTTCTACCACCCCATGAAGAGTTTACAGACCTTACACTGAACATCTCCCTGTCAATCTTAACAAAAGACAAATGCGGAAGCTAATTACTTAGACCATGAAAAGATTTTTTTATTCCATGAAAATATTCTCAACAGAGAACACTTATTTTTAAACAAAGCATTTAACATTTAGGAAATCAACGTGTGCACAAAAAAGGATTAAAAAATTACTGGAAAATGTCAGATTCTTTAAGACAACTCACATTCAGAATTTTAGAGTAAGTGATTTATAACTAGCTGTGCAAGTACAAATGTTTTTTCCTATGTTTAATAACCCTCATACAAGTTGCACTATCCATCTTGAAAGCAACCTGCCTCCAAAGGAAGCAAATCCTGGTTTCAGAAAAACGAAGAGAACATTTAGTCCTTTACCAGGAAGCATTATTACTGACCTGCAAGGCTGTTAGCCAGGCAGACCACAGGCCCTTTAGCAGAAAATACACAGATCACATTTCCTCCTTTTCACAGAATTACAGAATCACAGAATATTCTGAGTTGGAAGGGGACCCACAAGGATCATCGCGTTTTCTCTAACTTTAAAATAAAAAAGCACTAGATTTAAAAAAAACAACCAACCAACCAAAAAAACAACCCCAAGCCCAACAAACCCCCAAAAACCCCAAACCCAAAAAACTACCTAAGTAGTTTTGTCAGTATTGAGTAATGTCACATTATTATATAAATAACCCTGTATACAAGCTCCAAAAATCTAAACTTTAGAGTTTAATAGGCCCCATAGTACACTAGGTCAAGCTGTGTAATAGTGGTATACATAACAAAAGGAATAAACCTCTACACAAGTCACTCAAATTCAGTTTTACTGGTAGTACAGTTTCTAATAACACTGAAATGAAACAGAATCCAGCACTGCTGCATCCAAATATTGCTTCAGACCCCAGAAAAACAGGATGTTTTAATTGTTATTTTGTAATATGCTGCAGTACAGCACATGGCTGGGTTGACAAGCTTTCTTTGATACAAGTAGCCCTCCCCCCAACATCTCTAGTCTAATTCTTATCACCTTAAGCAATCAGATATGATATATGTATTAATAGAACCACAAATGGGAGGCAAGACAACATAAGCAATAGGGGCACTGCAGACAACTATATTTACACGTATAAACATATCCAAATTTCAATTGTTTACAAGTAAAAGTGCACATAGATCATTAACGAAATATCACTCAAATTTCAACTGGTCCATACAATGAAGCATCACCTGGAAATGGACTAGCACTGCAGTAATTAAACTTGGAACTTCATAGTGAAAAACTAAAAGACAGTTTCCATAAAAATCTTTTAAAAAAATATTAAAGTCAAATGAAGAGATACACGTTTCAATGTATAAAATTCATGATGCACCATGTATCCAGTAAAGTAGAGCTCTAGAAAACACCTACCGTGGCTACCTCAGCAGCTGCAGCACTGTGGAAAGAGCTGAGACACAAAGCCCTTGTGGGATACTCTAAGTGGTAGTGTTGGCAAACAGCAGATTTTAGGCACTCTAGTTTAAGGCAGCATTTGAATGGCAAGTGGTTGACTTCTGAAAACAGTCATTAGCTCGCAGTGGTGAATCCTCTGGTTGTGTTCCAGGTTTTCAGTGCTCACAACAGGTTACTGAAGGGCTGAAGATGGACCACAGGTCTAGGAGTTTCTCTTGATTGCATTGTAGGCTAGAGCTGAGATGTATTAGTTCCCCAAATTAACAAAACACATTACGGTCTCTTATCAGTTATGCCAAAACTCTGGAATGTAATGATGGTTGCAGTGGTATTGTTATAGCAGCATACATGGATACTGGGATGAAACTCTAGTGCTGAAGATATTTAAAGAAAATGATTTGTTACAAAATAAGACAAGCAATGATGGCAAAGTGTTACACAGAACATGCCTGAGTGTCCTAGGCATGCAGGAGGAGGTTAACGGCGAGCACGGAGGTGGCACAGGCAGACTGGTAACTCACATGGTTCTAAATGACTGCCAATTAAAATGAGTTGGAAAAGAGCAAAATTGAGAAATCAAAACATTGCACAAGCTAAAATACAGTTTGTGCACCTGGGACAACCTAGGACAATGAAAATAAAGCAATTTTAGGAGCAGTAGCCTTTTTACTCTGGTAATGGAACTCTATTTTCCTGCACAAATTGAAGATTCTGTAATACATCCTTACCTATATATGGAGATGCTAAGATGTTAGTGACTAAATGTATGTCTGCATGCATTCATGCAACTAGCTTTTACCCTTGGGCCTCCCACTCTAGTACCCCTCCCCTCCCCACCCCCTCCCCCCCAGCAGCTGCATGTAACCTCCTTCAAGATCTCGCCCATTTTCTCAGAAACCCGCTTCAGGAACCTGCAGTCCAAGAGGAAAAAGAAAAGAACAAAGTTACTGAAGGCCTTTAGAAGACAGAGAAGCGTGCTCAGTTCTAACAGGCCATTCTCAGTGGCTACACATCAGCCTTGTACTTAATTCCACAAACTCTCAGTAGAAATATGAGTTATAGTTTTCAGATAAGCTTTTTTTTTTCTTTTTTATAGTAATCAAGTAGTGCAATGCAGTTTCCCATCCTCAGTGATTTAACAATGAGGAGAATTACTGTACATTTAAGACCTTGATTTCAAACTAAATATAGTACAATTCAAAGAGTTAGCTTACAGGCACAGATTAAGAATATAAAATCATTCCCTTATCAGGAGCAGAAAGAGGTTTCAGTAAGACATCCAGCATTACATGTGGTCTCTTTTTGTTTGTTCAAGGTATCTAGAGTTAAAACAATGAGGTTGTGTCCAATACAGAACATTCTACATTACAAGTACTGAAAAGGAAGGAGACAGGCAGGTCAGCGAACTTTCTGTCCTTCTTAATCGTAATGTTTTTTCCTGAGTATTTTTGTTGAACTTTCAGAATCAAAAAACATTTTCCTGTTTAAGAAATGAAAGCTGCCAAGTATTTGCAAGGAAGGAAATTAATAATTTTCAGTAACTGAGTTCAGTTAGTTATTAGAGGAAAAAAGCCCTCTGTTTTAAGCATATAATTTAAGTTATAAAAGTGGGAACAGTAAATCTTAGAAATCTGTAAAACTTAAGTATTTTTTCAGTTCTCTGTAAGAACAAAGTAGAACAAGCAGGAATCCTGGTCCAATCCATAGCTGAACTGGATTTAGTGCTTTGTAAAGCAGGAACTCTAGATCGTTAAACAAAGCAGAAGACATTGGTCAAAATTACAGACCAGTGTAAGATGCATAATTTACTGTGGTTATCTCTGAAAAGAACTATAGCAAACTCCCAATGCAAACAACAGATCATCACTGACTTCTGATATTGTAATTCTTTCCATGAACCTGCGTAACTTACTATTTTTCCACTATTTTCCCTGGGGAATGTACAACTGAAAGCTGCCAGTTTACTGTTAGATATAGGTTACTGCACCTTTGCTGTTTTTCTCTAGCGTTACATCTATATATGATGTTGGCACGTAGCCTTCCTCTCCATTATGTCTTCGAGCTCTTGTCCACCCATCTCCTTTGTCCTCCTCAATAATGTACAAAATTTCCCCTTCTTTCATTGCTAGGGTGCCTTCATTATGACCTGGGAAAAACAAGGGGCAAAGAAGTCTAAGTGTTCAGACAGAATTTTAAGTCATCTTTTTCCCAGGGCACAGTTTTCAAATTCTGTATAAACAGGAAGAACAAAAAATCTATGCAAGAGAACATATGGCCAAACAGACTTAGAGAAAAGAACCTAGTCCAATTTGTAAAGCTGACCATTTGCCAGTAGCTGTGCTAATATTTATCTTAAAACAGCACAAATGTACTGCTCATGAGTTAAAGTAATTCATTAAGTATTTTCACTGATCTTATAAGCAACTGGTTGCTCACACAGTTAATTTACTTTAAATCATTTTACCTATCTTCTCTATAACAACTAATCCATGCCTTATAATAAGCCAAGGAATCATAGTGCATGTTGTTAACCTTACCGTCAAATGGATATATAGCCTTGCAATGTCCTATAGCTGGTAATGGATCGTCATCTTCAAACTCATCATCAAACTCATTTGGATGAGCATGTTGCTGTGGTGGGCTGCGAACTTCCTGATTTGCATCATCCGTGTAGCTCCCTTCAGGGCTATAATGCAATGATTGGAGCATGAGGACTCTGAAGAGTTCTTAGCTCTACAACTCAGAACATACATGGATCACAGAACGGGCAGACCTGGGAATTCCTGTTAGCAGGTTTTGTATTACTGCCAGAGGTGATTTTTGAAAAAACTGACCTAGCAAAAGCTTAGACTGAATTCTGCTACAAAAACAAACATAAATTTGACATACTTGTCTCCACGGAAGATGGAAAACTAGTGTGAGCCTTAAGATAGCTTTAAAAGGCACTGCTATTTATTGAGCAGGTGTTTCGATTAGACTATTTTTATATGTTACCATAATGGCATGAAGTGACCTCTAGAAGTCAGAACAACTAAGATTTTCCTTTAGAAGGGGACAGACTTTCAGAGGGTAAGTAACAGCCATCACCTCCTCTTAACTACCAGAGAGATGTACTGATTCTAGCTAAGACATAAAAGCAGTAGAGACAGAACAGTGACCTCTCTCGGCCCTGTGTTACGAGGTGGTTGATATCGCTGCTGTGCCTCCTGTCGCTTCTGGCTGCCACTTTGCCTTCAACTTCAGAGAGCCAGGCCTTGGGGGAGAAAAGACAAATACTGGTGTCAAAGAAAACTTGATTCTAAACCAGCAAATTTAACAAATGCACTTAAGTGCATACAGTTCACAGCCACAGAGAGACTGCATGCAGATGCCAAGCCTCATAATTACTCCACCTGAACCATGAACTTATACTTAGCCTATACTCCATACTAGTCTGTAAGGAAAAAAACAGTCTTTAATCACATGTGAATTTCAGAATTACTGAATAATAATACATTCTTCTGAACAGTTTACATCTTTAATAATATATATCCTTATTCTAGCTAGATGAACAAACTTGAAAATACAGCACCCCACAAAAAATACTATCAGGACCACTTGCTTAAAACAAGTAGTTTTTCTGGGTGCTATATTTAAAAGCTGTAAGGCAAAGTAGAATTGTACCAATCATTTACATTTTCCAAGGAACTCTATTTTATAGAGTCTAACCTCATTCTTGTGTATTTCCATCCGAAGACGGTCCATGTTGCTCATTGTCTCAGTTAATTTTGGTTGCAAACTGCTTGGATCACCCATTTGGGGATTCTTCTCATAAACATCCTTCATCTTGATGAGGGCATCTCTAAAAACATACAAAACACAACAATAATTATGAAAATTACATACATCAGTATTGATTCAATAAAGCTAAAATAATGTGCGTGAGCTCCAGACCTGTGACTAGATACTAAGAAGAGAGATGAGGAACTACCTGTCCCCTACACCTTGCCTAAATCCTTCTTAGCACTTTGCCTTCCTGTCTTGTGTTGGGCACAGGCACACAAGGCCTCCAACTGTTGACTCCTCTCTATCCAGTCTCAGTACTGTTTCCCATCTTGTTTGTTATAGATAATTTCCTAAATATTAGTAACATTCTTAAGGCACCAAGTGGCAGCTCTCTTGCTGAACAGACCTATGCATTTTTTTAATGCATGATTTTACAGCCAATGTTTCCTATGCAGTGTTAGGATCAAAATGAGTAATATAATAAAGCAGAAAAAAGCAATGCTAATAGAAGCTACATACAACAAACTGTGAACTTTAAAATGCCTGTTAATAGCCTGGCCTAGCAGATTGTTTCCTAGCTCTTGAGCACTGTTGGCTTAGGTAGAGGACTCCAAAAGAAACACAGTGAGAGAACCATGACAGAGCTCCAAAAAAATGCACTCACTTTTGGTCTGTTTCCTTCTGTAGCTCTCTGTTAAGTTCATCAATCCTCTGTTGCAGTTTCTTGCGTCTTTGTTCTGGAGGGAGATGGCTGAAGTCTTCTGATGCAGGGCCCTGTAAGCAGACATACCATGAAACGAGTTACATGCACATATCTGGGCAGCTGAAGTGACATACCCACACATGGACAGTGTTCACTGGAAGCAGGATGGACCTTCTTAAAAACTCTACTCGACAAACAGCTCTACAAGAGACCGCAACAGAATAATGCATGTTCTTGCTGCCAGTGTAGTCACATTCATTTAAGGTTCTTTCTGCCTTCTGTAACAGTTGGCTCACAGAGGTATTTCAAAATTTGTAGACTTAATTATTTTTCTGAAAGGCTGAGTCATGCACCTCCTGTTACATCCACTGCACTCAAAGCAGATTTAGAAAGGACAGAATTAATTACTAGAGAATTATTTCAGAGCAAAAATCTAAGATGTGTATACAATAATGGTATGTAGATATAATTGTTTCTTTCTCTGGAGTGTGTTCTATGGTGATTTGGATGGTACCAAAAGAAAAAAAAAATATATTTTGGGTCTTCATTCCAAAGTACTATTACAGTTCTCTTCCAGAAGTTCAGCCATCCTAGAAAACATATTAAAACTTACAAAGTTCTGATGGATTTTACCTTGAGTAAAACTAGTTCACGGAGCACAGAAAAAGCCTTTATAATATCAAAACTTTGGCTTAAGTTTGTTATCTGAATCCAAACATGCTCAAATATTCCAAGTAACCTTTTTACTATTAAAAAAAATTCCAAAAAACTTAGGGAGGGAAAAAACTTATTTCCCAAACCTTAAAAAAAGCCCCAAACCAAGCAACTTAAAGACCACCTATTATTAAGACCTCAAACCTGCAAAACTGATTGCAAACTTGTGCCCAGACTTGTAAGCGTGATGGAAGGGCCTGGGTATGAAATGCATGGGAAGATTTTTACATTGTCGTGTGAGTTTGTTGTGGAAACTCCTCCCCTCAGGGTGACAGACAGTAACAGTGTTAAGACGGAAATATGGTACATGTCGTAATAACAGAAGGTTAAATTCCATCTTTTGTGTTCCCAGTTGCTTAAGGAAGTTGGTTTTAGCACAAGAAACCTACTTGCCGTTACAGTAACCCTCCATGGAGGCAGACCAAACTGGACAGCATTTCTTTTGTAAGAAGAAACTTTACAGAAACTTGACTGTTGAGATTTTTACATAAACAGCCTCAAGCTCAGGTGCCAAGTTTCCAATACCCCCGCTTAAGATCTTTTTGCCCCACTCAACTTCTTGGCTCTTTTGCACGTGTAAAAATCAATCTCAATGCTTTTTAAGAAGGGAATACAAGACACTATAAAAGTAGGAAAAATCAAGATATAACGTTTCCAAAAATAAAACCGAAGTGTTCCTTTCTGAAGGACAAAAAAACCCTGAAATCCTTTCAGATGCTTTTACACACTACAAAGAAACAAAAAGACAATCACATCCTCTGTATCATTCTTCCTTACAGGTCAGTTAAAATCAGAGTATCCTAAAAGAAAAATCAGAAAAACAGAGGTCTTTTTGTGAATTTTACTGGTTTACTCTGCAAAACAACAATACTGATTAAGGTGTGGTTTTCATTTAATGTAACAGCTTTCTATACTTCTAACCATAGAGGAACATCTCCCCTGCAATTTTTTTTTCCAAATTCAAAGGAGTGCAGTATTCAATATTTGTTCTTTACACAAATTTTGTAATCTTTTCATATAATATTTTATGCTGCTTGAACAATTTTCCCAACAAAGAGAAATCACCAAGTATTTCCATCATGACCAACTCGTGAATACTGGTCAACTCTAAAAGTCCCAAATCACAGATTTAGTTGCAGCCAGATCACAAGTCTAATTGCCTTACATTAAGCATGGATGATTAAGAAGACTGTGCATATGAGTGGAAAATCTGAAGATGTATTTCAGCACCTGACTTAAAGCAGTTATGATATGGAAACACTTTCAAAGATCACTTTCATGCTATCTTAGGAGAAGTACAGCAGACAGATCAGCACACGGGCTTACCATCTTCACCGACCACTGCACAGTTCATTTGAAAACAGAAAGAAACGGGAAATTATTTACATGCAACGACCAGTTACGAAAATGATTAATGCCTAAAAAAATCTATCTTTAAAATATTACTTAAGGATTGACATTTTCATTTATAAAAATACATTTTATGATGAGCACAAGAATTGCTTTAAGAATTACTGAAAAAAAATTACTAGTGATAATGGGTACTTTTAACTTACGAAATTCTAATAGACAACTTCATTAAGCTACTTTTGAATTTTAGTGTTTTGAATAATAGGCTAAAGACCTATTGTAAGAAAAGAAACACACAGAGATGCAACATTGCACAAAATAGCAGAATTTGATGATGATGGACTGATCAACCATATGCAAATAATTCATTAATCGTAACTCAAAATCCACTGCCATCACTTTTACAAATATAATTTTTACAATGCATTTACTTTATTATCACAGTAGATCTAGAATAAACAAAAATGTTTTTCAAGTTTAGAGGCAACTTATTTTACTTTCTGAAAACAGCATTTGAGTTTTGTGATCTAAAAATGTTTTAGTCCAGATAAAAATAAAGACATTTAAGACTTTATCTTTAGAAGACGCAAATAAAACATGGGGGCCAGGAGTTGAATCTTGGGTTTAACATCCATAGCATTTTGAAGATCTCTCATGCTTTCAATGACTTGGGATAACCCTTTCCAGAGAAACACCAAGCAACTTAGGAGATTGATATCTTGACCTCACAACCCCCTCAGCACTTAAGGCTTTTGATTGGGGCACACACACAAAATTAGAATTTCTAGCAATGAGGGAAGTAAAGCACCTTCACAAATGATACTTTGGTAGAAAACACAGTTCAAGGATGCAAAATGGCATAAATAAACTTCCTGTTCCCTTTAAAAAGAGTCTTCCAAGCAATCACTATTAAGGTTTACATATCACTGCTGCTGATGCATCTGTTCACATACCAAATGGCACTGAGCACAGGCTCTCATAAGCACCTTTTGGAACTGCTGAGATTTCCAAGGAGAAGCAGCAGCAGGTAGCAGCAGTACTAATAAGTTACACTTGCCTATACCTTTATTCAGTAACCTACTCTGCAGCTACTGTTTGCTGCTTTTGCTCTACATCCCAATAGAAAAATCTACTGCATGAAGCACAGAACGAAGGAAGACTGGTTTTGTGATCTCCAGTGCCTTGAGAGAAATCTTGTACAGGGCACGTTAAACACAATAACCAGTATTCTTACTGTCTGATACATGCCAACTCATGGACAGAGCTCGGTAGATTTAGATAGACTTAGATTAGATGTTAGGAAGAAATTCTTTATTCAGAAGGTGATGAGGCACAGGTTGCCCAGGAAGCTGTGGATGCCCCATCCCTAGAAGTGTTCAAGGCCAGGTTGGATGGGGCTCTGACCTGGTCTAGGGGAAAATGTCCCTGCTCATGGAAGGGGGGCTGGAACCAGATAACATTTAAGATCCTTTCCAAACCTTTCTATGATTCTATGGTTTGGTAGTTCTGCATGTCAGTACCACTGAGACGTCATTTTTTAGCGATAAAAATGTAGAAAGCAGCATCGTGTATGAGCAACAATTAAGCATTTTACAAAGATTGATCAATGAGATTTTTTTTTTAACCTGTTAGTATTCCAATATATATTTATGCTGAAAAGACTTAAAAAATATGTGATAATGTGATGTCTGTTAAAATGCTTGCAAGGAAATTCAAAATATATAAAAATTAAATGTTTATCTTGAAGATTTAATCTTGTGGTTTATTTGAGTTAATCGAGACCTGTAAGATACTAGTGATCCTCCCTAATTTTAAATAATATTATCCAATATTAATTCAATTTTACAACATGAACAATGTATTTAAAAAAGCAAAGATACAGTTTCATTTTGCATTAGCATTCTTTAGTTAGTAGATGATCTTTTGCTTCAGTAAGAGGTTCTAGAAGTACTAGTACTGCAGAGGTAATGATTTGTAAGCCAGGAGTCAATACATTTAGTGATCAACAAAACTGAGGTGTAATCAAGACCTGTGCTACCTAATCCAGTTAGTTCCTCACTAAGTACTTAAGAAGAAACATTACCTTCATGACCAGACCAAGTTATGATAGAAGTGATTCAGAAGGGGAAAGCAGAAACTGTCCTCCACATATACTTAGAGGACCACAAGAATTTTCTAGAAAATGGTTGTGGTAGAAAGGGTATTTCCAAGATATCAGGGGGCCTGAAATTAGATGCCACAACATGACTTAAAGAAAATAAGTTTTAACTGGAACTCCTATTTCAGAAGGACAACAAGGGAGCCTCTAAACTGTACCTTTGCTGCAATGTAACAATGTTGTACCTTGATCTCCACATTAAGTCAAGAGTGGTCAATCATTCTTGATGCAAATGAGGCAAGTCAATATTGTTTTGAAACATTAAAAAATTATTCATTATATATCATCAAATGCATCCAATTATCTCATTATTTGGATCAATAAGTATCATTAAACACACATAAACTGGGCAGCCTGTGCTTTTCTGCCAGTACATTTATCACTAGTACTATAAATGTTGCTAGGAAACCATGTAGTATTCCCCTTCTACTGACTTCCAAATAAATTCTATTTGCAGAATATGCCACTATAAATTAGTAAATTAACTGGTAAGTCTCAGTACGTGGCATTTGGTAGCAATTTTTTCAGTATTTTTACCCAAAAGAACGTAGGACAAACAAGAACAATTAATTAATCAGAAAATGCATTAAAACTATAATGCTTTAAAAATCGGTATTCCAAAATGTGCAAGCCCCATGTGCTACAACAACTGATGTACAGAAGAAATTGAATTTCTCCCTTCTCTAGTTCAGTATCTCATCATCAACTACTAAAATTTCAATTCAAATTCAACAAAGACGACACCTGATCTATCAGATGATTTTTGTGGTGACTATATAGCCAATGATAAATTAGTGCAAAAATATGTTACATGATGGTAGGAAAACATTTGTGAATGTGAACAACAATGAAGAAAGGTATCAAACACATGCTGAGCACCCTCTTTATAACACCTTTCTTTTAGGCACAAGTATTTCAAATGTGATAAAGAGTATTTCTATTTTATTTTTAATCTGTTGGCAACTTCTGTATAGTATGATAAAAAGTATCCTAGAAGTGACCTTAAAGCTGAAGTGTTACTTTTAACCAAGTAAGCCTTATAACGAGGGTGAAGAGCATTAGAAAAGCCACGTCACAAACACACTGTTCATAGCCCATCATGCATTTCAACTTGTTATTGAACTTACCCCTCTTTTGAGGCTTCTGAAAGAAGGAATTCTGGGCTTCCCTGTTTTTATGTCACTCATGCAATAATGCACAGGTTCAATGGAGAATATGGGATACTGGGACCCATTAGGAGTACTGGATGTGTATAAACTAGTAGGGGTTAGGGGTGGGGATTGTGGCTAATGTGGAAATAAAGAAAGCAATAAATAAGCCAAATGTTCAAAGTGATTTTAAAATGAAAATTCTGTCTTACAAAACTTAAATTTCCATCCAACACAGAAACAGCTTGTAACGTTCCAGACACATTAATACTATAACTGTATCAGGTTTAACAGGGTTTCTGTCATGAATTAGTCTTCAGAGTTACAGGTTGCTGCAGAGAATGAAGGAATATTCAAAAAAGCTTTAGACTCAACACTGCCACAAGATCCTAACAAGATCCTGAAGTTCCCTGTCTCTTCTTAAAACAAAGTTCTGCTATTGCCAATTTAGCTACAGTCAATTCTGGAAGCTCACGCATTCCTGCTCCATGCTTCCTCCTACATATTGAGGTACCCTACCAGGTTAGCCAAAACAGAAATATTAGCTACATCTATGGAGAATGACTAAAACAGAAAGCATTCTCATTCTCTGTAGTCAGGCTGGACTGACACAATGCCTTTTTTTCAAATTGCTCCCTTCTCCTTTTTTTCAAATTGCTTCTCTAATTTTTTGTCTGTCTGCGCTGCTCTTTCTAGTTCAGTTTTTCTGTACTATTTCCACTGCTGCACAAGTCATTCCCTTTCAAAAAGACTTTGAAAACAACATCAAAAAACAGGTAAATGCATATCTGGAAGTCAAGACCAGCCATAGTTTCAGCTAAACGAAGGCCCAAGGGCTACCATGAATACTCTAGCTGTAATAAATCAGCTAGTTTTGTATTAGCTAATTTAAGAATATATTTTTAAACCTGTGAATAGTATTTGGAATTAAATATGTATCTTCTGATAAGTATTTTGCTCCCAGCTGCTGTTTTTTAGAGCACTCCTCCATCCTCTGGGTGAAAAAAAAGGAACAAAACCTTTCATTTTGTGCAGGTCCTTAAGGAAGAGATATGTGTAGTATGTACACATATATGTACACCTGTGATTCCAGACAGGAAACAGTAAGGCTGACTCTGAATGCTACATACAAAGTGAACAAACTGGGGAGAAGAAAGAGTAGGGCAAGTCTTGACAGCTTTCTTCAGCTGTCTTCATACTAAGGGACTTCTTGTAACGACAGTAAATGCCAAGGTCCAGATTGAAAACCAGTGTAGATTTACAGACTCTCAGAAAGATGTCCTGTGGCCAAACTGGCAATTATGATCTGATTTTAGACCAGGCTAAATCTCACCCACTTGTGCAGACAAATGCAATAAATATTATGCATTTAAACTATTATCAATCATTAATTATATTACATGAAAAGCAAACAATCAGTTTTCACTTTAACACACAGCTGCAGTTACATAATATACTGAGCATGGAATAAAAAAATCAGCTGTATCCTTCCTTTCTATAAAGATATGCTTTCTTGGAATACTATCAAGTGGAAAATAATTCCTACAAGTAACAAGCAATAAGAATAGTTTCCTGTAATAAATGACAGAAACTGTCTTGGACCATTAAAATAATCTCATAGAAATTTGTGAGAATCATTAAAATGGCTCACTGATATGCTCCAATAGCATATCAAAGACATAGCATAAACTTTAAATATGTATATGCCCCATTATTCACTTATATAACTAATGCAGGTATTGACAATCTTTTTTGTTGATGCATGAAGGCATCTTGCACAGAAAGTGTTAATTGTAATTCATATCATAAGAGAACAAAAGAGTCATTTCTATGCTTTCCATTTTTTCCTGAGCATAGAAATATTTTTACCTATTTCATAGTAATATTTTCTAGGACATTTACCAGTATGGAGCTTCAACACCACGTTTTATCAATGAGGCATCATAAACTGTAATGTTTTCAGACAAATCTCAAAAGTTTTCAAAAGCAGCAGGCATAAAAATCTATATAGTGCTTCCGTATATAAATGTGACATTTAGAAGGGGCTTGCTTTTTATATTATAAAAGAGAGATCTGAAGTCTGGCCAATTCCAAAGCACACTCCCCCTTATTTCTACATTGACAATTAACACCTTTTCTGTGCAACTGCAGAAAGTCTTTACAGAATCAAAGAAAGATTTCCCATTACAGTAATGGGAAGCTACTTTTATCGAATTAAATTAAACATTCCCAGACACAAATCAGTAGAAGGAACATGGTAAAGTATGCAACCCTACTCAAGGCTTCAGATCTCCTAACACATATTTTAGAAGACAGTGGCAGGTAAGAGGAAGGTTATTTTAAAATAAATAAATTGCTGCTTCCATGCACTCTAGATGTTTACATTTTAATTTTCCAAACAATAATTTCTTAATTGTTACCTTTGGTTTCTTTCCAAACAGCCACAGCTTTCCTTTAGCCTTGCCAACTGTAGTTTTTGAATCAATCCTCATTCCTTCCTGCTTTGGTGTACTGATGGTTCCATCAGAGATAGTTCTGTAAATATTCTGACTGTAGTCTTCAAATGGAAAATCTCCAGGAGGTTCAAAACCAGATTTGAAGCAGTCTATCACTAGTTGAGAGTCCTAAACATAAGACATGAAGGAGTTTAAAAAGGAAACCCATCAAGGACCAGAGAGAGAAAAAATGGGGAGACAAATTTTTCTTTTAATTGCAGAGATGGGAAAGGAAGAGCAAGCTCCAAACACGTGCTTTTGGATAGAGTGAGTTAAGATAACATACGTTCTTTTATCTCAGCAGTGCTCAGAGCACACTCTGCTATTCAGAATCCAGCAAATACTTCCCAAGGGTTATCACAGATTTAAAACAGGACATGCTTTAGGGACAAACTACTACTCCAGTTTTTGATCTTTCAACATGGGCACTGAAATGAAGATAACACTAGAAACTAGATGTAGTCAAGTATAATCGGGAAGAACCCGTATGATAAGGAATAAGAAAGAAGTGCCAACAGCTGCAATCAAACGGGACATGAGATGATACTTTGTTATCTGAACACCCTTTATATGATATAATGCCACATAAAGGAGAAAATACCAACCACACTGGTATTCTAAGGCATTTCAGGATAACCAAAATCAAACACAAAGAGTCAAAGATCTTCAGATCACATGAAATCAATGAAACAGGGAGAGAGCAGACACCAAAAGTGGGAGTGATCCCTTAAGGTTTGAAGTCACCACACTTTTCAAGCAGGCAACAATACTTGACAACAGAAAGAAAAACGCACAGGTTAAGTCAGCTTTTCCCCTCTCCACAGCTTCCCGATCAGTTCAATTGCTCCACACTTGTAAAAAGTTACTCAGTTCTACTTACTCTGTGTTCATCGACTGACTTTGCTGCAAGGATCATCCCTTCTAAACATTTAGAGATTATTGGAATAACTTTGCGCTCAGAGTCAGCAAAGCCTTTGTAACATTCACTAAGTTTGATAGTCCTTCTTTCATCCATTTCTTGAAGTTGCTGCAAGTGCAAAGAAAGATTAAATAAAGCTTTCATTTGCAGATTTTGCCCCCTCGATCCTGATATATGCAGTTAATTGTGGTCACCACAGTGTAGTACAGAATTTCTGTGCTTTCCTAGTATTTTTATTTCCTTAACAAAACAGAACTTGGAAGTTCTTTCAGACATAGATTTAAGATGCCTAGAACAGTAGTTACAAAGAGTTTATACTCTTTGATTTCTAAAAATTATATAAAGGACTGGACTTCCTCTTCCTCCTTCCTGTATAAAGCACATGTACAGTGTCTATGGGCAACTAAGTTTAAAGTATTTGTTTAATGCCCAAATGAAACCACAATGAAGAAATTTTACTGATTTCTACATCTCCTCACTCTCTCCTTCTAGTTCCAAGTAATTTCTCTGGTGATAAATCTCTCCATCTTGCTTTTATTTTTATACTTTCCAACAAATACTAATTATTCAAAAAAATAGGAAAAATTAAAATTATCTGCAGTTTAGACACAATCTCTGATTTGAAATACAAACCATTTCCTTTAGAAGTGTGCAAGAAAATAAAGAAAAGAATACCATTACATAAGATTTGCAATAAAAGTTTACTGGAACAGAACAAAAAAGAACAAATTCAAGAGAAATACTGTTAAGGTCATAGCCCTAGACCTTTCACCTAATTGAAGGTAGAAAAAAAACCCTAAAAGAAAACATAACCCAACAGCCCATGCACCAGTAGGTTGTCAAAGACTGGGGAAAAAGCTGGATCTTTCCTGCAACTACACTAAGGCAGGTGTCTCTAACAGTATTGCATTTCATCTCTCAAAAACAAAACAACAACCTAGTCATGCCAAACCCCTTTCCCAAGGTTTTCCCACAGAATGCTACCAAATACTTGCAAGGAAATAATAAAAGTGTAGTCCCAAGAGAAAGTAGGACTAGGCCTTTTTGCTCTTACTGTCGCGTTCAAAAAACATAAGTAATACCTTACAAGGATAATGGCTTTTAACCCTAGAGAAATAAAGGCAGTAAAGAAAAACTCTGGTCCAAGCTACAAAGATGATCAAACTATTTCTCCTGGGAGTTGATAGCAATTCTTCCATCAGTGTGTTAACAGAATGCTTAACAGTTAAAATATTGGAAAATTCTTTAATAAGCCAAGGCAATTTTCTCCTGTGAATCCTAAACCTTCTATTAAGTGTTTAAAAAAAACCAAAAGAACTGATTTGTGCATCTGGAAAACTTCAAGCCTACTTAAGTCAATACATCTTCAAATAGAGCCAGTACTTCACTTGCCATTTCCCAACTCCTCAGAACCAGTTCCCATATCTATTCTCCCACATGGCTGGAGGTACATGGCAACACACTTTTCAAATCTCCTCACCCAATGCCCCCCAAAGTACTCTGCAGTCTCTCTGTTTCTGAAAGAATGTTACAAAAATATCTTAACAGTTACATAAAGCATCTCAAGAAATCCCCATTTTAGAATCAAATTATTGATCTTTAACTTTTTGTATTGTTTTAGAGAGGTCTGTGGATTGCTGGTAATACTGACGCAGCAATGACCAGCTGGGGGCCGGGGCCAGGGCTGGTACTTCTGCTTCCAGTGCACCCATTTTACATCTGTGCGTGAGGCACACGAAACCACGCAGTCACCATGTGCTTTCCTTCATCTCTGCCAGAGGCAAAGCATTTGCACACACACCCAAATATCATGAGAACTACTGACCAAACCTTGTTAGAATGTTTGTTTTAAATGCTTGCTGTCACCTACGTGTCTCAAATGTTTATTTTGTCAGACCTCTTCAGCAATATTTAAACAAAGAGTCTATAAAATATAAAATCTTACAGAAAATGCAACTGAGCATTTTTGTTACAAATCTAAGCATAAATATGGTAAGCAGTAAGTCTCATGATAAAATACCAGGTTGTAGGAAGATTATGCTAATTTCTTGATGACGTTATCCACTAAAGTCCTAAAACTAAAGTTTAAAATTTTAAAATGTATTTCTTCTTTAGAAGACCAGACATACTTTATCTGTTTTTTACCTTATAAATCTGAGGAATGACAATGTAGTAGTGTTTGTGCTGTTCCCCATTAAAGTTCTGTAGTTGTGCAGCATATTCATTTTTGTTTTCATCAGCCATATGTGTGCGCAGGTTTAACTGTTGCTTGGCCTAACAGGAAAGTGTTACCAGGTTAAACATGTCTTGTGCTTTTCAATGACACACAGCATTATTTTATCTTACCAACTATGCAAAAACACTAGTCACAAGTCATCAAAACCAACAGCCTTATAACTGGAATAAAAAGAACGTGAGACTTCACATCTACTGACACTCCACAAACCTCACTTGTTATAATACAGAGAAAGCAATGATCATTTTAGCTCCCTTAGTCACCCCACTTAAATGCATATTCTAAAAAGCACAGAAGTGACTGAACATATACCACAAGATACCAAACATCAGAAAGCCTTCCTGTTTAAGGAAGACAGTCATCATAACCATCCAGAAGGACCATCATGGCATTCTACAAGGCCAAGTGCAAGATCCTGCACCTGGGTCAAGGCAATCCCAAGCACTAACACAGGCTGGGCAGAGAATGGATTGAGAGCAGCCCTGAGCAAAAGGATGTGGGGATCCTTGCGATGAGCACTCACAGCCCAGAAAGCCAACTGTGTCCTGGGCTGCATCAAAAGCAGTGTGACCAGCAGGTCAAGGGAGGTGACTCTACCCCTCTGCTCCACTCTGGTGAGACTCCACCTGGAGAGCTCCCAGCACAGGAAGGACATGGACCTGTTGAGGAGAGTCCAGAGAGGGTCACAAAAAAGAACAGAGGGCTGGAGGAGCATCCCTCCTATGAAGACAGGCTGAGAGAGTTGGGATCATTCAGCCTGGAGAAGAGAAGGCTCTGGGGACACTTTAGAGCCCCTTCCAGGACCTAAAGGGACTACAAGAGTGCTGGAGAAGGACTTTTTACAAGGGTCCTAGTGATAGAACAAGGGAGGATGGCTTCAAACTCCTAGAAGGCATGTTTAAGTGAGACATTAGGAAACAATTCTTTACTATGAGGGTGGTGGGACACTGGAACAGGTTGCCTAGAGAAGCTGTGGATGCCCCATCCCTGGCAGTGTTCAAGGCCAGGTTGGCTGGGGGTCTGCAAGATCCCTTCCAAGCTAAACCATTCTGATTCTATCTAAGCAGCATCGTCTCGAGACTAACGAAGCATCCTCCCTTCCCATGCTGTCTTATATTTTACTGTAACTTTGATTCTGCACATAATAAGCAAGCATATTTTACACACAATTTTATACACTCACTGAATGTTGTTCCAGTAGTGATGATAAACATGCAAATAACATATTGTTTTTAATAAAGGCCATTACCCTTACCTTCTCAACATCGGCCTTTGTCGCATTAGTGTCGTTGTCCAGTCGTTCATAACTTTGCTGTGCCTTCTCTGCCTCTCTGCATTCTCTCTCAAATTTCTTTTTGCTCTACAAAAGTCACAGACTTACTGCTTCAACAGCCACTATTCCCATTCAGTTTCATATATTAATACTGAATTCTAAACATCAAAGCTTCCATTGAAGTATCTTAAATTCACTAAGTACCTTTAAATAAGCACACTGTTATCACAGCAACTAGATCTAAAAAATTTTCAAACTTTTCCACTTAAAACTTATTTCCTTGAAGTATCAGCAAGGAAAATGCAATTATGCTACAAAGTACAAAATACACAATAATCCATTACAAAGAGCCACAGTTTATAATAATCACACAAGTCCACTTTCTAGCCTGACTTCAATAACCTAAATAAAAGTTATGGGGCAGAAAACTTAAACCTGAACCTGTATGACAATGAAGCAAGTCTCTGCTCATCTGGGACCACAACAACAAAATAAGAAATTCACCTCTCCAGTTTTGCTTCACAACAATCTGGATCAAAGGTATAATACATTTTTAAGACACAAAACCAGCAGAATATCAGAATGCATCTTGAATAGACTTGACTGAATTTTATATTTTCTTATCTTTAAAAGCATTTCTTTCAAGAAAAAGAAGCTTATCATCTGTTCTAGAGACATTCACTTGCTGCACTTCTCTGTTAAAATTCTACCTCCTGAAAGCACAGTTGTCCACAGTGGAATGCTTGAATAAACCTCATGTATTTGACTTGAGTTTGAGGGCTTGTTACATTAAGATTTCATCTTCATATAAATAGTCATTATTAGCAGCCCAAGGAGCAGCAACCAAAGTCTGTACCCATGTTAAAAATAGATTCCTTTATGCTGGTTACGCTGGATAAAAGCCAAGGCTTCCCTCAAACATACACACAAAAGCTATTTACGGGAGATTGTTTTAACCAGGGAACTATAAATACACTGAACTATACTTTGGATGTTACTAAGTTACTTGGACATTCAGTATGAGGGTTAAACATTAAAATCTAAGCAAGACAGTTGACAACCGCTCCATTTACACATTATTTAAGTTCAACAGCAATAAAACTCCAAACACCAACTCACATTATCCATCTGTTTCCAGCACATGTCCAAATACTGCTGAGCCTTTCTCCCTTCCTGAAGATGCTAAAGAAAAAAAATCACAAATAAGTTTAACTTACCTATCTTTTTAGTATTATTACCATTAGTTAGTCCCTGCTCTAGTTGATGGCTTTTGATGTGCAGTATCTCCCACAAGTTACTGGTACTCTTTGGACAACATTACTAATCACATAAAAACACTACCCCAGATGAAAATTACAATGGCAAAAAAAGCTTACTAGTAAGCACTATCCCCCAATATATTAATTTTTAGGTTTAATAACTGTAGTAAACCAGTGTATAAACACATAGAATAACTTTAAATGTGTTTTATAAATGTATTACAACGTATTACAAAACTTAATGTCATGTTCATTAAACTGGCTAAACAAATACATCAATTCATTGAAAAACATACATTCTGACATCCTATTTATAAATAAAAAATTTAAAAATTACCATTTTTCTCTCAGTTTTTAGATCATGAGAATATCTCATCAGTTCTCCATACACTCTGTGTCCCATTTCTTCTGCAACAACTTCTCGTTGTCCTGCATAGTCATTCAACTCATTAAGGATGTTAAAAAAGGCAATACACGAAGTAAACCTGACAGAAAGCACACACACACAAACATACACACACAAAAGGTTAGAAAGTTTTTTTCGGATGGATTTCTTTTTGCATAGTCTGTACTCCTGATTAAATTGAAAAAACCCCAAGTCATACACATTTTACAACAAACCTTCTCTTAACGCTGAGTTACAGCAGAAATACAAGCTGGGAAAGCCTCCGTTAAGCCTACCACGTACTATATATGTTGCAATGTCTCTTCAAATACATTTTATAAGAATATGGCGTTTTGTGGATGGAAAAGAAAGAAGAAGAATACTACCTGGAAAGCCCTGTAGTATAGTGGTATCTCCTAAGCTGCCAACTGAGAGGCCTGAGCTTGGGAGCGGATACGTACGTCCCTAGGCTCGGAGGCTGAACTTGCTGCAGAGATGATGTGCTTGGTAGTCTTGAGGGTGGAACATGCCAATCATACCACTCATATGCATCCCGATGGATGTTCTACAGAACAAGTTTGCTACCAGCTCTGGAGACAGCTGCCTGTTTGCCTGCCCACCTCTTGGCTGGAAGTAAGGTGCCACTATGGCTGGCACTAAAAAGGGGGTAAGAGGAGGGGCAAAGGGTAGAAAGTGTGTGTGGAAGGGAAGAAAGGAAAAAAAAAAAAAACAACAGGCACCACATTAAAATATACATCTTTCTCTCTTTTAACTGTGGAACACTGCCATCTCCATAGGCTTGGCTCTTGGGAATTGCAAATGCCACCCTTGCACATAGGAAAGTCTATTCCCTGTGGTCCAGGATCTTTACATAGTTAAAAGAGAAGAAATCCTACCATGAATTCTCAGGCTCTGGCTGCAACCTGGAACTTGCCCACTTTTGTTATGTCCTAAGACTTACCACTAAAGAAAAAAAAAGTATTGTGCTTTTCTAAATAAATTTTAAAAATGGCTATGGCCCTGGACAACAAGCACATCTCTGATAAAGTAAGTTGCTTAGCACAAATTGTTCCTCCACCACTAGACATTCACTTATTTGGCCTCCAGAGTCAAAGCAAGTCAGCATTTTAAAAGCTCTTCTTGCCTGAAACATGACAATTTTGTGTGCATTCAAGTCCCAGAATACAGATGCATAGCTACATTTGTATTGCCATAAAAAGGCACTGGAAAACACTATTAAACCAAGAAAAAAACAAAGCCTAAGAACACATAATTGCTTTTCTTTAAAAAAACCCAAGTGCTAGACTGTACACAGCATGCTAAACTTCTGCTTTCAAAACTTCAGTTACCTAAAGATTAATTTGGAAGGGAGCAAGTACAATCTGCCATGTTTACTACATTAAAATGTTAATAGGAGTAAACAAAAGTTTCATGCTTAAGAATTACAGCAGAACTACAAGAAGCCAAGCAGAATTCTTTTGTTGTCTTAGCCAATTAAATACTTTATCTTAAAAAGAAAAACTCATAAAAGGACAGCACATACTGTTAGTCCTCGTTTGTTTATACACAGAACTTGAAACACACGTTTTTACCTGGGTTCCTCATCTTTTGGCGAACGTTTAGGACAGTACTTCTTAACCAGATTCCTATTAAGGAAGAATGAAAAAAAGACGCTATTTTAGAGACATGCACACAGAAAACTGCATGAACAAATTATTTCTTTTTAATGACTTCTAGAAACAGACCTATTCCCTCTGTCATCTTACAAGGGTCCTTTAGATAACACAAGACAGAAATCTATGGCATTTTCAAAGTTCTAAGTCACTTCAACCCAGAACAATACGAAAATATTTTTGCACAGTGACTAGACATAAAACAATGAGTTCTTTATTTAACACCATTTTCACACATGCAGAAGCAGCTTGCAGACAAGAACAAAGCAAATGTATGATCACTGTGTAACATACAGACAGTTGCACACTGTGTGCTGTACCCATGAGCACAGAACTCCATGCCTCAATTCAGCTTTAAATGTAAATTCAGGTTGGCTTTTTTAACCACAGTATCTCCAAATCTTCAACAAGGACATTTCCTGAACAGAAGAGGCAACGTCTCTTTTCAGAAAAAAGAGTTTACAGTTTGCCCTACCCACTAGCATTGCAAGTATCAGCTTTTTAGAAACCAATCAAATCTCTAAAAGACAATCATAGGACCAGTGCTTAACACAGTATCACAGTCCAATTTCTGATAACACTGATATGAAATAATCTGCTTATCATAAAATGCAGAAAAAAGAGGAAAGGAGGAGTAAAAGAAGATTCTAGGAGAAAAAATCTTCTATGCAATGTTGTGTACCTCATCCCACTGTCCCTGTGTAACTTCAGTTGTTACAAACTATGAACTACCTTACCATTAAAAAAAAGGGTGCTAATTTTGCTTTCATCTAAAATAACCTTGTGCAGCTTCTCTAATCCATTTATCTGGAAGTCATCTCTACAGTACAAGAGTACACGTAGTGAGATTATGTCCAGCCATGAAGCATATACCAAAATATGAGCAGGGAGTTGGTGTGGAAACATCAATCTTAGACCTTCTGTCTGTTTTCATACCCTCTGAGATTATAACCAAAAATGCAACTATGATGAGACAAGTCCTCTTCATATCAAAATGTACTAAGAAACAGAACAAACACTGAATTTTTAAAAATCATCTACACATTTTATAGTAACTTTCTTACTGATGTTCAAGCAAGAACCTCTTCTCGCTATCACCAGAATGTACTGCCTGTTGTAACATTCTACTTGGTAGGGATTGAAGGCAGACATTTTGATAGGAAAACGCATAAACCTGAGTAATAAGGGAAAAAACCAAATAAATTCACTAAGTAACTTTCCTCTGTTCCATTTTCCTTTACATTTCTGCTTTGCTTATTAATGAATAGGAAACTCCTAAAATTCACCTAATTATTATTCAAACAGTGAAATGCATAACACACATACAGTGCTGTAGCTAAGCAACCACACACGAGTCTTTTCACAGGAAGATTTTCAGAGTTGTTAAAAATGAGAAAAGTAATGACTTGCTAAAATCCATACAGTTCAAAGAGAGAGAAAGGTCACAAATAAAGGAGAAAAGGGTCACAAATATAGATTATTTACTGGCATTATGATTTCTGTTCTGGTTTCATTCTTTAATGCAATTGTTTACTATTTCTAGAGAGCAAAGTATTATATAATCCTTTCTCCTACATTTTCAATAGTCAATTCTGTCTACCTGGGGATCAAAGGAACATGCAGTTTTAAGACACTGTGTGATCAGGATTTAAAGCTCAATAACAGCACAAGGTACAATAATCAAAGGCAATAAATACAAAATGACAAGCAAATGCAGAATTTGAGGATCAAAGAAAAACCCAGTGTTCATGTGAACAATTAAGCATAAATGGCTTTTCCAAGAAGTGAATACCAACACTTAATAAAACCAGAGAAATTCAATTTAAATCTTTGAAGCAGCATAGGTTGACAAGCAGCCAGTGTGAGCGTGGATCTGAAGAGTGAAGCACTATTTCAAAGAGGAGCCAGTTGATGCTTTTAAGGGAATGTAACATTCTCTAACGTTTTTATCTAAATCCATGCATAATCCTCACAATCCAAACATGAATCTGAACTACTTTATAAGAAAACTGCACAAGTAATTGTGGACCATCAGAACTGAAGCAAATCTACAAGATTAATTGCTCTATGTTTCATTAGAAAAGTGTAGTTGATGACACTTTAATCCTCTTTGGAAGTACAATTTAGACAACTACCACACACAGTCTCTTACAGTCATCTGGAGGCAGATTTCATACAAGACTAACTACATGCAATTGTGCTGCTCCTATAATTTTATCAACGTCTCTTCTTGGTCTCAGGTCAACACCAGTGAGATAGGAACCTGATTTTTAAGAGAAGTACCATCTCAGTCACGTAGGCAGAAGTTTCAAAAAGCACTCCAGTTATTAACTTAAAATTACTTATAGTCATATACATAAAATGTCTACACAAAATTTAACAGATGTGTACAAAAACTGTGTTTATCAACTCAAAACTGTTTTCTTCCATCAATTAATATAGAATGTAAAGAACAGGAGCAGCATCATCAGTATGGTGTAATTTCTACTAAGGGAGCAGTTCAGGTACTGTGGTATCTGCTTATACTAAACCTCTACAGCTTCTCTATCATACTACAAATGAGCTTGGGAACAAACTTTTCTTGCTTTCACAAGTAACTAAAATTGCACTAAGTACTTAAAGGCATTTCATATTTATATGTAAAGTAATAGTTTCGATATGGTTCTGATGACTTTGGTGATTAAGTATCAGTATTATGAACTGGGTGAAAACAATGACAACTGTTTTTAGTAACATCTCATCTGAAGAAGTTTTAACTGAAGCAATGAATCTTAAAAAATTGTAACCTGGAATTTGAGTTTACAAAGCTGAATATTCTTGGAACCACTGAGAATTCGTATGTGTGGGTTTGCAGAAACATCATTATAAAAAAACCTGCCACAACCATATTTGGATAAGCAATAGCGTAAATTCTCAGCTCCACTCGAAGAAAGAGAGATTTGAGAAATGATCACATGCGGTGATAATCTGTATCCCTAACTTTACATTTGAGCTTACATCCATTTTAAATAACGTTTCCAAGATTCTGCATATGCCTCAATTTGACTAGACATATGCATATATTAATACCGTATTTTGAAAAACACCACGTATACACAATAGTATGCAGAAGGAACAAGAAGAATAATTTTCTCAAAGTAAGTAGAACACCTCCAGAGATCACAATGTACAATTTTAATGGACAACAAACAGCTCAAGAACAATCATCGCTATTTGCTTTAAACTGACAGCAGAGAGGATGACCACAATCAGAAATTCTATTCCGCATGGTAGTTTCATCTACAAGTGCAGGTATAACTTGTATTACTGCCTAACATGACAGAAAGAACTCCTCTGTCTGCCCGAGCGTCTTAATGCTTCAGACAGGACAAAAAGGGAGTGAACCTTCACAATTGTTTTGTGTGTGATGATGTGGAAGTAAATAAAGCAGACCTTCACCTCGCCCATTTTAAGAAACAATGCTGATCAAAAACAGCATCTGAGAATTCAATTTAAAAATTCAGCCAAGAGTCCAGTAATTTGGCACACGCTAAATCTGATTTTTCCAATTAGAAAATATACACAAAGTAAACAATCATATCATTAAAATGAAATGTGTTAATCTACAGTGTACGCTGGAATATGTTTGTCCTGATTCACATCACTAACTCAATAACAGCCTATAATAACCTTTGCAATCCTTGAGATCCCTAACATAATACGTTAGTTGAGACCTATGCTAGAAAAAAACTTTAGATTTTCCTTTAAGTTAGATCAAAGAAAATTATAGTTGCCTTTTTGCAGAACGAAGTATATTGCAAAGGTAAGATAAGCTCTCTAGACAGAAGATTTCCATTTTTCTTATACTTTTTTCAGTATCGAAGAAGAATAGCAAGGAATTACTTGTAAACTAAAAACAGTATTTGGACATGATTTTCACCAGCTATCATTTCTGGAATGACTCAGCAATCATAAACCGCAATAACTGCATACAGAAAGAACATAGTGAGTTCACTCAAACAGTTCCTCCTATGCTGTACATGCATCACTTGTCATCTCTTAGAAGACCTGTAACAGCTGTTGCACCTGGGAAAGCCTCATCACTAAGTTGTGACTGTATAAAGAAAAAAAAAGTTATCAAAATGCGAGGGTATAAGCAAAGTGAATATGAATTTCTGCCAGGACACAGACTGAAAACTGTTATGAAAAATGCACTCCAGTTTTCATTGTTGGGTTTAAGTCTATGAGAATAAGGTCCATCAATGATCTCAACAGAATGTTCATGGCCCACACTGAACTAGAGAGACGGGAAAAACACCACCATACATCATTAGCATTATGTTCCTGATTAAACTGGTGTTTTCTTGGTCTCCCACCCAAGTACTAAGAGAGTCACAGAACTACCAAGAGGTGACCACTCACCATACTGTTTACACATCTACTACACAAGGGCATAATTAAGTTCAGTTATGAAGTTCATTATGAAAAGATTCTCAACACTTACTTTATCAGATTATATTTCACTACAAAATGAAAAAACAGTGATAGACTAGAAATTTCCATCTGAGATATTAATGTCTGTCTCAGAGGCCACATGCTGCCAGCATTAAAGCTCACCAGAACCACAGTCAGAACTTCCCAGGAGCAAGCTGCAGAATGGCTAATCCTTCTGGAGGTAAAAATGTTGCTCGATCTCTACCTATCCTGGGCCTCACAACTGTTTTACACAGTTAAAAATGGTGAACACCCTCAAGAGCAATGATGGCTGAAATCAACTCGTTATCACAAGACACTTCACTACGAAACAATCAAGTCTCCCCCAAAGAATATACAGGGAAGAATATCAAAGAGCAGCTTAATGAACTGGTCTACTGGCAGAAAATCAGTCACCCTCGCGTGTGTGCTGTCCAGACCCTTGTTGGCAGCAGGCAGGAGGTGCATGCATGCACTGTACAACGTGTGTGCAGCAAGACCTGTGCTTCCCAAAACTGTCATACTTACTGCACACAGACAGTCAGTCCAGTCATCTGACAGAAGGGGTACTCGACAAAGCTCTTTCATTTTTGAAAGACACTTCAAGAAAAATCAATAGTTTTACCCCAAGTAAAATGCTGAACAGAGAAAATTTCCAATTTTTAGTCAAATCCTGAAGTAATAATGTGGTGTCTCATCTTGCCAGCTGTGGAATGAACCTTGAAATACAATTAAGCAAAAGGCATTTGTTCATACTATTTAATGACAAGATGTTAACAGATCTGTGCAAATAAAACATTTCTATTTTTAAAGAGACAACTGAAAACAAATCCAAACTGGGCTGTGAACTGTGCCGTGTATGCTTCCAAATTTTCTTTACCTCCTGAACTTCTTCTACACCAACTTTGGAAATGTGGTGTTTATTTCCTTCCTTTTAAGAAAAAAATTCCTTCAGTAAAGTAATGGGTTATTATGTTAGGTGAATACACACAACTGGGTCAAAAGAAACTGATAAAGAAACCAAAAAGAAACTGATAAAGAAACCCAAAAGATTATGAGCAGCCTCATGAACATCCATACCCTCAGCAGTGAACCTCATTACTGTATTTATGAGGAAGGATTTCTCAACTCTATCTGGTGACAATCTAGTTTGCAAATGATGAGACGATGGAAGAAACCCCAGGACAGAAGCTGCTATCATTTTCAGGCTGACAAGGGCTAGGCAGCAGCTTCAGCTGAATCCCCAGGGGAGCTCAAGACAGCAAAGCTTACCGTGAGGGCAAAGATTGTAGTGAAGGCCAAGTTCACAGGAGTGTCTTACCTTAAATTTTGTTCTTCAAGCACTGAGTGCACCTTTTGGTAAAAACCAATCCTATTTTATTCTGAAGAATGTGTCATTTCACTGCTGCTACTCTCCTTGTATGATCTCTGAAGGGAAATTCCTACTGGACCTAAAAGATGTTTCACTTGGCAGCAATGCAAAGTAAACTGCAGAGGTAAGACAAAGGGTGGCTGGGTTACAGTCTCACCCAAAGGGAAAAGCTATGGAAAGGGCACACATTAAGGACAGGAAGATCTGCTGCTTTCTCAAGTTCTACTCAGTCATTTCAATCAGATTTCTTAACACAATGTAGTGTACCTCTTGCCAATTCAACGTGAGAAATTAATTAGCAGCAGAGACTTGAATATTGTTGAGTGATCACACACACAAATGTACATAAGGATAAAGTACTTTACAAAAAACACGCTGAGAGTCGGTGAAAAAAAAATTACCATGATTTTCCTTGTTCTGAATCTTTAATTTTAAGTCTTATACCTTTTTAGTTCAAAGATCTGAAGGGTGGGAGGGAAGAGTGGGGATAGAAGGCAAAAACAAGCAAGCAAGCGCACACCCAAAAATAATTTTCTGTGTTGGACTGGTCTGTCATGAAAACAACTAGTGATCTAATGCGCTTTGTAAATGAAAAACAGTCATTAAGCATGATATTACATACTTGCCCATCATCTGATACCATGATTTTAAGTAATTGTTAAGATCCTTTTGAAAAGAAAAAAAACCTTACCTCAGTTGTTTTGCATAGTTTTGTTCAATTTCTATCCTTTCTTTCACAAATTTTGCATATTTCTCCAAGAAGTCAATGCCCCACTGTGTATGCTTGTCCAAGTTATCAAACTGATCCTTTAAAAACAAAAGGAAACGAAAATACCCAGAATTAGTTAAGAATCACAGCAGCACCAAAAATTACACATAATTTACTTATGAGTTGGGCTGTGAGGGAATGCTTGCTACTTGGACAGACTTTATCCAAGTTATAAATCAGTCATGTGTCTACATACATATACCAAGTTGTACGTGCAAATACAGATCTACCTCTTTTTGTAGGAACAGCTCTAAACACTTGCATTTTAAGTTGTAAGCAGTCTTTGATCACTTTCACAATGCAAATGTGTCTTTTTTCCCTCTTAAAATACTTTATTTCAAAAGTGGATCTTTTCCACCAGAACAACACACATAACCAAAAATCGGTATTAGGTAAATAGAGATTTGACAGTTTTAAAATGCAGGAAGTTACAGTTGCATTGGATACAAAAAACTTTTTTCACGATTACCCACTGAAAGAAAAATAATATAAACTATAGCTGCATGACTAAATCGGGTGTAGTCTGCACATCAAAAACATTTATTAAATCAAAACTATATACACAGTTCATGATCAACTCCAGAAGGAGATTCCAAACCTGTCCCTGTCCCATTAAGAAAGTTATAGCAAAGCAAGGGTTCAAAACATGGAGGAGAAACAGTTTAAAAAAATAGACCACACTTGCAAAAAAAAGTTGGGCATTTTTTAATACATTAAACATCTTCAAAACCAATCCTTCGCTGTATTCTGTACTGATTAACAGGTGGGAGATACACTAATTAGGACAAGTTGAAATCTAAAAAAAAAAAAAAAGGTGGAAAAATGGAGATTAAGAATTAGGCAGGAGTGAATAAAGGTACAAAATACAGCACAGCAGACATTTTAGTCTAATGCATATTAGCATTTAATACTAAAAAAATCTACCACAGTGGAAAAATCAAGGATTTTCAGCTTATAAGAGCATTTATAATAAATCTTTTTAATAGTTACTTAGTAATCCAAAAAGACGAGCAACTGCAACATCAAAGTTTGTGTCCTATATATGCTGAATCCAAACACACTTCACAGTAAATTTAAAAAATAAAAAGTAGAAAAAGAAAAGCAGTAAGGCTCAAAGGTTATTTAACTTACACAAAAAACTGTGAGGGGTGTTTATCAGAGGCTGTGTCTTGCAGATTCAGTAACTTGTCTGAACCTAATGAATGATGTCAACCTTTAGCACTAGCAACTTAAGTTCAATTTCAACATGCAGTAGGATGATCTAAAGTTAAATCAAAAAATGCCATAAAATGCTGCAGGGCTTAAGACTCAAGAAAAAGACACTCACTTAAAGCGCTACCACATCAACCCAAATACATACAACCACCGAGCATAAAAACGAAATGAACAGAACAGGATTCAGGTTGCTCTCAAATCTTGCCTTGCAGATCTTAGTACCCTACACCACAGACTAACAACCACTGCCATTAGTGCCTTGAACACTTCAGTCCCATGGCAGTGAAAGTACTGCCAACCAAAAGTATCATCTTGCTCCACCACCAGCCTCTGCTCCAGCCTCTGCATCACTCTCTCCACCAAAATCACAACTACCTTCCCTGATCTGTTTGACCAGAGAACCACACAAACACCCAAGAGACAGGAAAGGGACTAAAGACAAGATGTTAATGTATTATTCTTATGTCTTACTTTATGCCAACTGGACACTTCCACTCTAATCTTTTGTCAAATCAAGTGACATTCCTGCTACTGTTTTTAGAAAAGTTGTACATACTTTGTTTGAGCGTGTGAAGAGGGAGACAGTTACCATGTTGCAATGTCAAAACACAGATGCAAATATGCATAAAAATACATCATCAATCCCAAGGAGAATTTCTTTTTTATATTCCACTCATTTTTGTAATTACTCCTACAAAATTAACCTAGCATCCAAAAGAAGTTTCTAAAAGGTGCTTCTGGCATGAAGTCAACATCTAATACTGTTAGGAAGAACTGACTTCCTTCAGCACACAGCAGAACAAAGCCTGTGCTGTCCTACTTAGGCTCTTTAGTCCACAAAGCTCTCATTTGCTGCTAAGGTTTCATTAGCATTACCGAACACCACATTACTTATGTTTCCAAACATGCAACCAGAGAGGGTGGCTTTCCAAATATTTTGTTCAAACAAAAAAGAAGTCTACTGGTGAAAGTTCATTATCTGCTACTACTATGAAACTGGAGTGGAAAAAAGTAACATTTGACATGCAATCACGCTTTACCAGCAGTATTTCACCACTGACCACGAGACAAAAACTCTTTTTTTCCCCCTCAATTCATCTTCTTCATCTGATTCTAGAAACAGTATGCTCTGTGCAAAGACAGCTTTGTAGGATTATCCCACAGCTTCACAACTTGTCAAATTACCTATAACCAATAAACCAGTGAATGAAAGTCCGCAGTCACAAAAATCACCTTACATTGCTCTGTAAAGCCACTGAGATTAATTAGCAGAAGATAAAGACAACATCAATGAATAAGCAGAAGGGAATGGCCTTTTCTAAAGGCTTCTAGAGGTGAGTCACGAATTTACTCAGGTCCTTTCCACTTCTCTCCAGAAGCATACATGTTTGAGTTCTGGGCCTCAATTAAGCTAAAAACTTTCTTTTCATACAGACTGCTACAAAGGAAATCAAATAAACGCACTGAGATATAAGACAAGTGATGTCTTCAATGGAAAAAAAAAAAAAAAAAGAGCAAAAATCTGGTAATACTGCACAGATGAGAAAATGGACCAAAGAGTTGCAATAAAATTTAGGTCTGTAATTTCAAAATAAATATATCACTGTATTAATTTGGCTAGCTCCATTACAAGAGATGTGAAAACTGCATTAACTAGAGATGAACAAAAGGCAATTAAAAAAAAGAGCACATCCTACAATATCCGGCGATCTACACCTTGAAAATGAAGTATGTTCTCTACAATATTTCCAGGCAAATATATATTGCTGTTTGCCCAGTAACTCCCCACATATCTTAGCAGCTGAGCAGACAATTTTTGTAAAAAAGTTTATTAAAACTGCAGCTGACAATTACTAAACTGATTAAGGTCAGCTAATGGATGGTGGCCCTAAGTAGGAACTGCCCACTAAAAAGCTGGAATGTAGTCCAAACTCCCTCCATCAAAAAGAAACAAATCTGACACTTGACAAGGAGTTTGTGGTAGGTCAGTACAGACTATTCCAAAACAAATGTCGCCTCCCTGAATTTTACTTCCAGATTATCTACTGGAACCACAGATCAAAACAGTTCAGGTTCACAGTTCTAAAGTTATTTGCAGATACGAGGAAGGTTTACCATAATAGCAGCTGAAGCATCAAAGCAAGGAGCCAAGCTGAATCAAATCTGCAACAAAGACAAAACAGACTCTCCCGGGTTAAACTCCAGATTTGCTCTCCCCCTCTTACAGACACTTGTGTTTTCCCCAAACAAGCCTCAAGATCCAATAAAAAGAAAAGCATGGAGATCTCTTCAAAGGGATAAGCATGGACAGAACGCTAGAGCATAAATACCAACCCTTTAGTCTTCCTAAAGCTACCAGTAACTCGTCCGGACACTGGACTAGTGCGGGAGGTTCAAACAAAAGGCATTAAACCAGACTGAGATTTTTGAAGGGTTAATGTACCCAGTTTTCATAACTTCAGAAACCAATTCTACTTGCATTTAAAGACAGGATTGTGCTACAATCCTAGGATTTTACATTCTGTAAAAAAATCCTTCTGTTTTACTATATTATTTCTTTACATTAAGTAAACTAGTTTACTGCATCAACACTGAACTGTTGATTAGTCTCCCATTTCACTGACCTCCAGACAACACAGCTGAAAGCTTTAAGAATCACATTAAACACAGAAGTACATTGACTTACAAGATCAAGAAACCTATCTCGATTAATTACATATGCAAGTATCTTGAAAGTCTACTTAATAAAACATTTTATTTGAAATCATGATACTTTGCATTAATTATTCTACGACCATTTTATTCTCTTTTGACTCAACTGTACATCATTATTTCCATACTTTTATCTGACCACAATTTTAGTCAGCAGTTACCCAAGTGATCTTATTTGCAGTTTTGAGCACTGGCTCAAGATTAGTTTTTTTTCCCAATTCTTTGTTCTCCAGGTTGCCCAGCCAGTCTAAACTTCCAAGTCGGTGAGTGGGAGATTAAAAACTCAATCCCATATTTTGCTCTTTGAATTCTTAACACTTATGCAGTCCGGTATAAGGAAATATATACCATGACAGCATTCAGAGCATGGAAAAGCAGGAATCAGGTCTTGTTCAGGGGGAAAAAAAAAAAATTACTCTTGGCATCAAAAAAGCCCCAGTGCATTTATGGAGAGAAATGTTGTATTTTATTATCACTTTATGAAAACCAATGAATTACTTTCAACTGCAAGTCCACAGTAATCCAAGCAAGAAAATGTGGCTGATTATATAACTCAACACTGATCGCAGCAGTTCTTCTTTACTCAATTAAAGCCCATGAGGGTTTATCAAATGAACCTGAATTATGGATAAACTTAAATGACAGGTTAAATTCTGCATAATGTCCTTCTTTCCCGCATTAGCAGTACTACAGAAGAAAAGAGGACCCAACTCTATTCAAGAAGTTAAACATTTTAAGTTACAAAACATTATAAAGTGACTACTTCGCATATTAAGATTTTATAAAACTCTTCTGAAATATCCAAATTGTTTCTATGAAACATTATGCAGCTTTCTTAAAAATTTTTTAAATAAAGATCAAGGCCTTGAATTAAGTTCAAATGAATGAGGTATCTCCAGGTAAATATTTAAAACAAAAAACCAAAGACCATTAAAAAAAGCCCCCACCTTTGCACTGTTTGTACAAAGAACTACCTGATGTGCCACATTAAAAATCATGGGAACCATAATCAGACATAAATATATTAATGAGAAGTTACTAGTATAGTGTAGTGTACCCTTCAGGACAAGTTAATTATAAAACTGTATTTTAATTGGAGCATTTTACACTAATCTACTTCTAACAATACACTTCAGTTTTTCTGGTCGTAGATACCTCTTCACTGTCTGTTTTTGGTTTCTACTTTTGTCTCTATCTTTATGCATTCCTGCTTCCTTTTCTATCCTAGGATAATTGCTCTTCTATTTTACTGTCTGAACTGATTATCACTTCTCTGTATTCCTGCCTGCTTGTTTTTATAATTATCAGTTTGGTCTTCTGGTCTTTCTTTTTTCCTTGCAACTGCAATGTGCTTCTTTCTAACAGGCAGACAAAAGCTGCTTCCAGATAAACAGTAGTTTTTTTTTTCAAAACACCCTGTTAGTTTTATGTCTAAAAACTAACAAAGAGCTGTTTCTATATCAAGAACAAAAAAGAAAGTGTTTTGCTTTTCTGTTTTCTACAAGTTCTGGATTGTAGACTCCAGACTAATCTGCAAATTATACCTCATTCCTCTCTGAAAACCGTCTAGGTATTACAGTTAAGAGAGTAGAAAAAATGTGGCTGTGAGCAAACTTAAAGGCTAAGCATTTTAGAGACTCAAAGATTAATATCAATGAGAAGGTTCAGAGCATCAACATCAAAAGCCATTGGAAATAAAGCAGAGGCACTCAGATTTAGATGAGAAAAAAAAAAGTTACAGGTCTATATACATAAATTAAACAGTATTTCACATTTTAATTTCATATTTAAACAAAAGTTCAGTATAGACTATACAGGCATATATGTACAGGATACTGTGAAGAAATTCTACTTAGTCTTTTGGAGGCACGAAAAATAATTCCTAAAAAGAACTTCTGAAAACAGTTTGTACGTTGACCTTCAGGACATAGAGCTATTTTGCTTGCAAAAGTTAAGATGCTGGTGTTAATAGCAAACTGTGTTGCAGCTTGAAAATATTTAAGTGAGAAACTGCTAGAAATGCACAGTGCTTGATATGCAAAAGGAAAACAATAGGAATTAAAAAATCAGTTT
The DNA here is from genome assembly GCA_013396775.1 of Cephalopterus ornatus. NCBI lineage: Eukaryota > Metazoa > Chordata > Aves > Passeriformes > Cotingidae > Cephalopterus > Cephalopterus ornatus. The sequence continues at coordinate 57,741 of VZRE01004661.1, forward strand.
TAACTGGACAAAAGACTACTTTGCTCTAAGGAATAAAGAATTAATAAGTTCTTAGCATGAACACAGTATGAAAAATCCATTTGCCCATTCAGCTTTTGCATATAATCTTAAAAAGCAATACCACTGTCAACTTTGATTTTCAAACATCCATTTCTATGATTAGAAAAAAGGTTTGCATGATAAAATGAGCAAAAACCTCAAAAGTAGTACTGAACCACCGGAGCTCTAGCCACGCTCTAAGATGAACTACACAGCAAGTCAGGTTTCCAAAGCAAAGCTAAAAATGGAGAGCTGCAATTGAGGAAGAGAAATACAAAGTCTGTTTTTCTTTTTAAAGATGTCCTCAGAGCAGCAGCAAAGGAATTGCTCTGGGAACTTTAGATGAAAGTCAGGTCTGGCAGGAGGGAATGTCTTGTTTGACAGTTAACAACTTCACAGGTGTGACAGACACATTTATTTTCCAGGAAAGGGCAAGAATCTACCACAGACAGAATACGAGTGGAAACATTTGTGACTGCTTTTGGAATTAGCAGCTAGAATTACAACAGAATCAAGTTCTGCCTCTAGAGATTAGCAGATCAGCTGAAAGACATTAGAGATTACAGCTGTGCACTTCAGTTCACCCACGCCACTGAATGGATCAGTCGGACTAATCATTAGATTTTAATAGCAATAGTTTTCTACCAGCAGAGCAAACTGATTGAAAGAGTTCACAGCTGGGACACTGAACATCCACATTAAGAGAAGAGAGGAAAGGAACACACTGCCACAGAGGGCATCTCAATAACCACTCCTATTTGTCCTGCTAATGAATCACCTCCACAATTCTTCACTTCATGTTGTATGGGCACGTTCATAAGAACTAAAATGATGCATTTGCCTCACTGAGTCATGATGTAAATTTAAATAAAGAAAACTTCAGTTCTTTGCAGGTGCACCTATGGGTCTGCTTCTGTTTCTCTCAGGAGACCCCTGCTGTGTTTCCTGGCAGGTTCACTGCCTGCCACAGACTGCATGGACAGCAGCTTCCTAAATGCACCATCTCTTCCTCCTCAGGAATTTCTACCAACACAGACTGCAGCAGCCAGAATACGGTCACAGGTGTCCTTCCTCTCTGCTACCAATCACAGACTCATCATGTTGTGTTTGTCAAGGAACTTGTTCACTGTGGGCACGTGTCAGCTTTTACATCTTTACATGTAAATCAGTAAGGAGGGAAGACGCTGTGTCCTGTGCAAAGAGAATGGACTTCCTTGCCACCACCACTTGAGAAAAACTGAAACACACACACGCTCATCTGAAGCAAGTGTCACTAGAATACAAGCATACACAAAATATAGACCAGGAATTCCTACTCTCAAAACCAGATCAGAATCTACTCACTTAGCTTTCAAACAGCCCCTTAATCTTATTAAACTTTTAATTGGGAGGAAATTTTTTTAGACAAACTCAACCAGATTTTTTCACGTATGCTCTTTATAGAGATTTTTAGAATACTTAGGTCTTATTTGCATTTGAAACAAAGCTTAATCCTGAAACACATAATTATCTACCCAGTTCTACTTTAAGATTAATTCCCACTGTAACACACAACAGACCATTTTCACACATCTCCATCCAAGACAACAGCAGATCACAAATCACATATTTTCAAGCATTATTTGATTAAAATAGATGCCACTTTAACACAGGAATAGCATTACACTTGCCTTGTACATAAAAAGGACAAAATTATGTCCATTACAGTAAACACGAAGAAATCTTACTTTCACCACAGCCAAGCCAGAAAACAGGCACTTCCCGAGTCTCCTGGGAATGGCTGAACGCTGTTAATAACCAGATCGAAGCATAAGTACATTTTAGGCCTAGTTACGTCACTTGGAAAAGAAGACAGGAAGACTAAGTTTAACCCTAAATGAAGTAACTGTGATATGATGCATCACTGTAAAAAATGCTACTACTGGTTGTACAGTGCTCAGAGATGCTGTTGCTCACTACAAGAAATAGCTGGAGAAAATCCCATCTTCACAGCGGCACTGGAATAACAAAGTATCGAGCAGCGGGGCTATAGATCAGTGAGGCAGCACCATACTGAATTTGCTCTATGACCAATAGCCATGGGAGGCCTCACGTGAAGCAGAAGTTCTGTACAAAAGCAGCACATTTACTGCATGATTAATGGTAGCCTGCAGAAAATCTGCAAGAACAAAGTATTTAGCTAGGGAAACAATGCTTTTCGAAAAACTGTGTAAAGAATCATTCAGTTCTTCAGTTAGAAAATATTATTACATGGCTTGATGCTTACATGGACAGGGTGACTGTTTTAGTGCATGACTAAACAACCCATTGGTGGAACTACTGAAAAATTTAAAAACTTTTAAATGCCTCTCTACCAATTACAGATAATTCCAAAATATTATTAAAAATGCATTCACAGGACACTGACTCAGCAAGCAGCCCTGACACTCTCCAGTTCCTGCACATGTTACTTCATCTCTTTTTGCCTTCCGATGGATGTTTTTTTAAAAACTTGTAGAAACGGGAAGGAGATCTTACCTACTTCCAACTTCTTCAGCAAATGGTTAAGCTCCTGCTGTGGCCAGTCTGGCAAGAACCTAACAAGCAGAGTATGCACTGGTTTTCTCCTCTCCATACGCTTAGAGAGTGAACAGCGCACTCAAGACAAGAAAGGAGTGGTATCAGTGTCACAAAGCAAGACAACAGGGGAAAGACAAAGGTTTAGCAGAACACCTAGATGCCCTACATCACAAATTCAGAAAACAAGATGCACTGGCTCTGCTGCTCATTCTGCTGCAATGAGCCTGCATCCTCTGCTTTGCAGGACACAGTCATTGTTCCATCCCTTAAATGTACAGGCACAACTCTGTACAAGCTGTATTACAACATGTACATGCACATGGTAATAGAACAGACATTACCATGAAACCCAGCCTACCCTGCTCTGTTTAGTGAGATTTGCTGAACCGAAACATGACATTTAAAATAACTGTTAGCTGGCATACAACTTCAAGGCTATACTACAGACTATGTTAGATTCAGAACCATAACAGTCATAGCTCTGAACTCATCAAAAAGCCAAGACGCCTGTGATAGCAAGTGATTCAAACTTAAAACAAGGAAGTACTTTTCTGCCAGCTGAGGGAAGCGAAAAAGAAGGGAGAGTATCAACTTCCCTCACATCCAAATATCACTTCCTTGTATTTATCTGCTGAGCTATTGAGTAGATCGTTCTGAGGATACCATTTTAAACTGACCTAAAAACTACAAACTGTTTAACAAATATGATGCACAAAATCCATGCAGACAAGTGAATTTAGTGTGTTTCACAATTAAAAGATGCATATTTAGGCCTTGTCTCAATAGACTAATTAGAAACAAAAGAACCTATCTGGTATGGGTTGTTGGGATATTGTTTATCATTCTGACAATTAGGGCAAATACAGTACAAAATATCTATACAGAATCCAGGCACTGAGTATCAGCAGTTGAACTTCACCATTTCAACACACAGAGAAAAAAGGTATATCCATGATATACCCCTTACAACTTTTCTCATATGTATTTAATAAGGATGCACATTGTTTAGAATCTTAAACTTATGTCAACAATTCCTTAAAAAAATGTATTTCATGGCACTATTTCTAAACAGTGACTGGAGTGAACAATGAACTCACAATATAAACTGTAGAACACAAGAATAAAATAAATATATCCTTGTCTTAACTTGTTGATTTCTCACAATAGGTGTAATTACACCATCCAGTAAACCTACAAGAACTTGGTACTAAAATACTATACAGCGGATCTTCTGGTAACATGAAACTTTTAGCTTTAAAGCACACACAGACAAAATCTCCTTATTTAGCACAGCTCTGATAAACTGTTTCAACTACTCTCTCTATTCCTATATGTAGGAACCTATAGTGAATGCAACTAGAATACGAGAAGGTATTTCCTAGTGTTATTATCAGCTCCCATCAGAGAGATTTAAGACAAAGGCATATACCTTACATTTGTTGCTACTGGTATCTAACAGATCCAACCTACTATATAGCTTGACAACTAGAATTTGCTCTCTAAATCATTCAGAGTAAGGTATCTATACATAGGTATTTTGATCAGCCCTTCAATCTTACTGAACTAAATCATTAGCCTTTTATGGTGTAGGAAAGGCTGCAAACACTACCAGGGTCAGTCACCACAGACCCTTCTGGGCACACTCCCCATTAAATGGGGACACTGTTCAGTACTTCAGAAGATTAGAATCATGGGGGACCAGTTGGGTAAATAGTTATGGAGCTGGAAGGCTCTGGACTGATTTGCCATATGCTGTTTGGTTTTGTCAACTCAAAGACCAGCGGATTTTTCTGTAAAAAGTCCTACTGTAAGGTGAACTTCCCTTTCCAGTATCACCTGTGAATATTTTAGTGTTCAAGAGAAAGACTACAGTAGCCACATCTTTTTCTCTTCACAAATATCTCGTAACAGTAAATACTTTTCAAACTTGATTATAAAAGCAGACCCATATACTTAACAGGAAATTAGCACGGCAGTAAATTAGAGCTTTCCTATCTTCTTTGGAACATTATTTCAGATACAGATACCACCCTAGAAGAAAAAACCAAACACACACACAAACCCCAATAATGACAAAACAACAAACACCCAAACCCCAACAAAACAAAACAAAGCCAACACCCACAAAAAAACCACCCTCTATTTGCAATGGAATCTAGGGTACTCATTGTTTTTAAAGCAAAATTCATAGTAACATTAACATTAACATAACTGAATAAAGAATTTAAACTAAAACCAGATGTTACTACTGGCACCTTCAAAACAACGGAATTTTTCAACATTTTGTGACTCAGATAATGTTGAAATGTAACACAGTTCTGCTGTGTATCAGTTTATCTCAGAGTTTTTGAGAGATAAGCCTAGAAATATACAGTAAAGTCTTCCTATATTTCACCACAGGCTTTAGACTCATAACCTGTGTTGTAAGAATAACATTAAAATTATTCAAAAATCCTTTTTTTTCCCTAGTAGAAATGTGGTTTTTTGGTAAATCAAATAATGCAAACACATACTGCTTCTCTTCCAGGTTAGAAATGTATTTTTCCTTGCCAAATACCTTAAATTACAAAGGAAACAAAAAAAGCAACATAATTTAAGCATAAGCATATGCACTTCCATTACAATAATTACATTTTTAAAATGGTAAACCAACCCTATTACAGCACCTTTGGACATAGAAGCTGTATGCACAAAAGCTGAGAACAAACTTCAGTGTACTGAAAGAAAACCCCACATTTTTAAACTGTCATAGCTGGGTTCCTCATTCTTTCCAAAACATATAAAAAGCCCAAACTCAAAGCAGCTCAATTTCATACTGTTTCTGTAATCAAGCGTTAAAAAAAGACAATGGGCTCCATAAATATATTCCACAGCACTCCCAGAGTTCAATAGTGAAAGCAAGCAAATTTACAGCATAATCAGTGCAAATACCTGAAGCAAGACAAATAGTACTCACAATTCAGGACAGAAGTCAACATGAACGACAGGGTGACATCTGGCAACAGCGACACCAGACTACATCAATTTCTTTTTGCAGAACCAGTTTCTCTGAGAGTCAAATGAAGAGCCAGTGTAGAAATTAAAAGGTACTTCAGCAGAAGCCAACCTGCAGTTATTTCCATCCCGACTAAACTAATAAAACACAAGGGTATTCACACTAAAATACAGTGGAGATCAGAAAGCTATAGATGAACAAGCATCAAATCTATGTACTTTATCTGTGACTGAACCTCAGGGTTCAAAACTGGGCCCAGAATAGTTTAACTTATTCACCAAGGACTCCGATGAAGGGGCAAAAGCCTCCTTAGCAAGTTCCCTGCCGACACAGAGCTGGAGGAGCGGGCGATACCCCAGAGGGCTGCGCAGCCCTGCAGAGGGACCTCGACAGGCTGGAGGGACAGATGGGCACAGAAGAACTGTCTGAAATTCAACAAAGGCTTTGTACTTGTTCTTTCCTTTCAGAACCCAGTTCTAACCAAAGAACCCTAAAAAGTTAACAATTCTCATTACACGTTGATCTGTAAGTAGAAGAAAGCACCTTAAGACATAACCTTTCCTGTATTTTATGTCACTGTCACACCACATTCGTTATTGTCCTATATGCAAAACCTAATTATTTGCAATTTTGCTCTTCAACATGAAATGCTACTCACGCCTTTACTAAGTATTCATTTCACTAAGTCTTGATGGAATTAAACCGGCAAAGTATTAAACAATGAGTGATAAATCTCTGTAAATAATCCATGCTCTAGGAATTGTCAAAAAATACTAAAGAAATTCTGACAGCCTCAAATATTGAATAGAATATGACAATGAAAAATCCACAAAACCATTTCTTTTGTACTGAATAAAACTTATGTCTTTTATTACATTGACTATAAAACTGAAATCATCTAATCGCACACAGTAGTTCCAATTTTGTTTTTAGCATTATGAGCTTGATTAAAAAAGCACTGAAAATTGACATTTCATATCTGGGGAGCCTTAACACGTTATATCCTAGCAAAAACATTTTCAAGTCAGTGATTAAAGCATGGCAATTTGTAGTCAAAACCACAGTAGGATTTTGTGGTAGAAAAAAAACAAAAATCAAGTGCCTTTTCCCCAAGTATCTCTTTTTTTAGTTTCGTAAGTCATAATACATCAATATGTAAAACCTTGCATAACTTTTTGAAAGAAGAGAAATAAAAAAATGAAACGTTATTCACTTAATTAATCTGTGTCAGTATCTGTATTAAATGCATCTTTAGCATATAACAGAAAATTAGACACTCACCAGTCACTTATTTTTTCTCTGAAGAAAATGATTCCGGAAGGAAACTATTTGTAACTATTGTCCCCATGATTCTCAGAGAAATACTAAATACTTAAAACACTCAAAAGACCACTTATCAAAATACATTTGACTAAATTTTTAGTGTTCTTCTGTATCACATCCAGCATCACAAAACAGTCACCTGAAGGATTAACTTCCCAGATGCTTTAAAATGCCTCAAAAGAATCAGCAGAATTATTATACTTCTATGAAAGCAGAATGCACAATTCACATAAAAAAATCACAAGATTAATTGTGAAAGCAGTATTTGCTTTCATATCATAAAAAAGCATTAACAAAATATTTAACTGATAAACTAAAGTACATTAAATAATATTTTGCACCAAGATTAAGTATATCCACTATCCAGCTTCAAAGCTAATTAATAAACTGAAACAGAGGTAGCAAAACTGGATAAAGTAACAGTCAAGAATATATTTTTATCTTAACCTGTCAGCAGTATCCTGAATCATCTCTTTAGCAATTAAATCACCAAAGTTTTTTAATACTAGATTTCTTCACTCTGAAGCAATTTCACTCCTCTGTGAATGGAAAATAACCTTGTACAACCTAGAAAGACTTATACAGGAAGAGAAATACAGAAGAGAAAGATTACCACTTACAATTTGACCTTGCCATATGAAAGAGTCATTCAGAGAATTAGATTTTAGCCCAAATCATTTAAATGAATGTGACCCTGATGTTAATGGCATGAAATATAGGTTAACTCTTGGTATTTCTTTAATTACAAAAAGAAAGCCTATACTGTAATACATGAATACATTTCTTTTCAGTTCCCAAAGTTGTACTGGACTTGGTTTTATTGTAAGTGTTAAAAATTCATTTTTTAAATTAGATTTTATACATATAAGCAGGAACCAACTCTCACGAGATATGCCCAGCATTAACATACATTGGCATTAATCCATTAGGCTGGAAATACTCATTTGAATCAATCTGCTACAACCTGCTGCTCTCCACCATTTACCAGCAGTCCTGGCTCACTCGGGAGGTCCCAGACGATTGGAAGTTGGCAAATGTCACGCCAATCCACAAAAAGGGCCGGAAGGAGGACCCTGGAAACTACAGGCCTGTCAGCCTGACCTCAGTGCCTGGCAAGGTTATGGAGCAGATCATCCTGGGTGCAATCACACAGCACCCACAGGATGGACAAGGCATCAGACCCAGCCAGCACGAGTTTAGGAAGGGCAGGTCCTGTCTGACCAACCTGATCTCCTTTTATGACCAGGTGACCTGCCTGGTGGATGAGGGGAAGGCTGTGGACGTGGTCTATCTGGACTTCAACAAAGCCTTCGACACTGTCTCCCACAGCATACTCCTGAAAAAGCTGGCAGCCCACGGCTTGGACAGGGGCACTGTGTTCTGGGTTAGGAACTGGCTGGAGGGCTGGGCCCAGAGAGTGCTGGTGAACGGGGCTGCATCCAGCTGGCGGCCAGTCACTTA
>VZRE01004661.1:66677-80591 GCA_013396775.1 Cephalopterus ornatus
AGGCTGGTGAAGGGACTAGAACACAAGTCCTATGAGGAGAGGCTGAGGGAGCTGGGGTTGTTTAGCCTGGAGAAGAGGAGGCTCAGGGGAGACCTCATCACTCTCTACAACTACCTGAAAGGAGGTTGTAGCCAGGTGGGGGATGGTCTCTTCTCCCAGGCAACCAGCAGTAAGACAAGGGGGCACGGTCTTAAGTTCTGCCAGGGGAGGTTTAGGTTGGATGTTAGGAATAAATTCCTTACAGAGAGGGTAATCAGGCATTGGAATGGGCTGCCCAGGGAAGTGGCAAAGTCACTGTCCCTGGAGGTGTTTAAGAAGAGACTGGACGTGGCACTTAGTGCCATAGTCTAGTAACTGGTAGTAGTAGATCAAGGTTTGGACTTGATGATCTCAGAGTCTCAGAGCAACTTGTATGATTTTATGATTCTATGAATAACAATACACTCCTAATAGTAAAATTAAAGTTTCAATTTTGGTTACATACAAACAAAAATTTTTATGCTGCTCAAGAATATATAGTAGCACAAAACAAATGCTTGAATTGCTAGCACTCCACAGACCAGCTTATTCACAAAAACAAATGCATCATCTGGTTACTTCATACAGACAATCAACAATAACAAGAGAGCAATTTAAAAATAATTTAATGCTCTCTGTTATGGTTCTCAGCATCCATCTTAATGGTTGTCACCAACATCAGTGTCATTTGTTCTACTTGCGTGTTAAAATCATGCTGGGATACAACATACTAATATCTTAATAATAATACTTTTAACTAAGCCTATATGAAGTGTTTTGATTGGTACAGAACTTTCTTGCTCATGATTATTGTAAAGATTTCACATCAAGGATTCCAAACGCAAAAATAAACTAAAAAGCTAATTAAAATTTTCACCCATGCTGCAAAATAGTTTTCCCCATTTCAACAAACAGCTGGAGAGATTACACAATACACTTATCACCACATCTGCATAGTCATCTCTGATTTCTGAATCTGTGTATCTTGGAAACAATTCTATTAATTTTTACAACTGTAATGCATAAACTAGTAACAGTTTTTTGCAATAAAACAGATGTAATACGTAAAGAACTTAAATGGAAACAAGTAGATTCCCAGTAACTACAGCAGAAAATTGAACATCAATAAAACTGGGCCACAACATCAATAAACGCACAATTAGCAGATAAATACTGAGGTGAAATCAGGTATGTAAAATCATGGAGAAAATACTGAATAAACGTGCTTTTCCAAGATGTAACTTGGGTTTCCCAACATTAACGCAGCGTAACAGCACACCAAATGTAATTCAAATAAACTACTTGCAGCTGAAACAGTAAACGGTTTCCAGCCAGATTAAGGTAATTGGATGAGAAATACTACCTTCTGTGCCAGATGGTATTAAATACGGCTTCAGTGGAAATGCCTCTTCATATACTGTCCTTAAAGTCAAAAGTTAAACACATAAGCACATTTAAGCACTATCTACAACCCATCAACTATTGCTTCCCCTCATAAAAGTTAAAGCAATGATGGCTGCTGAAAAGTGCTCTTCATATGGAAATACTGATTATGAAAGCCTTCTGAAATATCACAGAAAAGCTTTCAGCAACACCTCCACAGATGTTGCAGCTGTTTTGTACCATATTATAGAGATAATAAGCACAGATCATACAAAGACCAGAAGGAAACTACATACATCAGAAAGCGTGCTGTACCCCAAAAGACGACCTTACAAATAATTTAATGTAACCTGTACTTCTTCACTGTTAACTTGCCATGCTCTTTGTTCTTCTCTTCTCCTCATAAAACAGAAGTTAATACTAAGCTGAAGCAACTGAATTGTAATGCCAAAGAAACAAAAGATTATTAATAAAAATAACCTAAGAAGATAGTCTAAGCAAACTAAAAATTGAGCAAGTAAATCATTAGGAACTTCTAGCAAATGAAGATCTGCTTTCAGGAAAAAGACATGCAGATTCTGATGGCAAAAAAAAATCGCTTATGATGTTAGAGTGCCATTTCCTGCTATAAACTTACTATTGGATTAGCTGTAGTGCCAGAGATTACTGAAAGACAAAGGATCCTACTACAAGCAAAGCCTCAAACCCCTTTACTTATGACAGGAATACACAGATTTTTACTTATATTTTTCAAGTACCCTCATCAGCTCTTTACAAAATATTGTAACACCTTAAAAAAAAAGTCTTACAATTAGGTTAATCTGCATACTGTGTTACTTTGAGATAACTAAAATCAACTGGAAATACATGAAAAATTTGCAAAGTGCTCTTGAAGAAATGCTTTAAAACTCACCACCTTCCTTAAAGAACAAGAACCCCTTTACAGCACATGAAAGATTTTTGTACATTGAGTGATAAAGGATAGGAAGAACCAGCATTATGAAAAGTTATGCTGTCTTCCTAACAGAATAGCTGTTAACAGTCCTAAAAGTATCACAGGCAACATTCAAACAACAGTTAGATTAACTTGGGACATATGGGAGCATGATCATCTTCCCACAAAGGAATAGAAGTCAGCAAAAAAATCAAACTTCTTTTCCAATGACATCATGAAGAAAAACAGCCAGGAAAGCCACAAGTTTCAGGTCTGACTTACAGTCTGATTATGCCTGTATGATAAAAGTTTGAAATGCTAAGTACAAAGTACTATGAATAGTCTAGCTTGTATCATAAGAAACATTTACATATAAGGTCTTAGAAATTCACCATTCCCAGTTTTCCAGCACCCAGTACATATAAACTAACAGCAGTATTCTATTCCCACCTAAGGTCTGTATAAAGGTGAGACAACAGCTCTCCCTCCTTTCAGAACTAAAACTTAGGGTCGAAACTTGTGTTTGAAGCGCTGATATTCCACTCACACCTGGTAACTCATAACCGAAAACAGCATGAATCCTGGCCGTTCAGAACTATCACCTCCAGACAATTACGTATCTTCTCAAAAACTGCAAGGCATTTTATACAAATGACGTCAAAATGTATTCATTACACAGCCCACAATTACAGCCTTGAAGTATAAACCAGAGAGAACATGGAACAACATTTTATCTAAGAATCACTAAGCATAAATACCACTGGCATCTCATCTTTAAGAATTTATTTGAAACGTCTGAATAGATTACTTCAGTTCAACTACTGAAATTTCAGTGAAACTAAATGACAACCTCTCAGAACCAAAATAACTGGAAGTCACTGGATGCTAAGACATCCAAGAACGAAGAACAGCTAGCACACAGCCTCACATTAGTTTTGTTTGCACCTATTAAGGTTTTAATATGCAGAGCCAATTCCTGGTTTTATGAAACTTCAATTCCAATCCACTAACTGGATGTTTCTTCCAGTAAAAACTTCTTTCTGCACACAACTACTCCTATCTTGCTATTTCCCTCTCAGGAATGCAGAACATAAAGCTGAAACTCAGGGAATCACACTTGTATTTCTTAAGTGCTAGGCTAGCACAGGAGGAACTGAAACGTTCCTGGAAAGATAATAATTACACTCTCTAGCACCCATACCAAGATGCAAATGTTTTTTTAAAAAAGCCATTTTAGAAAGAAGTTGCCCTGGTTATTAGAGAGTGATCTTAATATTAACAGGGCCTCAAACTTGGGGAGATAGGTCAAAAGATCTGGGTTAAGAAATGCAAAAGATCAGCAGAAATAACACAAAAGGCCTCAAGTCTTTTCCTAAACAAAGAAGCAATTAAGATAAACCAAAACAAATAACCCACAACCTCTAGCTCCTCAGTCTCAACCTAAAGACTTAATCAGACCACCACACCTCTTGCTACAGGAGCAAATATTTGAGTATCGTGCAGAGTCAGGATACTTCACAGAACTGCTCAGCTTGCCTCCCATGGTGACATTTAAGTTTCATAGAACTGTACAGTCTACATTCCCTTCACATTACTTATGATGCAGAAAAATCCCAAGTATTTGGATTTTCCTGATAAGTTACTATTTATTTTCAAGAAATTCATTTTTCCTCTTTTAAACATGTCATCTTCTCAGATACAAGACCTATCCAGATATTCCAGTCTGTTTTTCACCATCTTATTACAATATGCTGAAGAATCTTTCAAGACAAGTTCATCCTCTTCTTCCCCTCCTCTGAACAAATATGTAACGTATCTTCTTGAGCATACTGCACAATGTCCTCAAATGTCATCATCTACTGTTCAGCAAATGTCCCAGACAATAAAAGCCACAGTTGTTAAGATAAAATGTTTAATTAATTAGATAATCTATAAATCCTCTGAAATCAAAATTTTCTCCATTCATAAATGCATGTACATACGCTTTTTGTCCTAAATCACAGTTCACAGCAGTCCAAGCTCATAAGCCTGAAAAGAGATCCATTAAATAATTAAAGAAAATAACAAACCATCAGTAATTGTTGCTGATTTAAATAACGCAGTGCAACAGTGAGAGCTAGTTTGCAAATACTCCCTCTCAAACAAAAAATTCTGCCCTGAAAATTTCCTGGTGTGCAATACTTATTCTCAAGAACATTAATGAGTTTCACTGGTCCTGTAAGATCTTTGCTCATAAAATGAACAAATACTGGTAAAACTAAATATGTAGCTGAGTACCTTCACTATTGGGGCCTAAATAAAAGTAGATCTTAGGGGGATGAGGGAATCCATATTTGACTCCAGAACAAAACTGTTTCATCAGTTCTCATTAACAGACCTTCAAACAGTTTTCCATTTACTAATCAAAAATTTGAATTTTCAGAGAAAAAATAAGATAAAACATGTTTCATTATATAATGTGCATCATATCTTTGCAGCTACTGCACTTGTACCTTCCATAAACTAGGATCTTAACCTTTCTTTCACCAGAGCATTTGACTTCTTTCCCCAATCTCAAATCTATGTCCTATCCTAAATATTTTTTTTTCCCTTTTCCAAAAATCGGTCTCTTTCCAACCGTTCCAATATCTGCAATCTTTACCCGTTCTCCAGCCATCTCATTTCTCAATTACAGCACATCCTTTTCTCTGGGACTGAGAGATTATGATTTCACCTGCATGTTTCCTAAGCATTATCTCTTCCTGTCTCTTTGAATCCTTCTCTATCGCATCAAACATGAGCTTCTTAACCTCACTTTCCAGGGCACTGCTGGTTGATTCCAGCTTATTACCTCATTATACCCAAGGATTAGTGTTTGCTTTTCTTGAGATTCCAACACTCCCTTGTACATTTCAACAAAAATTTCCTGCATTCTCTTCGGTTGCTTGTGTGTTCCAGCCCTGCAAAAGTGACAAAAGGTCACCCCGCTGCTACCCTTTGCTTGCAAGGGTTACCAAAAGAAAGTTAAGAAGCTGCAGTTGAGATCACTGCCCATCATGCTAAACAATATTAGGTTTTGCATAATTCTCATCTGGCATGATCACTAAATGACCCAGCCCTTGCTGGAATTCAAAGTTAATTGGATTTGAGATGCTCTTTATACTCTGAGTTTCTGCAGAACACAGCACAACACAAGTCCACTGTGTGACTAACAGTACCAGGTACTACATAAATACAAACATAAAACACACTCCAACGATTGATTACTCATGACAAAAACCCTAAATGCTCCTCTAATTGTGACTAACTTCATCTAGACAGAGGGAAAAAATTGCAGGAATAATTTATCCACTTATTATACAGATAAAAAAAGTGCCGGGCATTATAAACATTACATTACAATTTCCTCTTCTAGAATATTCCTCTGCTGCAGAGACAGCCAAAGGCATTGCAGCAAAGGTGTTGGATTCACACAAATCAATTATTTTCCCACTCACAGCTACAATAAAACTCTACGCCACCTAGACCAAATGTTTATTTGATGATATTATTAGAAAAGTAAAATATTATTTACCTTCTCTGAAAGAAATGAAGCATCTGGGGTAAAAAAAGTGTACTAGATGCACTCAAAGAAAACGCCCTCAATTACTCTCCCAAACAGAATTTACAAAGTGAGGTTTTCAAATCCACTTGAATTGGGCATCTATCACCAGAAGGAGTCCAGCAATCAAATGCTCTCTTTCCAAACCATTTACAAAGCAGACAAATATCCAAAAGGCACACCCACCTCCACCACCTTCACTCACATCTGGTTCCCTCAAGTATGCCAAAAGTTAGGGCTGCCTCTCAACTCTCTATTGTAATTTCTGTCTTATTTCAGAAGTTCTTTAGTACTTAAATAACTCCAAATGCAAATCTAGTGGACGTCATTTCATTGCACAACGCTGCAACGAAATTCACATGGAACTACAAAAAAGCATGTTGTACTGTTTTGTGTACCAGCCAGGGAGAAGTGATTTGCATGGTACTGGCCTCCTCAACATCCCAAACACAGCAACTCTACCAGCTACTAAACAGCAAATTAACTCTATCCCAGCCAAAACCTGGATATAGTCTAAGGGTTACATGGAGACTATGGAAATCATGAACTTTCTCATTAGTACACAGCAGATTTTTTCACCCACTGACGTGAGACGTTTTAATTGGTTACTCCAAGCAGACATTCCAACCAAAGACTATCGGGCCAAGTCATTATAATTTGTTGCTTTTCGTGTTTCACTTTTAATATTTTAAAACACTATCTCACTTTGTGCTTACATGTTAAGGAATGTTGAAGTATTCTACAAATGCAGGTATTGTTACAATATTAATTTGTTTAAAACAAACAAACAAAGTTTTAATTTTACAACCCAACTAACAGAGACAAAATGTAAGTTTACCTGCCTAAGACAACACAAGAGCTCCACAGTAAAGCCCAAGAAAAATTCATGTACTGCAATATCCGCATTTTAGCTCATAGTAAGACTGCACTTCTCCTTTAAAAGATGTAAAAAGTAACAAAACGATGGACATATTTACAAACCATGATGCCAAAAAGCAGTTTTAGCGGTCTAATGCCCTTTCCATTGCAAATGACAAAGCAGAAGCAGAGTTCTGACTAGAGAAAAAAAATCAAAGAAAATGTATTTGTGAATCTCACATGTAACTATATCAAATTTCCATACAGTAGAAATTATGAGAAAATTCAGTACACCTACAATTAAACCCTTTCTTGTTCTTATCACCTAGCAGGAAACATCATACTCCCACCACTCTCCTCTTAGACTAGAACTTGTAGCTGAGAAAAAACCAGCAACTCAGAAATTTATTGCAGATAATTCTGTAAACAAAGCCAGTGTAGAGGGTCTGTATTTTAATGAAAACCAGAAGGCTTTTATTAGTATAATACTTTTTTCCTTCTTTTTCCATCCAGCTGAAGCACTGACATACATCTGAAGACAAACCTCTAAACTTTCTGCCAAGAGAGCACTGGGACTGGGGTACGTAAACTCACTAGGGGCAGAATGAAACAAGCTGATTGGAATTTCAGCTTTCACTGAACAGTTTGTTCACCATTACAAGGAAAAAGCTGAACATATCTGGACTTTGGGGAATTCTTTTTCTACCAAAAAGAATTCAAGCTGCTTAAAAAGTATGCACATGTGTGCATTGAAGAATGAAAACTTAATCTGAAATGTGTTAAACAACTTCCCCTCCATAAAAAAAAATAAAACAACCTGTGTTACTCAATTACTGGCTTTACCAAACACACTAAAAAATGCTCTGCAAATGTAAGGACTGAAGTACTTAACTACTGTATTAATAATAGAGGGTCTCACCCAGATTGATCCAGCATAAGAACCAATTTAAATACAACACTAATTAACTTTTAGGCATTTTAGACTTATTTCAGTAGGTCTGCAGCATCAGCGACAACTCTACACAAGCATTAACACAAACCTTCTGTCTTCCAGTATTTACTTGCCAACAGTTGAAAACACAAATCATACCTACTTGGGCACCCCTCACCACATGAACACATTGACAACAGACTTTTCTCTACTCATGCTTTTCTCCATCCTGAATTCTGATGGATTTTCCGTTCCAAAGGATCATCATTTTGACAGATTCACTCTTAAATCATATCCTCTGCTTGGCTGAGATAAAAGATCTTGCAATCTCCCACAACCTCCTGCTATTGTCACTCGGGAAATCAAATGACAGTTGTAGCATTTAGAATCTTGATATAGGCAACTCTCAGATTTTGTATTACAAATAAGGATAAAACACATATTTTTTAAAAGGCAGCAATATTTTTTCCAGTGTCCAGGATTTCCAGATTAGTAAAGTCCCACATATGCTTGTACAAACTTCATCGAAAACCATATGCATTTCCAAATATGTAAACAAGTGGGGCCATAAATAAAAAACAGATGCCTTTTTAATAGATATCAGGTGATAAAATTTTCAAAACTGAAAAAGAAATACCTTTTAAACAGATAGTCAAGGACACATGTGTGCATTCTTAAATTAAATTATGCTTAACATCAAACCCAAACTGATAAAGTCCCATGACAATGACACACCCCTTCCCGGAAAAAATCAGTAAAAAGGTCAAATGTTTACGAACCAGACAATTGCTGGAAAAATGTGGACAAACATTATTTCCAACTAAAGCTCAATACAATTGTTTTCGCTCCAGAGCCTAAAGTAACTACACTTTCAATAATCAAGTATTTGATCCTTACATAACTTTCTATTTGGAAATCTCAGAGCTCTTCACAAGGACAAGATAAGCTGCACAACACTCTTTGGGAAGGACTGGAACCTCACAGAGGCACTTTATCCAGCACGTTACCCAAGCCAGAGGAAATGTATAGCCATCCCATGCAGCATCTGGAAAACTCTGTAATTTTATACTTTAGCCACAAGACACATTCCTCACCCACATTTGCAGACCACTGAGTAAGAGTACTTGCAAGTACCACTTGCACGAGTACTGAATGAAAAGAGAATCCATACAGAGTACTGCTTGCAAACTGTGGGCTGACGAAGAAATCCTGGGGGGGATGACCCATATTCCATGTCTCAAACATCCACACATTAAATAGAATACTGCCTTTAACAAAGTATATGTTGGCACACTGGAATATAAGTTTACAAAATATTAAGATTCAAAAGCACAGAGGAACTTCCACATGGGATATGGTTTGATGTTTAGAATCATTCACTATGTTTTTACAACTGCTTTAACAATGCTAGTGACTACGTAACCAGTCACATTAATTGTAGAGAAAAGTTTCTCAGTTTCAAACCACCTGGAAAAAAACTTTTATTTAGCTAAGAAATAATCAAATTTTCTAATCTAGTGAACAAAAATACAGTAAACGATTACAACAGAAATATGCGATGTAATACTTAGCTACTTTTTGAAGCTAACTTTTACATATTTACATTGTGTGGATGTTTTCCATATATAATCACACTTGACAACTTTTTAAATTAGACATCACACAATTTATCTTCTCTTAGAAAAAGACACTATGACTTTAAAAGAAGAAGGAAACAATGTTTGAAACAGGCATTGAGAGCACAAGAAAATTTTTAACAGCTTTTGAAAAATTACTGATGCAACTGAGAGTTATTTAATATTTTTATAAACAGAACTAGGGTTTAGGCATAGAATAAATTTTGTTTAAGGAAAGATTAAAAAGAGCACATCACCAAATATACTTTGATCTTTCTTTGGTCCAACATAACTAATTTCTCAAATACTATTCTACAGTGCCAGTGGTTTCTTAATTATAAAAGATGGTGTGCTTCTGGCCCCAAGGAGCTCACAACAATAGTATCATTAAATCTTTCTATAGTCTTTTTTTTTTAATCATGAAATCTTAGCACAAAAGCCCTCAGCGAAATTTCTGCTTTAAATATTTATCAAGAGGTGAGAAACAGATGGCTAGACTGGTTCTACAGACTGAAAATGTTCTGACATGGTATTCAAACTCTTTTTCTGCCAACTGCTATTAAAGGGTTCACAGAGGTTTGAAAGACAGAACGTGCATCCAAAGTTGAAAAACATCCTTCCTGTTGTTTTTTTTTTTAAGACACAGCACAAACTCTTTAATTAATTTCCAAAGAAGTCACTTCAGAGTGCCAGTCACACAGTGTCTCCACTCATTAAGCCAAGAACTTCATTATCAACTATGCTCCAGTCTCCAAAGCTCAGTGAGCCTTTAGCATCAAAGCAAATGCACTACATATTGAATTTAAAAGCACAATAACCCAAGATGACAATAACCAGACACATTTTGTTAAATATTCTATGTTAATGCTATTTGTACACTTCACGCCCATCACAAAAAGAACTCCAGATGTACAGAAACATACGCACTGAACAGATGCTCATGCTGAGCAGATTCTTAAACATATCACAATCCATCATTTTTATTTCCAAATATTTAAAGTTACTAAAAAAAACCCCACAATTTGAGTTCCATTCATCTAATCTTGACTTGGATACTGCAGCACAGTTTGACAGAAGTCAGAGAGGGGCACCTTATAAAGCAAATATGCAACTCTGACCACAACTTCAACGTGTAAAACTTCTTAGTGTTCGTGAGGTGAACATAAGTGTGCTGCATTTGAAAAAAGTATGAAAAAAACCAAAGAGTTAATTCTGAAAAGTGTACCTAAATAACAGCAATTTTCTATCACTAATAAAGTGTAGCAATGCCACTTTGCAATTGTGTGCCCCCCTTTCATCAGATGATTACTGCTTCACAAATGCTACCTAAGAAAAAGTTAAATCTTACAGACAGAAAAACTTGGCACACAACAGTCAAATTCTCAGAAAATATAATTTCAACTGGATTACAGAAGACAAGACTTCCCAGCTCTCACTACTCTGTTCTAAACACTAAGCGAATATTATGCAAAGCAGTTCACTGAAGTATCTTAGGTTTTGTGTGGTCATACCATAAGGAATATGCTGCAGAGTGACGACAAAGATATTCTCTCATTGATGAGAATAAAACTATTTGACGAATATAACTTTCAAATCAGAATTTTCTGTTGTAGTAAGAAAGCAGAAAGGGGAGCTTGTTTCCTACTGCACAGACAATGTTGTGGAATGAAACAGCTGTAATGACAGAATGGCTTAGAGGACTCAACATTTATTTTACTACTATTCCTTTGCATTATTTTATACAATGCTATCAAAAGGAACACAACAGAGAGAATGCTGTTCAGCCAAGACACACTGAAAAGCACCAAGTGTCTCTAAGTACTTTAGTCTGCTAAAGTCTACTACCTATGTTTTGTACAGTGCACACTCACTTTAGAAAATGGTGGTGTAATTAAAAGAAGTTGCTTGAAAAACAAACAAACAAAAAAAGAGCAGCTACCAAATTTAAATAATTAAAAAATACTGGACAACTAAAGAATATCTTTCCCTTGTCATGTTCCTGATGTAACTATTTAACAAGCATATGTATCATTTCAGCACCAGAATAGCCATATTAAACAAGTAACACATAAATACCAGACATGAGTCGCTTTCCTAATCATCTGATTTTTCTTCTGGCTTCTTATTTGTCTCTATATTCATTCATGCCCATTTTTTACTTTATCAGAAATACCATACAGAATGAAGACTCCAGAACAATTTAAGAAAAATATATCAGAACTGTGAATCCACATAAAACACCAAACAACAGCATGAAGAGATACAATTTAAGGAGGCAGAGTTAAGGAGATATTAAAACACCTGATACACAATCATCAAATTTTGCTGATTTTCAGTCAATCAGCAATGCATACATACATATGTATCTGCAGATGTCCTGAAAAAACTATCACCTAGATGTCAGTCTTAATCCTGAAAAATTCCAGTCCGTGATGACAGGTGAAAGCACTAACGAAGGAGAGCCTTAGGCCCAACAAGGTCTCCAGAAACCCTGGGCAGAGCAGCTCTCTGCACCTGGAGACCCAGAACACAGCAAGCTGCTCATGTCCTGCTGCCATGAGAAAACCCAGAGCAGCTCAGGCTCCTCCTGAAGCTCTGCTGATGCAGCTACAGGAAACGATGAAGGAACAGCTACAGCAGAACACAAACATGTCTAATAGTTTATTTATTCCTTGTTCAAAGCCCTGTCTCTGAAGACCCACAAATACTGTTTTTCTTTGTGTTAACCAAGTTTTAAGCTAATTTTTAATAATTTAATTTTGAGCCAGATCTTGAAAAGGTAATCCTTAGGTGCCCGGCATAAGTTGTTAAAACAATTAATGTTTCATACTCTTTACAGTCAGGAAAAGAAGCACTTAATATTTTTTCAACTATGAAACCAGTTTGCTTTATAACCCTAATAGATTTAAGTACAATTAGATTCAATAAGAAAAAAATAACCCATTTAAAAGGCACACTGCAATGTAAAAATTTGCACTGTCAGAATCTAGTTGTATAGTTACAGACCATTTTATGCATAGTTACCTCATTAGTGTAGAGTTGAATATCAGCTCCTGATACCAAGGAAAAAAGTATATTAAATTTTGCTGAAATAAAAGTATTACATTAAAAGTTTTAGCTTAAAATTTTGCCATTATTTCTTCAAACTAGCACACAAGAATCAGTGACTTAGGAAAAAAAATCTAATAGGTCAAGATAAACTTCAGCTAATTTCATGAAACTGTGAATTAAATGCCTGTCATTAAAAGAAAGTCTGAGGTCAAAATCCATTTTACGTATATATTTCTGAAGCACATGACAAAGAAATGCACATTCTTACAAAACTGAACACAAGACAGACTACAAAACCTTCAACTGTCCCGTACAAGCTAAACAAAGGAAAATACATTTGAGACTACAAAAATGAGCAGATATGAGTAAGCTAAAACTGTTTTCTAAAGCAATACATATGTGAGTGCTTACAGAAGAAAATTCAGTGCTCACCTCAAATGACAAACCCTGCTCTTCTAAAGTGACACCTCTCACCTGAAGAATATACAAGTATGAGCTACACACACGTTCTTGTGCAGCCAATATAAATCACAGCTTTTACTTACTCCTTACCATCAATGTTACAACTGTTTTGTATTTCAAGCTTGTTACAGCAGTGCTATCAGTACTTCCCAAGTGTATTTTATCTGAATGCTCATCGTGCCTATAAATCTTAGCTAAGTACAAGGTACTATGCAAAACACTAAAATAACCCCTAAATACCTTTAAATCAGGCTTCGCCACGCAGTACACTTGATGCAATGCTATTACATCTTCTTTTTGCACAGTCAGACACGACTTCCTCAGGTGGCCTGAGGAGCTCCGCCGGCATTCCCAGCTCCCTACGCCCCACCCAGCCACTGCCCGCAGCGGCACGGCTGCCCCGGCTCCTCGGGCAACCACTTGTCTCGGCGTGGAGCAATCTTGGCTCCTCTAGAGACTAATGGCCTTGTACTACAAAAGTCTGATAAAGGTTTTTAATTCAACTTAAAAAAAAAAAAAAAACCAACAAAAAACCCCACAAAAAAACCCCAACAAAAAACTATAATGCTCGGTCCACTTTAAGAGTTCCTGAACAGACTTCAAGCTGCAATGTTTAGCTTTGCGTAATTTCTTTTTTTCCTTAGCACAAGGGTCTGTGCTTCACAGTCTTTGAAAGCAAAAAAAATGAAGGGCAGGCGGCATTTCAAACGGGGACGTTAAACCCTCCTTGGTGCTATTGTTTTTTATGCCCACGCTTTCCCACGATCAGTGTCAGCTCCAGCCAGAGCGGCAGCAGCAGGAAACCTGGCCGAGGAGATACAACATCCCACCACTGCGAGCAGACATCGCTGTGCCTCGCTCCGGCACTCCCTGGGGAGAAGCCCCTGCTCTGCCGCCCTCGGCACAGCCAAAAACCCTGTGGAGGGAGAGGGCAGGCTTAAGGAAAGACCTAACGCTAGGCAGACACACTGCCCATCTCCGTGTTGCCAATTCTTCGTGTTTAAATCAAATACAGTGCAGCGTTAGCCAATGTTCGAGGGTACGTTTAGAGACAAAGCTGTACAATAGCTGCTTCTAATTA
>VZRE01004661.1:81330-103607 GCA_013396775.1 Cephalopterus ornatus
CGGGGCCGGGACGGGAGCGGCCGCGGGGCGAAGGTGCCGTGCCGAGGGAGCCCCGAGTCGTCACTGATTAACGAGGCGGCGGCCCCGGGCCTTTGTGTCCCGCCCGGCCGCGGGGCCGCCGCGCCCCCCGGAGCGCTGAGTCACGGACGGCCCGGCCTCGCACCCTCCGCCCCGGCACCGCGAAATACACAGCGACCGCCTTACTTCGTACACCACAGGTGTACAGGTAAACCGGAGAGTGAGGCTGGCAGCTCGGGAGAAAAGAAAAGCGCCCATTTTTGATGGAGTAGTCGGATAAATCATAGTGTTGACTGTAACTGCGAGTTTCCTCAGCAGCTAGGAAAGGACAGTTGTTAAAATCCTCGTCAAAGATTATTTTTTCACCGAAGTCTTATAAAGGCAGTACGAGAAAGGAAACGTTTTGAAAGCCTTCTCCATTTCTTGATTTTCTTCTCATTTTTGCCTAGAAGTCATTTTTATAAGCTGCCGTAAAACCTCAATATAATAACAATAAATACTGCTAAATCTCTATATCATGAAACAAAAAAATACAGAAATCCAATCATTTTTTTCATTTCCAAGTCACATTTCAGGTAACGTTCCTTGGCACCATACTTAATTTAGGTTTAGTTCTATTTTCCATATGAAAGGAAAACACAAGTTTTTTCAGATAGATATTAAATTATTGTATTAGAATAATATTAACATCAAAATAAGCAGATGAGCTCACAGATCAACGTAACTTCCAGAGTGAACCGTTAGAGGTATTCACACAAGATAAGCATTTGAGTCTGTGAGGATCCACATGCTGTGGGGGGCCTACATGTCTGTTTTAGGAAGTTGGTGGTCATAAACCCCACAGATTTTAGACTGATGATGAAATTCCACATGTGAGCAACAGTTCAGTTGAAGTCTGGCACATTAACTCAGTTGGCAGACAACATACATTTCTGAAAATAATCAGCAAGCAGAAGACATGTTGAGGATTCAGGTAATGAAGTAGAAATAAATAAATTATTAAAATTATTAATAAGTGTATATTTTAATTCACTCAACCTACATGGCATTCAGGATTAGGAAAAAACAATTTCCATTAAATGCTGATCAATCAGCCTTTTGCTTAGCTACAAGCTTGTCACATACTTTTATACAATTCTTAAAAAAATTTAATCAGATGATATAATGAAATAACACAGGTTTAAAACACAATTAAGTAAAAATGTTAAAATTGTTCATTGTGTATGTTTTTTAATACATCCCTTTTAAATTAATACCTATAACTTGCTGCACATGCAATAATTTTAGAAAGAGGCATTTCAACAGTTTTTAATCACACATTATAATCCATGCTCTACCATATCCAAG
Source organism: Cephalopterus ornatus (assembly GCA_013396775.1). NCBI lineage: Eukaryota > Metazoa > Chordata > Aves > Passeriformes > Cotingidae > Cephalopterus > Cephalopterus ornatus. The sequence continues at coordinate 82,696 of VZRE01004661.1, forward strand.
GTTGATAAAAGTATGCAATGATCTGGGCACCTTTGGTTTCAAATGCCTGATTTGGCATGTTATTTTTTTAAAAAAGCACTGTTTTGAGAAACAAATGTACACTGAACCTTTAAACAACAGGAGTGAGAGTCCCGATCATTTTAGCGAATTTGAAATTTGTTGCCAGCTTTTGGAGAGACAGGATTTTTCACTTCCTGATAATTTCAGAAAAACTCATATTTCCAATTGTTTCAGTTTAGTTATCTAAAAATTAACCCTAGAAAAACAACTTCAAAGTTTTCAACTTTAGAAACCCCAATACAGTATTGAAAATTAATCTACCAGAAAATTGACCCTAAATTCTAAGGGTATAGATCCAGAAGTTTTGAAAGTCAGGCACTTAACTTGGCACTCAGATTTGAAATACTGGCCTTCCATTGCATGAAATATACATCGAGAGTTTCAATGTGTAATATATATACGTATATTTGTGGTTTGTTCATTGATACATGATCCCTCAGGTTCCTTTACGTAACTCTAATTTAAGAATTAACTAATTACTCCTATTTCTGCAAATTGTGCAAGGCCAACATTCTCAACATGTAAGGATTTGTTTTCAATTCAGAGCAATGTGTGAAAATTGAATATTTTATGGTGATTTGTAGACATTTTAGGAAAAGGAAACTGCAGCCTGTATCATAGGTATACAATACTTAGCTTCTCAGTAATGCTTAAAAAGCCTAATTCTAGCAAGGAGAGGTTTTCCCAGGACAAACGGGATTCCTTATTTTCATGCAGCTGCCTTCAAAAAACAGCTTTACGAGCCCTAAGGTAAAGCAAGTGTCAAGAGTTGGGGGATGTTACAGAGATTCTGAGTAACTTCACAACCTCCAGAAGAGGTTGAGAGGCTGTTCTCAAATACTGTGTAAAATAGGACAGGTGTTATCACTGCAGCCTCTGGGCTATACCTGCCTTTTAAGAGCACATATACACTGTAAAGAGGAGCAATCAAACGGTGTTACTGAGCAGGCTTTGAACAAGCTAGCACTGGGATAGCGCACTGTCACTGCACCAGAGCACCACTGCAGTCTGGCTGATTATTCATCTCCAGAAGTTAACAAGCAGACTTGGAGAAGCAAGGCTGGTTAGACACTGCACACAGTAACACTTTTCCTGGGACCCAGCCTAGTGTTCGTGCACAGAAGCACAATGGACCATTTGGCTGTACCAGTGAGCTCACAACTAGCTCAGATCTTGGAGGTTCATTATGCAATGCAGAAACATCCCTAGAGAATTAACACAAAACCTGCCTCAAAGGATGCTGTTCACAATGATCTGAGATACTGCCCATAGCTGTTGCTTCTTCAGGTGAAGTAAAGAAAACAGGCTGGGGAACAGTTGTACAATGTATATGCATTAGAGGGAAATGGAGGAATGATTCTTTCCGATATTCCGGGGAAGCCAGCAAGTATTTCTAAATCTATTCTGGACATATTATTATTTTTTAAATAATTTATAAACAACAACGTAAGCTTAAAGTCTGGGTGGTTTAGGATAAAAATCTTCATAACACATTTTATACAGTTTTCATTTTACAAGATTCCAAAAACTGCAAAGCCTATTTCTTTCCTACAGTGGCTTTATTAGTGTTTTAATTTAAACATGGGAACAACTGTTTTCAAGACTGTTTTCTGACTTTTAGTTTGCTTTCAACCCATACTTCTCCCAAAAACAGAAGTACATATAATGGAGATGTGTATTTCACCTTTACTTAAACTAGGAGTCACTTAATCAAATAAAGAGAAGATCATAGCTCATCACAATAAATGACTAAGGCAATTGATATGAAGTTAGTTCAAAGACAAAAAGCACTTAGATAAATTGGAAATTCATAAACAAACAGTATACTAATTCTGACCATGTAACCAAAACAAATTTTAACTCAATTAAAATAAAACAGAAGTCTTAGCAGCATAATTCTTACCACTTGCGCTTAGCGAGAAGCCTGACACCAGTCATCACTAGGCCCTTTTCCTGCTTAAGCACACTTTTGCTTTGGGAGATTCCCACATAATCACTGAGTTATGCTGTCCTCCAGTTTAGCCATTCAGGATGTGAAATGACCGAGCTGCAAGACAAGGGGAAGAGTCTGCTACATCTCTGCAGAATATTGCCGGAAATGTTGTAATTAATCATTTAGAATTTTGACATTGTTTCCATTATCAGGGATTGCAGCTGGCCCTAGGCCTAGAAGTAATTAAACAAATATTACCCTACAGATTTTTATTCTTCTAGTCACATCCTTAAAATCATCAGTTGGGGGAGGGGATGCCACTGAAGGGATTCAAGAATACATTAAGGACATATTCAAGTAATTTTCACATGCAGCAAAGGGATCATGATAAATTGCATTGTTCTAGTATCCTTGTAAATCATTAGCTTTTTCTGGAAGCTGATGACAACTTATTTTTAGCGTAGAAAATTTACCATTATATTTAGTTGGGTTTTCCATCATTTGGCTTTAAAAAAACCTGCCCAATTCTATTTTTAGACTGAATCCACATAAATCCAGTTATTACAATAGTTATGTATTTTGTTGATTCTGTTCACTTCTCAACAGAACCTACTTGAGTTTACAAGTGTACCTAAGGATATTATCTTGGCAGAAAAACAATCTGCATGATTAATTTGGAGTGGCAGAAAAGCTGTCTGGCACTCCCTGTGGGCACGCTTTCTAAAGAGAGAAGCAGCTTAGCTTTCCACTGCCACAAAAATCAGCAGGACCAAACAAATTACTTCTAAATATCTCTGTCTCAGTGTGAGGTGCCATTAATCCTTTTCTCTGCTAGCCAGCAGTCTCTCTGTCATATTAAAATTGGATTTTTACTCCACAAAGACAATAAGTGTTACAAAAACCATATTATCTCTTTTTTTCTTCAAAACCAAAAGAATTTAGCTCCCTCCTTGCTTTACACATGTACCTCCCCCATCACCAGCACTCTTTAAGTGCTCTAATTTTAAAAGATACTGATGTTCATAACACTTCCATGTGGTGAGTGGGTAATCACTACTTCACAGCTCAGGAAATACTTTGAGACAAAAGAATAGGTGTCTTGACACTTCAGCCTGTGCCGAGTTCCCCACAGACTTCCTGTGTCTCCCAGAGGCTGGTTAACCATAACCAGCAGTAAGCAAAGAGTTGGTAGCTGTGCCCCTGCCTAGAGGCTTTACTCCCACTGCGTTCCTATTTCAGCTGTTAGGCAAAATAAACTTAGAGTTTTACTCTGAGCACTGATTTATTTTTCTTTTAAGCAGAAAATTATCAGGAAACTGTATTAGTTAGACCACACTCCTCCTGCTTCAAGGCAGAAGGAAAACTGCACTTTTTAGTACAACCTAAGCCACTACTTAAAATTCTAATTTGTCTCCTATCTCTGAATTTTTGTGGGAAGAACTGTACCCCTCCATCTTTTCCAGTCCAGTTCCTGTACTGAAATGCATTTCATATAGCAAAAGAAAGGCTTGTTTCTTCTTTTTTTTCTCTCATCTCAGCAAACAGAAAGACATCACCAGTGATTGGATAACAGAACTGAAAGGACACTACATCCACCAGCTATAAATAGGAGGAAAATGAGAACTTCCATCTGCTTTTATGAAATATCCTGTGTTTGCTTTTTTTTGCCTGCACTATAGCCAAGAGCACATCTTTCTACACCATATGTAGCAGAAAAATGTGTTGTCGATCAGCATCGACTAGCAATATTATAACTACAAACAGCCTCTTATTTCACAGGTATTTACTTTTCTACCAGTGAAACAAGACTATCACATGATAATTCAGCATTTCCTTTTGATAATATAATCTACATCCCAACCTGGAGGCTGGACAATTACAAAATATCAGGTAATACCCATAAATCATGATTTTAAAATACTATTTTCAACTTTCTAAGGCTTGTATTACCTGCTTGAATACTATAAACCCATTTGTTTCCATTATACATGTCTTCAGAATTATATATAACCATAAATGCCAGGGCTTTGCTACATTAATTTCTGTTACCTCCAGTTCACCTAACCCATGCCTTCTCCATTCTCCCATCAACCCCTTCCATGCACATTTCCTTAATTTAAAAGAACAATCTGTATCCAATGTGCAGAGGTAGGTATGGCTATGGGTAATTCTGATAGTCAATTTTTGTCATTGCCATATTATTTACAGGCATGAAGATTACTAATTTTGAGATAATAACCAAAGACTTGAATAGTCAGTGCTATTGGTATCAATAGCAGCTTTCATACTGTATCAAGAGTGCAGGATGGAGACTCTGTCATAGTACTAATTCAAGCTGTAGAAAAACGATCAGTGGATGAACGTGTAGCAAAGGATCAGCACCACCCATTTTCAGACTTGCTAAAATATTTTACTATCATCTGACTTTGAGTTACGATCAGAAACAGAAATGTACATGCAGTTGTGCAAAATATGCCTTAACACTGAACGTAATCAGTATCCTACGCTACTGTTTAATCTCAGTAAAGGAGTTTTAATTTAGAACTGGTTCATGCATTATCACCTCAGATGGCCCGGCTCAGTTCACACGTTCAGTAGTTTCGCCAGATCCAGCTGAAACCCATTCCCTGAGCTCGACAGCCGCCTGCCGGTCAGGGACAGCCCCGCAGCGGGACGGACCCCGCCCGGTGCTGCTGCATCAGCCGCATCCCACTGCGTGGAATGAAGGGTCAGCGATCCCTTAATTGTCCTACCTTCCGTACAACTGCAGGGCTTGACTGCTTTTCTTCAAAGGATTTAATTTCAGTGGCCAGTGTAATTTCAGGTGGTGTAATTTCAGGTGTCCTTCCCTTATTTCACATCTGTGGTGGTTTCTCCTTTTCTCATGAGAAAGTTGATGTCCATGATACATAATACCACATTTAATTGATGCAGAAAAACTTTCCAAGGATTACAGTCTGAAGGGAAACTCCAGTCTGGAGGGAAACTCAAAAGTAATTCACATACCCAAAAAAACTCCCTTCCCACTATTAATCACTTTAAAAGAACAAAAATCAGTAAATAAAACAACAATGAGAATGAGAACAGAGTGTGGTGTGCATAGGATATCCCATAAGCAAATCATTTACCTTTCTACATCTGTCTCACATTAATAAAGATAGCTACAACCCCCTTTATCATTTTTATTTGTTCTGAGTGAGATTCTGATCAAAGACTAACTGCAGAAATTTTCAAATAATCCCAAAGAAACAAAACCAAAAGTAAAATCACTTGTTTATGAAGGAATTAATTTTGGGTTTGTGACATTACGTTTTTGAATCTCTATTTAACTAAATTCAAAGACCAATGCTCTTTGGACTTCAAAGGCAGATCAAATCCAACAAGTAGCCAGCTAGTAAGAGTCTTGTCCTCTACAACCCCTTATCTTTGTACATTCTTCCCCTTCCCTCTGAAACAAGGTGAGATGCAAAGGGAAGAATACACATTTATGTATATACTCATATATATGTATATATATATGTATATACTCATCTTCTAGTACACAAGGTTTTTCCCTTTTGGATTTACCTCTACCTTGGGTACTCTCCTTATGTTCAGATCTCACCAGCTGATGAACTTTTGAAAGTTAAATACACAGAACATGAGGGCTTGAGTTGCATTGCTTTGTGTCCTTAATAGCTAATCCACAAAAAGAAGTTACCATGTTACTATTTCCTATAACCTTTTTTCACATCAAAAAATGCATAATTTTCACCAAATAAAAAATTTGACTGAATTTGAGGAATAAATTGCCCCTCTAAGTTGGAATACATAGACCACTGAGGCAGATTACAAAAATATATCCCAAAGCAGACATATATATGAAATTCTAATTAAACATTCAGAAGCTTTATTCTGTGTTCATAAAGGAGATACTTCTAAAATGTGCTATTGTAACACAGTCAATGCCAGAGATTTCATTTTAGGGAAACATCCAATTCTCAATCCCCTTTTCACATGATTAATCAAAAGCACAGTTAAAGCAATCAACGAAATGCCCTCCCCTCCAGGCTTGTCTGCTTACTGTAGTTCTTCCTGCAGGACTGTGTGATTCATGCCCTAGATCCTTTGCATCTAGGAAGGGATGCATCGTGCCAGTTGATCATCTTCCTGAGAGGAAGGTCTGAGGAGTGATTTTTGTCTCAGAACATCAACTAGCACTATTAAGAAAGGTAAAAGAACTTTTTTTTTTTTTTACACATTTTGAAAAAGATAACCCACCAACAGTAGTAACAGACAGTTTAGACCTGTGTTTTCACATCCTGCAGACGGGATATATACCTTTCTCATATTCAGTCAAAAACTGCCCCTTTCATTTTAATTATATAATATATTCAGATAACCTAATTTATTCTGTTTATAAAGCTTTAGTTTTGTTTAAACTTTATTTAGAACTATGTTTTTAAAAACAATTTTTTAAGCATCTCAAAACCTGTATAGTTTTTGTAGAAATGAAAACATGATTGTTTCCAACAACAGATCATATTGAAAACAAGAGGAAAGTTATTCATAATTTAAGGGTAATGAGTTTAGTTGCATACTTCTTGCCCAGCAATCCCAGACAACTATATTACCACAAGTATAGAACACCTGAGACCACCAGACAATATGGAAGATGTATGTAAATACATATTGAAGAAGCAACTGTATTTAAGTTTTGAATTTTACCTGTTTATTAATTATCTGCATGTGAAAATTATACCAGTTAGGTGTTTGCATAACAGTATGAAAAAAATAAATCTTTGCTGCTCACCTTACTCCTTCATACATATTTTCAGAGAGTGAAGTCTCCTTTACTGCAGGCTGGGATGGGGAAGACGTTCTGATTTTGCATTACTAACACTGCCGCTGCCCTGATAAATATAGTTCTCTTCCATGGGTTACACTGCTGCCTAACTGAGAATACAAACTCTACCTGAAACAAAAACAACATTGAATTTGATTTCTAATTCAGCTGTGGTTTTTCATTCTGAGGTGAGAGAATGAAACTTGAACACATTACTGAAACCAAGTCCTAGCCCATAACCAGCAATCTCAAGCACTGTACTATTACAAATAAATGCTCTCATCTCTGACAATGACTTTTAACAACAAGCCTGTTTGTTTTACCAATTACTTGCTCTCTAGATGAGTCACTGTACTATGAAGATAACATCTTTTTCCTCTACACAGTGCACCACCTTTTAGTTCTGTAGCATGTGAGTGTTAACTTCAAAGCACAGTGTAACATTGCCCACACCTAACTAATACTTGTACAATGCTTTGAAGATGTAAAAGTCTATGATTACTGACTAGTATGTTTTGAACTAATACCAAAATTGCACTAGTAACTACTGAAATCAGTGTGGAAATCATTCAAAGTTACACCATGCAATACTACCACTTCAACATTAGTTACCCTGGGTGGGGGCTAAGGGAAAAAATCAATTACTTCCTTTGAAACAAGAAAGAAATCTCTGAAGTACTACAAAAATTAACCACATGAACATTCAGCCTGAAGTGTAATCTTTACATAGTTTAATATGCCTCTTATAAATCTTCATCCCAGATATGTATTGTCCATCCTTACCTGAATTTTTGGTTCATGCTGGGGGATAGAAGTCTTCATCTATTCCAGTAGTTGATACAGCAATAAATCACAGCCATGATGAGATAAAATCAAATGTCCCTTTTTCCAACATATGCAAGAGCATCACCTGCTACAGATTTCTACCCTAGGTTATTGAAGTTTATGCTAGGCTCATCCACACAGCAAAACCCATGCTTATTAGATCTGTCAACAACTGATGTGTGGAATTTGGTTCCATCCAATTTGATTCACGGTCTAATCATTTTGCTGCAATCACTCCCCAGGTAGTGGCTTCAGTTACATCATAGCACAGTGCCACAGAACAGCATTCAGTCAATCTGTTTCTTTCCAGGAATGCGCAGCAACCACATACTTGTTGCCCCACATACCCAAGAACTGGGAGAAGTACTTCCAATGGCATTATTAAATTCTCAATTACCCCTCTCTGTAGCTATGTTTGCATGGTATCAAGAAGAAAAGCACTCGTTTCAATCAGGGAAAAAAAATATTCAAACTAAGCACAAACATATTTTGCAAAGGAACCTATTGCTCCTGATTGCCAGCAAACCTTAACTGGCCTACACTCCTTTTCATCACCAAGTCACACCCACACAGCACACTTTAGTCACAGCTGGCACATGCATTGACTGAACTTTTAACAAGTCCAAGGGCTCAAAGAGCCAGATTGTCTAGTACTGACAGTAAGCACAATCCATCTTAATACTGGCCTGCATCCCACTGACGTGCTCTTGCTGTGTAAGCTGTGAAGTAAACCTTTTCCATCTTGGACAGGTTAAGAGCGTAACACCAAAAGTAAATCTACCCACAGCATATTTTACCTTTCATATTACACTTCTCCTCCTCCTTCCACATTATTTTGTGCGTGGTTTATACAAAATCACAATCCAACACTAGGAGACTAAAATGAGGTACACATTTCAGAATAAGGGTTTTGCGGTTCCACAACAATCATTAAGTCATGTGACTTGGCATTGTTTCAAATTAAAACAATTTTCCAGACATTATTGCACAAGTCCTCCTCAATGGAGGCACTTTTACAAAATCTGAAGAGAATCATTTATATTTGTGGCTTTCTGGGACTTTTTCCATTCTTGCAGAAATGCCAGTGTTTCAAAACCAAACTCAACTAGTCACACATAAATACTGAAATTCAAATACCATTTTAAGCATTTGATGTTTAGAATCCTTAAGATACTCCTTTGAAAGTACCTCAGTGTAGTAAATACAACTATATTCATTATCCACAATGTCATGCAGACATACACTTTATTAAAGTAACAGAAAAGAAAGGTTTTGAAAGAAAGTCACTTAGTGAAAGCACTCTGAAACAGACTGTCAGAATGATTATGGAAAACCCACAGATAATCTCATCAACTCAATATTTAAGAAAGAGACACATCCTTATACATGTTTCTTCTGAGACAAAGTAACAATACAGTTCACTAACCAAACTTTATGTCCCATGTACCTGGTGTACCAAAAACATCAGGGGTACCATGAATTCAGAAATCTGTCTTCAATGGCCTTCACTACTGCATGGAAGCACAGTAACAAAGTAATACAAAATTCTTCATTTGTTGAAAGATCAGTGAAGATTCTTCCCCTGCAAGTGCCAGAGTTTATTTTTCAAACTTGATGTGGAATGGCTGAATGAGTAATCTCTAAATATGACTATCTATATTAAATTAAATTCTTATTTCCTCAGCCTCTGCCTGTGGCCTTTCACTTTGTAAAGTACTTCAGGAGTTGATACATGATCTACAGTGTTTTTGTTCAACTTCTCAGGTGAAGAATGTCAGATTATAAAAATGCATATATACAAAATGCAATTCCCAACAGGAAAGAGAGCAGGTCAAGCCCAGAAATATTGTTTGCAAGCGTTTAACAACCCCAGTGAACAGGAATGCCATCCAACAGCACTCAGGTTGTAAAGACTTTGGGTCACAAACACAAAAGTGTTCAGTGGGCCAAAATAACAACAGGGTTTAAGTCGTCTTAACTTTTTCGGTTTAAATGCAATGAAGAAGACAGACTATTCATTAAATATAAAAGCAATTTTATAAAAACACATCAGAATTTTATTGCTTGAAGAATACAGCATATGAAAAAGCACAAGAATGTCCAAAAAGAAAGGTCACAAGAATCCAAACATATTACACCATACATACCAGATGCAGTAAAATGTTAACCTGACTTCTGCATCAGAAAAAAAAGGTGTGAAAATATACCTAGTATTATTTAGAAGGAAAAGACTCATTTAAAATAGAAAGTGTGAAGGTGTTACAGTACAAATTAGAAAAGCCAACACTGCACATTAACGTTGTATCACTAGACTAGATTTTCTACCTTTGGTACTTAAACCTTTACAGAAAACCACTTCCTCGGTCAAACCTTGCCTAACATCTTTCATTTAGTATCCACAAAATTTGTTTTGGTTTTTTTTTTTTTTTTTAAACTTAAACATTCAAACAAATACTTTTCTGAGTTTTCACTGCACTAATGAGTTTATCCAATATGCAACTTAAGACATCCCGAATTTAAATCAAAAGTCACTATGTGACTGAGATCTGAATATATGCCAATTATATCTTGTCCAGATCTTTATATAAAAATGGGCCCACCATCTTCTGCTTGCATCCTTATGTAAACAGACTGCTGCAGCCCTCCTCAAGAATTCTAACTGGACCAACTTGCTGAGGACATAAGTTAATAGAACAATCCACATTGTTAGAGAGCTAGAGATCATCTACAGCAGCATGCAAGTGGCTTTTCTAGTCTGCTCAGATTAGTGTACCAGAAGATATGCCAGTATTACTTCAAGTAACACATTAAAACTCAGCAATGGACACTACTGTGCTTTATTTCAACACAAAGGACAGCTGCTCATCCATTAAATCAACAGAACTATCAGAAGGACAAGTATATCATTTCTGTTTCATGTATTGCTGATCACTCTTGGGGAATAGTTTATCAAAAACCTGGACTTACCTACAAACCAATCTGAGTGAAGAAATTGCTGTCTTTCAACAAGGTATCTTAGTAATCCAGTGGCAACCTAGTCTGGAGAATGTTCGCATTATGCTGACAACAAGGACTAATCAAAGTTAAATAAGTTCCCTCTTTTATGATACGCATGCTCTTAAGGTCAGCTTTTGCCTTCTTAGGCTTGAACACTTAATCACTCCCAGTCACATCAGCGGAACAGTTTTGTTTCATTAAGTTCCAGCTTTATATTTCAACAATATGAATAAATCTGGACTATGAAATACCAACAACAACAGTTAACATTAAACTGGAGTGAAATAATAGAAGAGTTAGTTCTTCAAACCAGGCAGTCTCTTTGAAGAGAAACAATCAGTTAGGACTGTCAAAGGATGTCATAATAAAACCACGGGTTTATTTTTTTCACCCCTATACAAAAAAATGACTGAATTTGTACAACTCCTATTAAACATACCTTTTCCTAGCTTGGTGAAAATGTATCATTTTCAAATTTTAACCAGTGTGGTATTCGAGCATATATAATGTTTATTGCCATTTTAAAAAGAACTAAGAATTCAGACTCTTCTATGCTGAACTCTGTTTTTTCCCATTAACAGATTATGTCTACTGTACCACTCCCCCAAAAACAATTAAAATTTCTAAGTAAGATTTTATAGTTTAGTTAAAAGGGAAGAAATGCAAATGTGGATTTAGAGCTTTTTGTATAAATCTCACTATATTTTATAAACTTATTGTTTATTGTAACACTGTTTATTGATCAAATAAATGACGCACCGCTATCTAAAATTTCCATATACACCATTAAAAATCCAAAGTTGATATGATACTGAACCTTAATTCTTCAAGAGTTCGAAAAAAGACAGTTTATACATGTACAGCACACAACAGCAGACACCCCTAGAATACCAACTGCCAGTCCACGATGCATACAAACTTACAGGTAAGCATTCATTTCACTGTTTTCGTTGTGCAGGAAAAGTATTTCTTAGTAAGACAACTCAGCTGGTGATTTTCAGATATCATCTTCATCATCTTCATCCTGAGAGGATCCTGCCTGATTGGATGCACTGGCTGAGGCAGCAGCGAGCTGTGCCTGTTGAGCTGCTTGCTGCATCTGTAACCATTCCTGCTGCGCCAGTTCTGCTTGCTGTTGTCTAGCCTAGAGACATGAATTTAATAATTAAGACTATACAGAGCTTGTGAATAACCTTTAGAACACATTATCTTCAAGAGCATTTTTATCTGTACTTGCAGATTCCTTTTGAATAGCTTTTTATTAATTGTACATGCAAAACCTAGAAGTACCCTAATTATTTGTACCAAGATGACTGGCTATATTCTGTCTTCCTCTGAAGACACCACCATTTGGAAGCCTTACACTTACAAAAACAACAGACAGAAGATAGCGTACTTAAGTTCAACTGTAGGGACTCTGCTGAACCACTTCCTAATGAAAATTTGAGTGAGGCAAAGCAATGGAAACTTCAGACTTCAAGGGAACTTAACATTTAATCACAGTTCAGAGGTGAGAACAGCCTTACTTTGTTGATTACAAACACTAAAACTTCCAATTATAAAATCACCCAACTGTACCACAGAGGCACGCATTATTACAAAAACATAAAGAAAGCCATTATCTTGCTTTGCTAAGCAATCATTGGAAAACAGAGCTAGGTAGGGTCTTCTCAAATTCAGGTATGCAGACTGAGGATGGCTGTGCTACAGAAACGTACAGTGCTTTCAGTAAAGTAAAATACAAGTCATTCTAACAAAACATTTCAAACAGTTCAACTGATAAACCCTTGTTTTTCAATCCAAGCTTTTCACTTGTTTTTCAGCAACTCCTGTTCATTTCAACAGTATACTTATCAATTGTGCTCATGTTAAAACTTTAGTTTCTGTTTCGAGTGAACATTATGAAAAAGTCCTTAAAATTAAAATTTTTCCGTCTTCTTTACTTTTCTACTTTTACAAGTCATCACTATGACTGTAAAAATGTCCTTTCTAATCCTATTGCACTCATTGAAAACTCCAATTATTTTCCAAAGCATCAACATTTTTTACAGTTTTGCAAACTTTAGGATGCCAAAGAGATGATGCTTTGGAAAACGACCAAACTCAGTTTATCTGCTTAGCAATGTGAAGAAAAGGGGTCTTCCCTTATTATAATTGTCACAGTTCCTCAGTCTGTTCTAGCGGTAAAAGAAAATACTTCTACAGAAGTAGAAACCTCTTCTCAATGAAGACTTTTTAGTATTTCAAACTTCAAGTGGCAGCACAGTTACAAGGGCCGGAAAACATCTTAAGACATCATAAAGTTTTAAAGGAAGACAGTAAATCTGTGCCCACAGGAGAGGCACGAACATTTATCACACATGAGATAAGTGGGCTCCCTCCCTACTGACCCTGCTACAATGAAGTTAACTGCACACTCCACGAGGTGACACACAGCAGGGCACCAGGACACAGGGGCTCAGCACCTCACACCAGATGGATCCTGCTGTCAGTGCCCACCCTCACTGCCGGATTTATAACAGTAACACTTGGCCATTTCAAAAATGGAACAAAAAAAAAAAGAAAGAAACAAACAAACAAAAAAACCCAAAAACCAACAAAAAAAATTTGAGTTATATTGACCAAGAAGCTTTATAAGCATCTGGTAAACAATTCATTTACCACACAACATCAGTGAGGAAGCCTTTAAAAAAACCCAAATCTATGAAGACCCTTGTCTTGCACGAAAACTTATAGACATGCATAAATATCGGGATAAGCCATTCCCCTGACTTCAAATATTTACAACCAGCAAGACACAGGTGTCAAACATCCATAACATTAACAGGCAGGTATTTTAAAACTAGAGCAATAAGTTCAGCATTAGCGTCATGCTCTAGAATATTAACAAGATTAACACAAATAAACACACACTCCTGTAACTATTTTTAAAAACAATTACAGTACCTCCAACAGCATATCACCACTACTATTTTTGAAAAATAAGACTCTCATCTTTGAATCTAAGCAAACATTTTCCATATTACCAAAGACTATTTTTAACAATCATTCATACAACCCCATCAAACTGGCATGCATTGCCTTAATTTAGACGTAACACAGAACTTTAAAAGAATACACTTCAAGTTGTCATTCCTTAGACAAAGTAGGGATTGCATAAGGTGGCCACGATTTCTGCATTTTTAATTTTTTTTTTTTTTTTAATGATACTCAGGAGCTAGTACTCCCTTAACACACCTTGGGTTTGCTGCTTTTGTTATCTTGTACACCATGTTGAGTTATTTGAACAAAATAGTAAGTAAAAAACAGGTTTCAAACTATTATTTGTAGATCTTACCCAAAATTCAGAAGCAGCCATCTGGGTCTTTCTGGTGTTAGTACAGTCAAACAAGAGTTAGGCGCACGTGACTTGATCATAACTAGTTCACTGCATGCTGGCAATAGCTACGTGGTATGCTGTAACTTTAAATCTCTTAAAATTCATCATGCAATTAAGATTAAAGTAGTTAGCATGTTGCAATAGGAAAAACAACAGTTTCAGCAAGAAACAAGTACAGCAAAGGGGAGAGGTCACAGTAATCAGACATTAACTAAATAAGCAATTTCATCAGAGGAAATTAAAGTAAGAAAACTGAAAAAATTAGACTCATGCCTTGGTTAAGAGGAAAGAGAAATCCCAGATAACTTTCCCATTTCTTATTTTAGAGAATGGTCCTGTCAAACTAAGAGAATAGTAGAGAGAAAGATGGTGTAGGAAGATACATAAATGAAATTGGTGTTTAGTCCTTTAAAATAAGAGATGTTCGCAAACTATCTGGGAAAGCTGGAAGGGGATAATGCTGGGATGAAGAAGAATGTGTATGTGTACTATTTCCAAGCAAATGCTTTTTCCATGCCTCAATTGCCTCTTTAAAAATTTATGCATGAATTCACCCAATTAGAGTCTTGCCAAGAGTAAAGTTTCTTTCAAAGGATAAGAAATAATATTTGTGCACTGATGGTCAGAAACAGAAAAGCTATTTTCACTTTTTAAAGTTTCAAAACTGGTAATTTCCTAGAACACCAGCTGTCATTCTTTCATTTCCTCAAGCAAGTAATTCTTAATGTATTCTCTACAGTAGAATGGAAATACCTAAGTAGCAGCAAAGCCCCACGCTTTTTAAACCTAGAGTATAAAATCTGTTCTTATACAAAGTCCTATATGTCAAATCATAGAAGTAACAAGTAGCAGCATCTTATTTCTTGACTTCACATTCCCCAAATCCAAAAGGCCAAGGCCAACAGCATCTTACATGCCACAGCAATTCACAAGGGGACACTTCTTGAGGTGTGCACATGCTTTTGTGGCCCTTGACCTGCAGCATTAATTATTCCAACCACATCAGTACAAGAATTGCTTTACTTACTTGTGCAAATAATTCCTGTTGCTGCCTTAGTAGCTCTTCTTCCGGAATGCCAAGGTTCTCCAAGCGTGAACTGGCCTTTCTTCTCTTTAGTGCTACTGTTTTGCATTCTTGTAAGACTTCTTTTACTTCACTGATATAGGAGCCAAATCCCAAACTTTCTAGTGCTGGAAAGAAAGAAAGAAAACACATTGTTTATTTTTTACAAAGCTTTTGATAATACATATCAATTTGTTTATTTAAAAGACAGAAAAAAAAGTAAAACATTTGATCACTTTTCTATAACCTGGTGACAAAAATATGTTCATAAAACAGATCCGACAGCTATTTTCCCTGTCTCTTCTCCTATGCCATTCAAGAGTACAGGTTTTCAGGCTAAAAAAATTAAGGTTAGTCATGTACAACCAAAGAATTCTGCACTTGCAGAGGATTCAGGGCTTTCAGATACAGGCAGGCGTTATTCTTTGAGATATCTTTTTTCCCATCCTCTGTATATCAGAATCAACAGAATTTACACAGCTAAGAAGTCCTTCCTATCTGAACTGTTAATCTTTAATCTCTCAGGGATTCTATCTTTCCAGTTTCATTGCAAGTCTTTAGTAGAAGGTAAATTAGCAACCTATAACAGAGCAAAAGCGATGCATGTAAAATGATCACATATCCTTTATTAAGGCAGAAATAATTCATATTCTCTTAGATTGCTCAATTTTAGCTTGTCTTTTAACGTCTAAATTCCTATATATAAAATGCATAGTTCACACATATAAAGTTATACAAAATGATGTATAAGCTCTTTATTGTTTTATTTCTCAACAGAAACTCTTTTATCTCCACATTAAAATGTATTCAGAAACTGAAATCCTACACTTTTATCTGCCCAATGAAATACAGAATGCAGCTATACCCTGCAACAACAGGTTTTCTTAAAGAATGCAAAGGTAACAGGAAGGATTATAAAAACCCAGGGAGAACACGTGACAAAAGGCAGTTTCCTGATGCACCATTTACTACGACATGCCTCCTCACACACCCAAAGTGAACCTGTTACAGAATATCCTAGAGACATTACACAAACACCAATTACACCAGAAACAAGTATCAGTTTAATAAAAAATAGTTCATTTCCAGTATTTACACAATTCAGAGTTTACAGTACAATAGTTGTTTTGACCTTTATCTTACTTTGTTTCAACCTTATGTGACAACCTAGTCAAGAAACAGCACTAAAGAGGACTGCACAACAGCCATCGACAGAGATTGTTATAAACAAGTTCTTTGTTACACCAGCTCAGACTATATTCTAACACTAATTTTGTAAGCAACGTTTTCCTACCCATAATTATGTCAGCATGTCATTGTATCATAACCT
Source organism: Cephalopterus ornatus (assembly GCA_013396775.1). Classification (NCBI taxonomy): domain Eukaryota; kingdom Metazoa; phylum Chordata; class Aves; order Passeriformes; family Cotingidae; genus Cephalopterus; species Cephalopterus ornatus. Next base: position 99,108 of record VZRE01004661.1, read on the forward strand.
AAACAATAACCCAAAGGTGTTCTCTAAGTTTTCAGCTTCCAGTCTGTACTCAAGGAGAGAATTCCCACACTGTCTTCAACAGGGCTGTCTGTGCAGCTGCCTAGTCATGCAGCCCTACCATCCCTTCAACAGATAACATTTGGCAAATGAATTTACATAATACTTATTTCTTCAAAAAATAAAGTTAAAAGACAAACTGATTTAGAGATAATCAAATTGCTTCAGAGACAGTATGCCAGTTCAGCCTCAGCCCACACACAGACACTGGAAAGACTTTCTCCAATTAGCCCACAGTTTCTAGGAGAATTACCAAAAAACTTTCAGAAACTTGTTCAATCCAGCCTCAGCAAATAGGAGGTAAATCCATGTCTCATGGTCCAAAACTTGTTATCTAAACAAACTACAAATATTTAAGAACTCGTTCAATTTTAAAATGTAAACAATACATATAGGAAACTATCTAAAGTCATATCTTTTTTATAAACAAAGTATAAAATTTTAAGAAATCTACAAGTCTAACATCACCAAGACAAACCATCAAGGCAAAACCAGAGGTGTTTGTTGAAAGAACATTCACAGGGATCAGAGTTGGCAATCTGCTGCATCAGAACATGAACAACTGCCCAGTCTGAAGTTAACAGCAGATGTGTTTTTACAAAAATTTTAAATGGCCCTTAAAAGAAACTAAATCAATGGAAAGAACTTACAGTTGTGTACTGAATGTAGCACATGCACACATACAAAAGTAAATAATCCCCCCACGTGATATAACCAGGACAAATTTGTACAACTGCTCAATACAACAGAGCTATGAAGAACCACACACACATCACAGGTCTAGTGCACCAGAATTCTGCAGGCTGTGAAACGACTTACCAAATTTACTGTCTTCTTGAAGCACATCAAGACTTTATGGAACACATGCACAGAAGGATATGGATCCTTTTATATCAGCATGGTACTAAAATGTGGGACAAGCGAACACCACCTTATCAGAGCTGCTGTTCCATCAAAACTCAGTCGTTCTATCTTTTAAGTCTGAAACCTACCAGTCTACCCAGACTGCTGAAAATTCGGTATCTTACTGAGGTCAGAATGATCACACTAAATGTAAACAGCCGAATCCTAAAACACAGCAAACAACTCATGTTTACAAACACCAAATCACAACTATCCTTTCCCCAGTTTCCTCCCACTCTTAGAGACTGCATAAAAGTGCAGATCTGATTAATCAGCAATGCCCAGCTAGTACAACTTTTTTTTATGCACTCAGGTCATTCATATCTGAGATTTAACTGATCTGCTCCTTTCAAAGAAAAAATAACTTGCAAATTAAAATCCAAAACATGAACAGCTCTGTGGGATTTCTTTAAAATTAAATGCTAGCATAAACACAGTCAGCACCCCAACAGCCCATGAAAAGAAGCTACAGGATTTGCCATCAATCCACAGCCCACCTTACTGCACAACAGTTCTGTGCAGACCAAGTAATCAAAGTAACCAACTTGATAAAAACGGTCATTTAACAAGTCACCATTTTCAGAATTCAATGTAATTTTAATTTTTCATAAAAAGCCTGCTTTGTCACAACTCCTGTAACTGCCAAATGAGTCTATTTTCTGTTCCAGGATGGAAGAACATTCGTTTGCTTACTGAAGTCGCAGACTCACAGCTGGGTTCCTGATGATGGGATTCAACAATAAACATGGAGACTATCTCCACTTACAACTATGACATAGCCTTGATGCCTTTGGATACTCTCCAAGGAAGCTCTTTTGCGTTTTATTCCTAGTAGTGAGTCCTTGGCATGGTCTGAGTACATCTATCAAATCAGGTCTCTCCTGGGATGCAAGAAGCCTCTGTTTTCCTTTCCCTGTGCTGTTGACAGCACTGTGCCAGTCAAGGGTTCGTGCTACCACACAATAAAACACAGCAGGGACTCCCTCGATCTGAAACACAACCCAAGGGTAGGGGGAAAGAGTTCTTGCTCAGCACATGGCCATACAATCATTTGAATAGTGCAGCAAAGGAAGGGGTGTCCTAAGCACTACTGCTGCAAACACGTGAGTACAGTTCGTACACACGAGTCCACGTTCGAGCAGTTCTACATCACCTCCCATACAGTCCAAAGGCGGAGTGCCACCAACTACAGAGTGCCTGTTTCCCTTTCCTCCTTCCCAATGAAATACCCTTCCCACTTCTTGTTTCCAATCTAGTACCTTTTTGTTTACAGCCCCAGTCAGACCAGCAAACTCACCTGAAAGGAAACCGTCCTCCCCCCTAAACTCTCAAAAGCCACAGGGTCAGTCTGGAATTGCCAGGTCCAGCTCTAGGGAGGGTACAAAAAGATTCCTCTGGGCAGCTCCTGGTGCTTAGACTGGACCAGGTGTGACACAATGGTCATTAGCCTCATTTTACTTCTACGCATACAAAAGCAACAAGATACATGGACGGCCACAACAAACACATTTCAATTACCTAATTTGTTAACATCACTGCCATGGAGCTACACTGAGAGGCAGTCAAAATAGCAAGTATTTAGAATGTGCGAAGACGGATGAAAATGCTGAAATACTCTACCTATATACACATAATCACTGTTTCCAAAAATGGCAGTCTAAACCCTCACACCTCACAGAAGGTGTCTGCCAACCTACCAGCACCTGAAAGGAGCTAAGAGCACCCACACCTCCCTGAAGACAGGAGCAGCAGAAAATCCAAGAACAACTCCTTCCATCTCTAGAGTACTGCAAAAATGGATACTCCTCCAAAGTTTTCCTTTGCAATATTTGACTAAAAAGTACAGATTTAATTTGAAAGTAACTTTTCCCAACTCTAAAACAAAGATAACTTTTCCCAACACAAAGAGAGTGAAATATTTGGTATGGGACCACCTGCTGATAATATGCACACACAGTTTCAATTTGTTTTCCAAAAAACCCTGACTAACCCTAGGTGAACACCAGGTGAAATCTTTTCGAAGGACCACCGACCACTACTGGGCACAAAATACTTACTTTATTGTCCTCAGCATTAAAGACCATGTCTATTCCTGCATTAAGAACTAAGATCAAATGTTTTCATGGTGACTTGAAGAAGCTGTCCATGTATTAAAGAGCGTTACACCCGAAGTGTGCTTCCATGTGCAAGCACAGTTTTTACTCTTTACATGCTAAGCTTCTGTGATGGAGCTGCTTTGCTAAGGTTTCAAGTTTACATGTATTTTATTTAATATTAAAGCTCATACATGGTACATATCTTCTTTTACTGTTCATAATCCAGTCAAGTACTTGAGCCTCTTCCGGTGAGCAAGCTGATAGTCTTAATTCTTTTGTTTCAAACAACAGAACATTACTAAAAAAACCACCAAATTAACAAACTTTTTTTAAACTAACTTGATACCATCACAGTTCTGAAAATAGCTCTACTACAAATGCTACTGTTAACATCTCTACTAAGCAACAAAGTACTCCTTCACTATTGCTGCTATACATTTGCATGCTGCAGATGGTGGTATCAACCTTGTCTTAAGCCAAAGTGAGTAAGTCCTGACAAAAGATGCCCGATGCAGACTTCAGGACGAGGCAAGAAAACTCCCTATTTGTGACAGCATTTAAAGACAAGCAAATGAGACACACAGAGAACTCGCCTTTTATTCAAGCAAGGGGAAGTGAAAGTCAACAGCAGAAACAGATAAAAGGGCACAGGTCACATTTAAATGCTTTCTGCAACAAAGATTCAGTATTAAACAACCAGACTGTAAGGACAGCCCTAGAGAAATATTATACTTTTCAGAGCTTCTAGACAGGACTACTACAGGTAGTAGCCTGGGCCCCATATACTCAATAGATCTCCAATTAGAAAGACATTTAATACATTCAGGATCTTAAAACATGCTGCGTATGCATTCGAAAAAGCAGACCTCGTTTCACAGGCACGAAAAAGAGCAAGAGATTTGGTGACTTCACTCAGAGCATCACAGGCTTCTCCGAACCACAAACAGAGAGCTGGTGCTGAGCACACGCAGTAGCTGCTCTGACTGCACAAAGACAGCCTCCCGTGCAGTGAGACTGGCAAGCCGGGTAACGCACGCGTTTCCTCCAGACCCTTACGAGATCCTGCCTTTTGTCTCCTACACAGCTACGAGCAACCGGAGAGGGAAAAGCAGCACGGGGCAGGAGCGGCTCACGGGTGCCCGAGCCGGCGGCAGCACAGCGCCCGCGGGAGCTCACCTTGTATGACGTGCTCCGGGGAGATGGTTTTCTTCTCCGATTTGTTGCAGATCTCGTTGGCCTCGGAGGAGATGAGGTGGATGAATTCAGTGCAGCAGTTGACCACCAGCTCCCGGGCGTCGTTCGCCACGCGGACGTTGGGCAGCGTCTCTTTGATCATCTTGTTGATGGCAGCCCTGGGGATGGTGAGGTCGTCGTCGTTGCCGGACGACGAGGCCATCCTGGCTGCGGGGGCTCCGGGGCTGCGCTCAGCGGGGCTCCAGGGCCC
>VZRE01004661.1:104018-131139 GCA_013396775.1 Cephalopterus ornatus
GTCCGTCAGCCCGGGGGCTGCCCCGCCCGGGCACCGCCCGCCCTTCGGCCCGGCTGCTGCTCCATGCCGCCCTTCCCTTGGTTCCCGTGGTAGCGGGAGGTTTGACACCCGCGGCAGGCGCGTTCCCACAGCAGGGCGCGCGGTTGACGCTCGGCTCTTCATCCGCGGTTTATCCACGACCCGCAGCCACGGAGGGATTCGCTCGGCATCCGTCTGTGGAGCTGCATTTTGCGCTTTCAGCCACCCCATAACCAGTAGCGTGAGGGGCTGTGAGACAGAGTTAACCGGACGTGCTGGTGCTTGTGGAAGGGCCGTCACAGCCCACGGCCCCGGTGGCACTGTGCTGCTCTGTGCCGCACAGGAAAACCGCCCGGGAATGCGGCCCAGCCCAGCCCAGTCTGCGGGCCAGGGGCAGCCACAGCTGAGCGACGCTGAGTTGCTCCTGGCACACCCTGCCCTTCCCTGCTGGCGAAGGGCTGCAGAGGGCGAGTGCTCCCTTCAGCCCCGGCAGCACTGCTGTCCTTTGGCTCCTGCCTGCTCCTTTTCAGCCTGGCTGCTGTTCCCACCTCTGTGCCATGCCCAGCCGGTGCTGGGCTGCAGGCACCAGCCCGGTGTTTTCCAGGAGGTTTGCTTTAGGAGTGGGACGTGGTTGAGGCTGTGCAGAGGGGCTGCCGCGGGTGCTGTCCTCCCCTCACTCCGCTGCCTGCTGTCCCGCACGCCCCCGCACCTCGGGGCCCACCAGGAGGGTCATGACTGCAGAGCAAGTCATGTGTTCCTGCAGTGCTTGGCAGCCACAGGAGCTGCCCACGCCTGGGCTGCTGCTTGGCTCCTTGGAGCTCCTTTGGGGAGAGGCAGGGCAGGGCTGGGCAAGTCCCAGCACGGAGTTAGAATTTGGCTTAATGAGAAAGTATTGAAGGAAAGACAGTTCCTGTATCCCCAGTGAGCTGCAGCTGGGCTCTCCGGGTGAAACAAGGACAGCTGCTGGAATGTGCTGAGAAACACCAGCCTGGAGGCCCGAGGGGCAAGGCTGGAGGTCAGGGAACAGGAATGCCATGCAAGAACAGCACTTAAACCCAAGCCCCCAGCTTGGCCTCGGATGAATTGTCAGACTAGGGTGAGAGAAAGACAAGGAAAAGCCCTTCTCTTCATAATAGAATTTTGGTTTAACACCTGCTTATGAGGATAGCTTAGAACAGGAGAGCCTGTGGCTCTGCTTCAGACACTCAAGGCACTGAAGGCTTTTAATGAATTGAAATCACTTATTACTGACAATACTTTGTTTTTCAAAAGAATAGTGCCAAGACAGTAAGAAGATATTTTAAGTTGCTTTTAAAAAACATTTTATTGTTCACTAAGTGTAATACACTAGTAACCATTGCCCATAAAAGAAGCATTCAAAATATTATAATAAATATGAATAATAGATATTCCACTTGTGACATTTTAAGATTGATGAGACTTTCTCTTATGTTGCTGATAAATAGATCTGACTTCTGAAAACAAGAATGCAGCTGTGACTGAAGGATTACTGATTCTATCCTAATAAGTAAAAAGATACAATATTTTTATGATATTAAGAATCTAAATAGTTTACCTACTGTACACATCTCACTATGTATTATATTCTCCTAAGTGAAGGGATCGGGCTAATACTGAATACACAAGTGTCAGTCAATGTCCACATTCCCACGAAAACAGATCTGTAAAAAGCAAACGGTAAAATGAATAAAAGTATAGTTAGAGGACTTTAATTGTAAGGTTCTGCAAACTGTAACGTTGAAGATACACACGTTCAGCTGAATATTTTGGCTAAGGTCAAATAAACATCTTGAATCCTTTTCACAATTACAGAGCAAAGCCATTTGAATAACAACATACTGAGTCATCAGTAGCTACAAGTAATCCCAATTTGCACTATATAATCTCATACTTATTGTGAGGGTTTTCCCAGGTCAAAGCTCTTTCTACTTCTCCACCGTAGCAATTTGATGAAGTTAAGACTTGCACTGAAGATTTTGTCATGCTGAAAAACCATTTTGTAGAATATATCAATGGGTAGATCTCCGTTTGGATCTGCGTACTTCAGAGTTGTCATTGGAGTATACAAGGTGTTGGTCTGATGGCGAAAAGGTGGGTTTTCTGCAAGAATTACCTTTACTGTATGCTGTAGAGAAGGAGAAATAGAATTTTCAAAGGACCTTTACCAAAATAGTAAAGTAAAACCCCAGTTTTCAGTTAGCAGTGGAAAAGTGAAAGAATTTCACTAGAATTATGTAAAACCCTGTATATAGTTTTATTAGAATGTCATTAGAAATTTTTCTTAAAATATTTTAAGGCCATAAGAAGTACTTCATATTTATTTTCAGTCCTATTTCTGTTTTTCTATACCATGGTGAATAGCACCTTACACCTAAGTATCCTGAGTAGTCTTCCAAAATATGCCCACAATAGTAGATCCTTTCTTTTACAGTTCACTGGGAAAGGATCAGGACAGTGCATTTTGCAGCAAGATCTGGGAACCTTCAGTTGACACCGAAGCTATTCCTTACCAGCCAATACCTGAAACCATTGTCCCTTTGCCCAGCTTGCTTGCCTTAACTTCTCTTCCTGCAGGAAGTCCAAGGTGCTAGAAACTACATCTTCTATTGTGCCTTGGAGTTCTGGGGTGGCTGAGTGAACTCCCCCATAGTGGAGGGATCACCAGGGAGATGGACGGGGCAGCAGCTTTGCCCATGGTGGGAGCCTTGTGCATGTGTAGGGTAACACTGCACAGTGTTCAGCCTTCAACAGATGATGCACAGGGCATCTAATACCTCAGTGGTATTTAAATTACAACTCGTAGTTGTCTTCAATACTTCAGAATAAACATTCTCTTAATATTCGAAAGGGTTTTATTTAGAACTCTTAATATTCTTTTGAGTTTTTAAAAACCCTTTTTTAATCTAATGCTTCTGCCAGACAAACCCACCAACCAACCACTGCATTTGTAAATTACAAAGGGAAAAAAAAGAATCAAGAAAAAAAGACGATGGAGAATTGTTGGTAAGTTACCTCTGCAACATCTTCAGCACTTTGTCCCAGGCTCTGGAAAATCTGCTTGTAATTTTTAAGGTAAATATTAGTAAACATCTCAGCTGTTTCTGCATCTGCAGCTGAAAGATCCATTTTCATTCCATCTTCAAACACTTTTCTTTCAAACTCTGTAACAACTGGGCCTGGTTCAATCAAACTCAACCTGTTCAAAAAGCAAAGATATACTGGTTTTTTACTGTCCATCATGGAAAATACACATCTCAATCCTTCCCAAAAAAGAAATATTGAAGAGGTGCACTCTTAGCAAACAATATTAAACAGTACATTCTGTAAAGGCAACCCATACTGCATTACTGTTCTCATGTTCCTCCTACCCATCCCATGTAGTAGTAGAAATCTGCATAGTTTAAATTTCAGAGAAGTGCTGTAACTTAATTCATGGCATAAGTAGCAGAATTACATGAGTGTGAATACACATGTGACAAATCAAACCCCAAAATCTACAGAGGATGAACAGGACCAGTCTCCTAAATACTGTCTAAAACATTAGAAACAGTACAGCACATTATTCTCACTTTGCTCCTACCTCCTGTCATTACAGGTATCTCTCCCTGTGTTCCATTCTGATGGATTTGCTCACTCTGTATGGTGAGCCCTTGAAATTTTTCGTCTGTGAATTGCCTAAGGCGGCTGTTCTCCTTTCTAAAGGAAAAGATCACAAGCTGATGTTATAATTTTATTCCTGTAATATCATATGCAAGAATCTGTTTCCAGAAGTGTTACATAAACTGTATTTTATCCACAGCTAAACAGCCTTCAACTATTCAAGAGAACAGCTTTATTTTAACATCTGTATCTTTTTATTTGCTTATGTAGTGTGAAGAGTGTGGACATTCCTATGCCTTTGGTGACATACGGTTTTCAAGGGCTTCTCAATCTCTTTAGCAGCAAGCTTTAAAAATTTACTAGGTCTGAAATATTTAAAACTATCGAAAATACATTTTACACCAGTGGATCAATACTTACTGCAGTTTGAACTTGAGTGCTTGAATAGCTAAACTTTCGCAGAATCCTTCCACAGCAAACTTAGATGCAGCATAAACATCATTAAATAAAATACCTGATGGTACAAACAAAACATCCCTTAGAATGTGATTGGGTTCAACATACAAATAGTTTAATTTTAAAAACTTATTTCTACAGTGTTGCTGGGAAAACATTAGAAAAATCCTTGTGCATGCTGAATTTAAACACTGATTTTTGCCTAAATTCTCAAAATTGCTTAGTCTGGGAAAGGATGGTTGACTAATAATTTTCCTCCTCCTAGGCAATGCTGTGATCTCTTTGGATGATGTTATTTTGTAGTCTAAGATGTGGAAGTGTCTGTACATATAATACCATCTGTATTATTTATCAGCAAGACTTTAATAGACGAACACAGGAGCTGTGTGTAATGCAGGAGATCCAATTGTGCAAGAGATCCAGCTGGCATCTGAGTGAGTTAGAAAAAGCACTACATCAGTCCATTTACATGGAGGGTAAGTACTGTATTAATATAACAACTTTTGCAGTTTGCTGTAGGGCCCTTGCTCACCAGAATAAACCAGGTAAGTTGTAAAAATTGAAACAAATCCAGCTAGACAGGATGGGACACGAGAATGGAAGTACCACTATCTGTCAGTGAAATTTTACTCTCCGAGTTTTATGAGAGGAGAAACTTCACAAAAAGGTGGTACAGTTGTTCAGGATTAGATTTTATTCTATTATTATTGTGCAGAGTGTAGTAAGCATGTTTGTCGGTTCCTATAATTTCTTCCAGTAGGAAAGATAAGAGTAATGCTAAGCCCTATTCTCCAGATAATAAAAACAGAACAATAATGTTTTTTAGAAATTGGAGTTTAAAAGAAGATTCACTCTGCAGATTTTGTTGCTAAAATGTCTTGAGAGTAGCCGTGTAGTGACATCCCACCTAGATGCATAAAAGCCATCAGGTGCTTTTTATAGTTGGAACTTCAGCATTACAAAACACAACAGTTAGATATGCCAGCTCCTACTTTTTTTTTTTAGATAAAAAGAGGAAAGCTTTAAATTTTGAGTACTGAACTCTTAGGTCAAACAAACAAGCAAACAAACAAACAAACTTTACCTTGTATTCCCATAACACTGCTTATTATAACTATATGCCCACTCTTTCTCCTCTTCATGTCAGGCAAAATCTCCTTCAGGAGTCGAACCAGTCCAAAAAAGTTGGTATCCATCACAGTTTTCATTTCGTCTATGGTCTGACATTCAATAGGTCCGATGAGCCCCATTCCAGCATTGCTCACTGGGCAACATGGGAGACAACAGTGAGCAACAACCTCCATAAACATAAACTTTGTAATCTTTACTGCAAAGCATTTGAAAGTAAAATGAGGATTAAGGGTTAAATGATCCTTAAATAATCCTTTAAGAAAGGATTAAAAGATGTTATTGTCACTACAATTTTGGAAATACACTTGACATTTCCAGATTTCTTTATTTTTAACTATGCTTCTAATCCAATTTAAATTATTATATACTTTGCATTTTTACTAATTTATTTCTGATTGGTCCTTTTTTAAGAAAATTACTAAAGGACTGCAGGAAAATGAGACAAGAATTACCTGTATTTGTTTACAATTCAGTACGAAGAATTAAAAATTACAGTCAATACCCGTAAGAATGAAGAGAAGTCTTCAAAACTTAATAGACTGGGCCATATAGTGGTCTGCTTTTTGTTTTCTTAACATTCATATCCTCAAGAGGAAATAAACCCCCAACAAAACAAACAAACCAAACAAAACACACGATTTTTATTTGCCTCCGGAATATTTGTAAGTGGAGAATGATGATAGGACTGCCATTCTGCATTACAACTAGTATGTCAAATTAGAGTATAATACATTTTGCAGAAACAGCTTGTTAGGCACTGCTTTAATAATTAATCAAAACAAATGCAAGTCCATAATTTTCTATTAGAGAAGATTTAATAGCTGATGGTGTAAGCAATTTCCATCTAAGATATTAATATTTATTTTTAGCAAAAAAGAAAGCACTTCTTGTTGAATGATTTGCAAAGTACAATTTAAATTCTCAATACAAAGTGAGAATATCCTTACTTTCTTTGCATTTGTTCTTTTACTTGCTAATTCCCAAATGCTGTTGCTTTCTTAGTACAAAGAGTTGTTGCTTCATCAATGGAGTAGAAAATCTTTCTCATGAAGGTGCCAATTTAGGCAAAAGTTCTCACATTTACTAAAAACTGTATTATCATCTTATCCAAGAGACTTCCCTGTGATCCAGTTTATCCTTTGTAAACAAGGAAAACAAGCTTCCCTACTTCATGGAAGCAGGGTTAGATTTAATCTACTCGTGTCTGCATGCAGTCTTAAAATCTTGAACAGAACATACTACGCAAGTATTACTACTTTGATAACTTAAAAACTACACTAATGAAACTTCTGGAGGTTATTTGAGATGATCACATACAGAAATCTGGTATCTGTTCATAGCACACACATCCTGTACTTGCCTAGGACATCAATCCTTCTGTCAGGGATACTGTTCACACAAGCTTTGATAGACTGATCATCACAGACGTCGAGTTGTTTTATTTCGAGGGTTTTGCCCAGCCTGTGACCTGCAGCTTCCTCCAGTGGCTCCTTCTTGGCCAGATTCCGCATTGTGGCATAAACTGCAGCACACCAGAACCAACAGTTATCAGAAATAAAATCTTTACTGTGTCAGTCTTACTGAGAAGTATTAAAGAATATTGCTTTTGCATCTAGATCTTAAATATCAGTGATAGAAACCAGATAAAAACTAGAAGTCAAAAGACTATTTTCGACATATATTGTCACTGATTTCCCAGAGACTGTTTCTGAAATCTTCAAGAAATTCAAGAGAAGAATTAAACCACTATGCACAATGAAGAATGCAGTGTATAAAGATAATATTATCACCACAATTTAAGTAATGGATATCAAGTTATATGGTTAAATTGTTTTTAGGTACCTAAAACCTAATTTTGGATTCCAGACATCTTTCTTTTTTTGTTTTAAATCACCATCAACCTGTTTAGTAGACCAACCATAATTTTATTTAAAAAGTGGAAGACAGATACTTCCTTAGGTTGGAAAAACGTCTATTTTTTGCAAGCTACTTCTCAAAATAGAAATTAGTTTTAACATTATTGTGGCCTAATTGCTCAGAAAGCTCTGAATCTGCATCCAGTCAGTTAGCAGTAAAAAATTGTGGGAGTAAGTAAGATTGCTGTGTTCACCTTGCCATCCATTTTCAGTCATAGCAAATACCCTGTTTTGCAGCAGTAAGACAAATCCCAGCCCTTTTGTTCACCCAGTTATGCCTACACAGGGTTGGAATAATGAAATGTGCTTTAAGGAAAAAACTGCAAATTTGGAACTGTTTACGTAAATTCCCTTCCTTGGTCCTAAAATGGGCATGGGCACGTACATTTCCTTCAACAGATTTTAGGAGCCCCAAGCAAAGCTGACCCCAGCGGTGAATGTGTACCCGAGGCTGCACACTACAGACATCTGCAGCTATGGGGCTTTATGCTCCCATCTTTTCCCGGCGTGTGTGTAAACTTCTTCGCTTCCAGTAGTTGTTCGGTTTCAATAGAGCTACAGAAATATAAACTGCTTACAGAAAACAATATATTTTTCACTGTATTGTATTTTCTTGGCAGTAGAAGAGGAAAACTAACAAGAAACAAGTCACCAAGCTGAATACAACTGCCTGTAAAATCATAGAGTTAAAAACAGCACTGTCTTGAACAGAATCTTTTTATAAAGATAAATAACAGATACACGGTTACCTTTAAATCTTTTCTGTTCATCTTTTGCCATTTTTACAGCTAATGCCAGTCCAATTCCTGAGGAGCAACCTGTAATGAGGACATTTCTTCTTGCCATTCTTTTCACTGAGTGGTTCAACCAAGAGTTCTTCAGAGGAGCAACAACCTAAGTGTAACTACAGTATAATGTGACTGGCCTTTAATGTTATCTCCAGCTTCCCTGAGTCAACAAATCTGAAAGTGCACACCTGGACCTTGCATGATTAAGGGATAATCTCCAACCAGACACAAAAAGAAGCAGATGCTCCTGCATGTGCTTATAATCTGCATTATCAACACGGATTATATTTAATACAAAATTTGATTAAACTTAAAAATAAGACATGTAAACTATATGGATTTTTTTAAATAGAATAACCAGCTTGCATATTACTGGCAGGAAAAGCCTTGCCACAGTTACAATCAGTCTGTAGTGTCGAGTCTTCCACTCATATTCATGGAAAGTAAACTGGACCCAAAGTGGGATCCCTCTGCTAAACCTGTTCAGACTTTCTACACCTACCACACCCTCCTTGTTCTTTTGCAACAGAATGAGGAATGGATTTCTTCTGCATCCCTTACTATTATGAGTCCTAATAGTCATTACAGAAAAAAATAATTGAAAAATGGGATGTGGATTTTGAAAAAAGACAAGTTGTTGGACAGATTCCTCACATTTCCTTTTGGCAGTGTCCCCAACCAAGAACAGAGAAAGCAAGCATACTGGCAGTGGAGAACTGACAGGAAGATGTTGAACAGACCAGCTTTACTTAGTGCTTGCTAAGACTGGAATCTCTTTCAACACTTCTGATTCTGCAAATGACAAGATGGAAATTTAAAAAAATCAGAACTAGGATGATGTCTGAGTTTTGGACCATTCTAGTTTTGGAGAAAATATTCTACCAATTTTGCATATAAACTGTGGATTAAACACAGGGGCACTTGGACTGGCACTTGGTGCAATGCATGTTTAACATACAGTAACTGCAGGTATATTACAGAAAGAAACAGTTTGTTTTTTCTGCCCTCAGTGACCTTAATAAGCAATTAGCCTTATGAGCAGCATTCAGCTAATTGCAATGCCATTATACCCAGTAAAATGTTTTCTAAGACTCAACAATCTCATGTGATGCAATGCACTTCAGAAAAATGAACTTAGTGTTCCAGGATTTGCAGAGATGTAAATTCATTAGTAATTCAAGGAAAGTAGGACCTTACAGAAACATTTAAAAAACCCCAACTCCATCCTTTCCAAAAGAAATAAATTTACTTGAACAGTATAAGTGGAATTATTAACTTCTCAGGCAAGCAACAAAATAGCACAACATCTAAAGTTAAAGAGAAAACATAATTATGATTCTGCTTATTTATCAGGTTTGACCCACAGTTTAACCAGATAAGTTAGTATACAGACAAAATTTTAGTGCAAACGCTATTAAGGTGATTCAGAGATTAGGCAAATTGCTTTTGCTGCTCATGCACATTTATATTTAGTGCATGTAGGAGGAGCAAACAAGGCTTTATGCAATGCTAGTTAGTGGAATTCCACTAGTGTTGTGATGCAGCTGTAATTACAGATTGCTTGTATTTTCCACTTGAAATCCTGGTTTGAAAGGCTTACGTGTTACACTGCTTTAAAAAAAAAAAATCTGTCTTAAATTTGATGCATAGATTTCTAGCCTGAAGGCAAAGTGATGGGCCTAAAGAGAGGAAAAAAATAATAATTTAATTTGCCATTATTACACCAGTCAACCTAATTCTAATATTTTTCCTTTACTATTATGTAGAGAAACATACAGCTTGGTGTAAAAACACACAACATATTTCTGTAAGGAACAGTATTTTTCACTACATCATCATCTTCATACTAGCAGAATAAATAATCTGAAACTGCAGACATACTTTAGATAAGTGTATCTTGACCTTGTCGATGGTAGCAGAATGTGTGGCTGGTTTTAGAGAACCACTTGGAGTGTGGCATTTGTGGAACGTGTTTACATAAACAATGAAAGGCCTACGACTGCCCAAGGACTTTGGCAAGGACCACTTGCAGAGTTGCAGAAACACAACAGATTTATTTGCTGGCCAAGACACACTTCTAAATATACAAAACACTTAAATGAGGCCTAGGATTTAAATCGCAACACATTAAATTCTGTTCCTCAAGTCAAGTAACTTTACTAACTTGATTTTCTGAACTATGAATCACACATCTTAATGCACATAAATCATGTATGCATTATTCAGACTCAGGCTGAGGCCTCATAACCATATTTGCAGTTTCTGATGCTTATGTAAATACAAAAGTGGGGCCACCAGCCACTTGTACAGCTAAACATTAGAAAAACGGAAATAAATGATGCCATTTTAATCTACGGTAATTTTTGTAGGGGTTTTTGTTAGGGAAAAAAAAGCTCAAAGCTCAGAAAGCTTTATGGCCTTGTCCCCTTTGCCTCTTAAAGATACTGCTTGGAATAAAGCAAGCAGGTTTTGCCAGTGTCTGTGATCAAATCAGTGTCCTAAAACATCGTACAAACAGGTCAGTTTTAATAAGATGTTGTGTCTGCAACACTGCATATGTACAAAAAAAGAAGATAAAATATTCCCAAACAAAAATTTTTAATAATACCATTGTGTTTTTAATTAGAAGTGAGATATGAAACAGGCACACCATTCAAAATCCTTGGAAAAAGATAACAGCTCAAATTAATTCCTACAACTTAAGATAAATAATTTTTTTAAGTATAAAAAATAAATTATGTTAAAATATCAAGACAATAATCTCAAAAATAGTTGGAAAAATAAAAAGGCTATCATCTGCTTCAGTACAAATAACTACATTCCTTCTTTAGAAATACAACATTAAAATTTCCTCTTTGAATGCACAATTATGATGCCAGCAGTAGCATTCCTGGATTGCTGCTTGTCCAATGGGCAACATTCATTTCTTCACAGTTCTTGCCCCTGAAACAAAGTATCTGTGATCAGAACCTTCCTTTAAACTTCTGCATTCAAATTATCATATCTAAATCAATTTGTACCAAGATATTACTTTTCATTATTCAGATTTATCTTACAAATCCAAGACAACTAACAGCAGATCTCAGGTCCATGGTTGCTTTCTCTAATTCTGACCTCTAGACTGACATTACTAATGCATTTTTGTCCACTGTTCTTGTAACTGGAGTCCATTTGCTTTCTCAATGAGCACAATTTACAAATTTTCCAACACATACTAAGTTCTAGCAGATAAGTAGGAAAATGTTATGTGGAATATTTTAAGAAATCTTTATATGCAAATCCCTGTAAAAATTTTGTACAGTTTAAAGGAGCACTGTCTTCTGAAATTGCTCCTTTGTGTAAGGCTTAAAGTTTCATGTCGGATTGCGTTATTGTATTTAAGTTCCTAGCAACTCGAGATTCTAACAATTCAGGAAGTGTTTGTATAAACCCCATCAACAGTATCAAGGTATCAAGAGGAAGAAAGCTTATGATGTTTACCATACAAAGCAAGAAAAATAGCAACATGAATGTAAACTGGATTTTCTACAGTACATAGAAATAAATGCAGCCGAACACAGTATGTTTGAGGTTGGGTGGGGTTTTTTTGTTACTTTCTAGAGCTTTAGCCTCCTCCCACCCCTGCTTCAAAAAACAAGTTTACATGCTGAATCTAATTATTCAACAGTTCAATTATAGAAAGAGCAATTTGGTCTCTTTAGTATATGATACACAGCAGCCATGTTTACCTTAACATGAGGTTTTTAAACAATTTTATTTCTCATTTCAGAAGAAACTGGGGTCACAAAGAATTAGCTTGCTGTAAGTCCAATCTGCTTTTTTTTCTTTTTAATAAAGGAAATTGCTTCTATTTCCCAGAAAAATGAAAAACCCATTCTTAATGTTCAGTAAGATATTTTCAGTTCCTTTATTTGGAATACTTACAACTTTGAAGGGTAGCAGAGTGCTGAATTGTTACAAGATCCTCACTGCAGATTGAAGCAGAATAAGAACAAAGAACAATTCAACTGAAAAATCTGTGACCTGGTTATTTCATGGGCCCCAAAGAGGCAGAGTAGACGAGGACAGAAATCAACCCTGTCTAGCAATTCCTTCCCTGAACTAATATATTTTCTGTAATAAGCAGGCAAGGTAGAGTACTAAAAGGAAGAAGAATGAGACTATTCCCCTGGGCAAGACACACACAGCCCCTTACCCCTTTTCCCTAGATAGATTAGGCAATTGAGTTTTTCGAACTAGGACAGAGAGTTTCTGTAGAACACTGGTCAGTCAGTCTGCAATGTGTTACTAATGGAGAAATTGTTTTCTTACATCATGTTAATATACACAATTTTTAAACAAAGAAGGAACTACATCATATTCTAAGTGGAGCCAGAAGCCCTCTACAACGTATTTTATATTTTATGCAGAATGCTTCCAAAATCCAGTGTTTTATCCACCTCACTGCAATAAAAATTAACCTAAAATTTCTTTTCCTTCATCCCAAGTCTCTAAAGGAACATGACTGGAGTAGGTCTATTTTCAAAGCCTTTCTTATACCTTTCTAAGGCCTCTCCCTACCTGGTGTTCCTTAGCAAAAACACTAACAAGTCAATTTTTCTGGAAAGAAAGGGTCAAGTCAGCAGTTGTACAGGGGCTAGCTAGGAAATTCTTTCCTTCATCTCTTAGGAAAAGTTGGAAATACGTTAATGATATGTGTGAACGGTAGCAGCAGTCACTGTCCTGCTCTCGAGTGTCATAAACAACCTAACAGAAAACCAGATGGGAGAGATGACACTGCTTTAATTGGCAGTGAAACAACCTTCAGGTTCAGCTGCTACACAGCCAAGCCCCCATGATCTAGAATACAGATCAAATGCTTTTAGTGACCACACAGAAATAAGCCTTCTCTGGTATCTCAGCCCAGGGAAAAGAAACACACAAATGCAGCACAACCAAAGTGGCAGGAGCCGTTGTGGCTTTGGAGTTTACTCTAGCTGGCAATCATCTGCACAAAGCCAACTTAGCTCAAATCACATTTATACTTGCAGTGACTGATTCATGCACCAAATCAAAGATTTGTGTAATTCATGAAGTTATCTATAAAGTTTATTCTATCCACAGGCTCTCATTCACTATGCTAAAAAACTCTCACTTCTCATAACTACAAACATGCTACATCTCAGGGCTCTTTGGAGGCAATAATTTTTGCAAGATAGCACCTAAATCATGAGAAGCTCTCATCATACAGCATTTTGTTTCATTTCAAGGAAGACCACATCGTCCATAGCCAGAAAATCGGGTTACTAAAGATAATCGGTATTCAAATTTCTCCACAGAAAGCAGACAATTCACAGTGTGCCATTAAATTTGTAATTTTTAAATAATTGAACTGGCTTAACTTCAGGGGATAAAGATTGAGCAAACACCAAGATATAAAATACAATGATTCTGGCAGAATAAATGACACGTATGCTAAAGAGACACTGTATAGTTCCTTCTAGGCAGGTACAGCAATGGCATTAAAAATTCATAATTCATTGTGTACATTTTACCTTTGCAAGAGCTTCTAGACTATGTTGTTTTCTTTGATTTTTTTTTTCTTCAGCTGATTTATTTCTTGGTCTCTCTGGAGCAATTCAAACTCTTTTTCACGAAGCTGATCTTTAGAATGCTGGAGTTTCTTTGCTAAGCTCTCAATCTGAACAGAAATGCAATTAAATCAGAACTGATACCTTACCAAAGTCAGAATGATTTAAAAAAACCCCAAAGCACAAACCAAAGAAAACTCACAAATAACCATCAGTTTTACCACTGACTTTGGATTACCTTGTCGATTTTTTATTTTGTCAACATGTTCCTTTACCAAAAGAGCAGTTTGGGAGCTATGTCATATCAAGTGAAAAAATAACTTTTTGGGTTTGCATTGCTATATCCCTGCAAAATTTATAGTTTCAATTGACAAATGAAGTATTTTTGCTGGTACAAAATACTCCTTCTCCCTACAGTAAGAAACCAGTTTTCATCTTCTAGATTAAACCTGTCCAGCTTTTGTGTCCCAGGACCAGACTTTCTCATAAAATTAGCTGCCCTTTGTTAGGGAGACTGTTTTTTATTAAGTGAGAGTTACCTTTTTATTGCATTCCTTGATTTCCAACTCTGACTTTTCTAAATTGCACTGTAATTGAATTATTTGTTGTTCCATTTCTCCCTTATGTTCACGAACTGTCATATCCAGCTGTGTAATCTACAGGTAAGAAGGGAAGAAAAGGAAATATTTTATTTTGAATTAGTATGCAGATTTTAAGAAGTAATATTACAAACTATGACAGCAAAATGAATGAAATTAATCCTCTGTAGCCTCAAGAGTATTCTCAGGAGTAGTCAATATAAAACTGCACCCTAGTGATCTTGTTTAAAAAAATAGTGGCCAAACATAAAAAGAAAAGGGGAAAATTGAGCAAAAATCCATAACCGAATATATTAGGTTCTCATATATATAGAATACAAGCCTATTTCTCATTTTAAAAGAAATATAATGAGTAGTTCATTATACAAATCCACCTTGTTAGAAAGTGACAGATTTTGCCAATCCAAAAAAAAACCCAACAATTCATCAAATGCTTTGATGAATTCCTGGAGCAGCTCACAGGGTACTGTGGCAAAAATATATTGCAAGATCTGGCCTCCTTACAGTGTCTGTTGCTTAAACAGAGTTATTCAAATCCCCACTCCTCCTCTGAACCTCAAATATTCTGGAATACAAAGGCTGGTAACTCCTGCAGGAAGAGGCTGATTATAAGTGACAGAAAAAGAATTTTCCCATGATGGGCATCAAATCCTGAAGCCAGACCAAAAGACTGAAAATATTTCAAGTGAGCTACAGAGATTTATTCTCAACCAAGACACCATTTCATATTTAGAGGCTGCTTTAGAGCTAATCAAACATGCACCAGTGCAAACAAGGAGAGGAGTCTATCATCTCCAAGCACACTTCAGCACAGCTCTTTCCTCCTCTGTTCTCATCAAGATGAGAACAGTTGTCTTATAACTTTATCACTAATGAAGAACTATGAGACAGGTTTGCATGAGGCTTCTGTCCCAACAAAACAGAACTCTGTGATCCCTTAGGGGAGCACAGCCTGATTTTCCTGGTACCATAAGGCTTCAGAAACACAGAGCTGGTTTTGAGGTTGACTCTGTGGCTGTAGTAACAGTATAGTTTGAGACAATACTTCAAAGCAACAAAACCTAGCAGGCTTTTTATAAGTTATCTACTACATAAGAGGAACAACTGTCTGTAACATACTTAAAATAATCTGACCTGAGCTGCTCTTTGTTTCAGTTCCCAATTCCTTTCTTTCAGTGCTTGGTTCATTTCAAGGAGCTCTTGCTTTTTGTCTTCCATTTCACCCTTGCAATACCTGAAATTCTCATATGTTTAATTACTTAATGCACATTCAGTTGCTTAGCTTCATGTATCCAGCTTGGAAATCATGAGATCTGTTACTTATAGCCATACTACCCTAAACATGAATCAACTATTTGATTGCAAAGAAACAAACTCACATGGAATAATTCTGTTTACTATATTCCAGGTGGAGATTTCCCAACAACTTCATTATTCAAATTATTTAATTGGCTATATCAGGACAACATGTTCTTAAAAAAGAATAGTACAGAAGAAAGTATCATTAATTTGTGGCCAGAAAGGAAACTGGAAAATTTCACTATTCTTCTTACAATTACTTCACAGCTTTGGGATTCAGAAAATAATTTTAGCAGATTTTAAAACAGAATTCCTAAAAAAGAATTCAGCACCACTTCGAGAAATTAAAAGTGAGCTGAGGAGCTCAAGTATCAAGTTATCTTACAACTGCAAACCACCTAAAAATTATAGGGAGCTGCTAAGAACATTAGGAAAAAAACCATCCAAGCTACTTGATATTCCTGAGGAAAAATTAACACAAGTAAGTTTTCATGATGGAAAAGATATCAGATTACCTGAGCTCAGTTGTTAGATCCATGATAGCAATGTGCTTCTCCTCCAGAGCGGACTGTGCATTCTGTAATGCATCTTGCAATTCCTGAAGCTGTGTTAAAGTGATTTTTAATTCTCCACGGGCATTCTGTAATGCAGATTCTAGTTCTGCTATTTTCTGTAAGGCTTCCCTGTGGCAAGTCTCACTCTGAAGCAGCTTATCTTCTAAATCAATCACTATTTTACACATACATACACACACACACCACAAAAGACAAAATGCTTAATCATCAGCACGTCAGGGTCTTTATGCAACACCACTACCTAGCAGCATTTGTGGTCGTAATAAACTTCCAGTATCAGTATTTTTTAGGACAATCCAGAAAAACAGTGACCTCTTACACAAAAACCTTTTTATGGCACCTAAGTCTTTGCTTTGTTTTTATTCAATTCATGACTTGAAATATGAGGATATATCTAAAAACATCTGGCCAAATAGGAAGTGCAGGGACAATATAGTACATAGAATATAGAATAATATAGAATATAGAATATGTAGTGCTATGAAAAATGCAAGCAGAATTGCTGGTATTCCTCTGGTTCAAAACAATGATACAATTAAATTAAATGGAAGAGAATGGATTGGAAAGTTTATTTCCATAGACTCCCTTGTGGGGTTTTCTGTTTCTTTTAAAGAGGTGAATTTTTGTGAATAGCACATGCCTTTATTAAATGTGTATGTCTCATTTGATTATCACAATTGCATTGCCAATTTACAGGGAAACTACTTATTCATTATGTGGGGTAAAAGTATATACCACAGAAGTGAGAATTTGCAAAGGTATGTTAAAAAAAAGTTTGTGATTTTTTTGTGTTGTGGGGGTGTTGTTTGGTTGGTTTTGGCTTTATTTGTTTGGGGGTTTGTTAACTATGGAATTACTAATACATTAAAAAAAATTATCATTTTTTGACTCTCAGGTACTTGATTATAAAACAGGGGAAAATGGAAAAATGTCTAATACATAAAGAGAAATTGCATAATGAAAGGAAGCCTGAGAAACAAAATAGTCAAATTACCCTCATTTGCCTTTTTATTGAGCTCTGATCTTGCTTCTTCCAAAGTGATATCCAACTGACTTATCTGCATTGCTTTTTTTTCACCATCTTGTTGTAATTGCACTACTTCTTTTTCCATATCAGTAAGTTCATTCTTGCACTGATCCATCTCCAATTTAATCTGCCTAATAGAAGTAACCAGAAAAAAAGAACCATGTAATAAAAGCAACATCTGTATACCCTTACATGCTCTAAGACAAGGGTTTGTGAATCAAAACAATATTCTATAAGACTAGCAAGCTCCCTTAGAATATAGTATCTACAGTTACAAGCAAGTTGATACATTTATGAATTGAACTGCATCTTGAAGTGCCATCTTAAGGCTAAATAGGCTGCCAGGACATGCATTAATTCCACTGGAAAACTGTTCCAGAAACTCATGCCTCTGCTAGTTAGAAGCTTCCCTTCTGATTTCGAGTCTATGCTCATACAGAGGCTGAAGTGTGTAACTACAGAACTGAACACCATTTCAGACAGCAATCTTTCTGTTCCATGTCTCTGTGCAGAATATCCCTGTTCCACTGCCCCTACCTGATTGTACAATTCAGTTCATCCACCTTCTGTCTGTTTAAATCT
The DNA here is from genome assembly GCA_013396775.1 of Cephalopterus ornatus. Taxonomy (NCBI): domain Eukaryota; kingdom Metazoa; phylum Chordata; class Aves; order Passeriformes; family Cotingidae; genus Cephalopterus; species Cephalopterus ornatus. The sequence continues at coordinate 121,601 of VZRE01004661.1, forward strand.
GCTTCCTGAGTAGCGAAGCGAAGTTTCTCCTCTGCCTTTCTCAACTCCACTGCTGCACATGCTTTCTGCTTCTGAAGCTCTTTTTCCAAAGTGGATACCTGGAAAATGGTATTCAGAGAGTACTTTTAAATTGCATTCCAAAGAAACACACATCCTTGTCTTGTAACTCACATAACATAATGAGGGTTTTAACATAACAGATGCCTTTATAGTCTGCATATAATTTAAGACTAGAACTTCGCACATTTGAAAGACAAATAGTTTCTAGTAAATATAAAAAGAGACAACTTTCTGAATTTAAATGCACCTCTCCTTAACTGCAATGTAGGGTTTGATTTTCAAAGTACCTAGCCATTCTAATGCGAGCTAGACTTTTTGATAGCACAGAACCTGGTTTTAGATAAAACAAACCAATAAACTCTTCATTTTAGATATAATAAACGACTAAACTCTTTATTTTAGATATAACTAGAATAATAATTATCAAAGAAATAGTTACCAAACATTCAGATTTTAAAGGTATTACAAAAGCATATCTAAAGGCATTTAACTTTCTCTCTTTATGTAGACAGTTCTCACCATACTGTACCTGTTGTTCAAGTTTAATCTGATTATCTTCCAGCTCCCCATTTCTAATAGTTTCTTGCTGTAACATTTGCTGATGATGAAGCAAAGTTTGTAGGAGAATAGTTTGTTCACTCATGTCCTGAATATTCTGACCTTTTATTTTTATTTCTTTCTGTAAATAACAAAGCTGAAAAGACATTTATTTTCCATTACAATAAAACATTTTTATTTTTACTTGCATAGCTATTCTCTCTTAATGAGCACAGAATCACATCTACGATTCAATAAAACTTCTGGCTCTGAATTTAGTTGCATTGCAGTTGCAACAATACATAACAGACCTCATAATTCATCACTGAGTTGTGCTTTATAAAGTAGGTTAGGATAGTGGTAACTTAGCAGTCCCAGTTTTTGATTCTTGCTTGTCAGTGTTTTAAAAACATATATAAGAGATTTTTAATTTCTATATTACTTTTCTGTCAGTTTTCCTTATTTCTCAGAAAGTCCTTATTTTCCTCTTGAGATTTTGTTCTCAGTCTTCCCCTTTCCTTCTTTCTACCTCTATGATAATAGTCATTCCAATAAAAATCACGAATTTTGAGTGCCTAACTTGTCCTATGTTGAACAGTTTGATTTCTCAGTGATGAATGCCAGGGGCAACTAGACTGGGGAACAAAAAAGGGCAAGTGTTCTTTAAAAAAAAAAATTAAAAAAAAAATCTCTTCAAAGAGGAAGAACATGCAGTCTCTTCATATGTGGTATAACAACAACAGACTTTAGGGCTTAGAAAGCAGCAGTAAGCATCGCAGCCTTATGCATAGCACAGACACCAGATTTCCATCGAGTTGCTCCTGTACAGGGTCTGGCAATCTCTGTTTGACGGAAGCCTCTCTCTCAGCAGGTCAGTGCTGACATGAACAGTCTACTCCATAATTAGTTCATGTGGCTGGACATACTCACAAAGAAAAATTCATTCTAATAGTTAAACTCAATTCCTTCTTGCTTTCATGTAGTAGTGGAAAGTATGATAAAACTCTGGATCTTGAAGTAAACATTTTCTTATGCCCAGGACTTCTTCCCCATTAAGATAGTTGAAAAACAAATCAACTACATGCACCTAAATTTATATTGCAGTAGTGCTCCCTCCATTTTTTTCCCCAAGATAATGCTTTGTTTCACATAATTCTGATTTGTTACTTCTTTCAACAATTCATTTATCTGGGTGCTTCTTTTCCCTAAGCGTTTTCCAATGTTTCTTAGTTATGATTTTCCCCTTTACCCTCACAAATGCATCATCTGTTCCCAGCTTACTTCCTATTAACTGTTCCTGTTGCAAATGTTTTGGCTGTTAATTCACAAACTTTCAGATTAAATCAGTCATAACAAGTGTTCTCTGCAGTACAGAAGAGTTGTAAAACAAGCTGTTACCTCTTCAGACCTGTCTTTGAGCTGATTTTCCAATATCTCCTTGTTTTCTTGTGACTGACTCAAATACACTGCAACTTCTTCCTTACATACCTTCAATGCTGACTCGAGTTGTTGTACCTAGTTGGATACAATAGATCACTTAAAATTGCATGGTATGGTTTGTATTAACTAGTCTAAAAATTGCGTTAAAAGTCATCTTTGTATAAAATGTCTGAAAAGCTACGTTTTTATCAAAAAAGTATTAAAATAGTCACGGAAGATTATGATAAACTTTAAAACTGAAACAGTATTCAGAAATTAAAATTATTTGCGAAATTCAATTACAATACTTTAGACTGCATTTAAACCAGATGAGACTACCAATTACGAGAAGATATTCCAGTATTTGTCAGTAGCTAGAATTTAAAAGCAGACATATGCTCAATACCAAATCATTAATCCATCACAGGTTGTTATATACAGAACTGTATAAATAAATTTGGAATTACCATCATATGTGAGCTGACACATGTTTTCAAAAAATAACACTCAGATACAAAAATAACACTCTTAATAGAATTCTTTTGAGAAAGTTACTAACAGCATGTTTTCCCTTTCTGCACTGGGTCCGGAGTTTCACCAAAAGAGAAAGGAAGAGCTTTGAGCAATGTCAACACTGATAATCTGCTTTACCCTTTTAATATTACTTTGAATTTGAGTAATCTCTAGCAACTATCTTATAACCTCAAACAGAGAAAAATTATGATGAACAAAACCCCAAAGGTCTTAAGCCATAGTAATTAAGCTTTTCTTAACCATTTGGTTTCAATACTAAGACTTCTCATCAATGAGAATTGTGCTGAATTTAACTGCAGACTGGCTGATGCTTTCAATTTTGCAGACTACCAGCTTTCTAAATCCCACTGGACTGCATATCTCTCTCCCCACCCTATTCAAGCGCTTGTTGAAGAGAAATTACAATGGGTCCTTATTTTAAATCTCTGTAAAACGTCCCAAATACTATAAAGCCACTTGGATAGAAAACAGGTCCAACACAAGCTCAGAAAGAGCATGCTAACAGCTGAGTCCCCAGTATCTTCTCCTACTGATATCCTGGAGATTTAATACTGTTTGAAACCTCACTGGGGTAAATCACCACATGGCACTGGTTTATTAAGATACTGTTGCAAGTGCTGCATGGAAAATATTTATCAGGCAAACACTAAGAAGAGGTATAGATGGTTAAAAACATGACCAATAATATAGCATCATATATATCTAAAATATATGCCATATCTAGACAAAAAAGATACATAACATTAGCTCTGTTAGACAAGGTTCTCCTTTTAAGAGTACAATAAGCACAAGTCCGTCCTATTTGTAACTACAATAATTTTATAAAACTATTATGCATTGCATAATCTCTTACTGTAGGTTTCATCATACTTGTTTTAATTTAAAAAAATGAAACCAAACCAAAAAGAAACAACAGAAAAAAATGGAAATACTTCAGGTCAATAACTTCTGAAATATTTACCTAAGAAATTTCTATAAAATATTTTTTCTATAGAGGATAAAAGGAAATACACCATTACTGCAAACTTCAATACTATTTATTGAAAATAACTAAGAAGTTATTAACTTTGATTGTTTCTTCTGTTAAGTGACTTTCCAGCATCTTCAATCCAATGTCTTTCCTGACATTTTGATTTTCCATTTCCTGTTTGTATGCATATTTTTATTCAAGAGAACAAAATGTAAATACAGTAACGGTAATTTAATAAAAACTCATATTAAGAATCAAAGAAAAAACCCCAGATCACTGTATTTAAAACACAATTGCTTGTATAATGTATTTGTGTACATGATACTCTGAAGTGAATTTGGTTCCTGACAGATGTCCCTTCATATTATCAGACAGGACCATTCTTGGCTTTCCACCTACTGCAGAATAGATGCAACTTTTCTTTATCCAGCTCTGGTTCCTTTGATCAGAGCAAGAAGCCCAAGGGGCAAATCACAGACATAAAGAGAATGCTGAGACAGAAAATAATTAAAGGCCACAAAAGTTTGTACAATATATAGTAGTAGTAGCAATAACTGGTGACTACACTACATTCAGTCAATTAGTCAAACAAGAATTAAAAAGCAAAAACATAAGCATCTTGAATTTTCTCCAATTTTTCCATGTATTTATGGATGTGCTTTTCATCATTATTAGTCACTTGTTCAGTTTGCATTTAAAGAAAGTCAAGAGCCAACCTTACCTCTCTGCTTCCTGTCAGCAGCCCATCCAATGATTCAATGTGGTGAAGCTGTTTATGTATAACCTCTTGTTGTAAAAAAGATATTATTTTTTCTTGTTTAATGAATTGTTGATGTTTCTTCTCCAGCTGTGTCTGAAGCTGTCCATAAGTAAATCATAATTTATTACTTAAATAAGAATTTGTGCATCTAAATGTCATTCAGTTCTATTCACCCATCACTTTTCTAATGAAAAGTAAATACAGTCTGGCCATCAGCAGTATTGCACAGTCTTAAAATTATCAAGAAATCCCACACACTTAATGTCTCAAATCAAGAGGAGAATCAAGAGAATAAGGGCAGAATGTCATCAGCCAAGACAGTAAGACATGCATACATCCTTTAGTAAAGGATGACAAGCTTCTTGAACAGCTAGAAATAGCCAGAGTTGTATTTCTAATCACATGAAGCAACAGAATTCTTCAAAGACTGAAAAACCTACCAACTATTCTCCCTGAACTCAGATGCTCATAAGGCTCAGGCTGGCAGAGGTTCAACCAACAAGAAAACATTGTTAGAAGCTGTCATGGTTTAAACCCAGTAGGCAATAAAGCTATTTTTTTTTTTTGCTTTGTTTGGAGCAAAAGTCCTTACTTCTCTTTAGTTCAGCAGAAAAGAGGATATGAATATTTCAGAGGGAAAGTCGTGTAGAGTTAAATGGAAAATGTAGTAAAATCAGGAAACCTAGGGAGAAGAATGAACTTCTTAATAAAACTTTTCCAATGGACATGTCTCATAAGAAAGACAAAGAAATTAACATAGGAAAAAGTTACCAAGCGTAACACTCATACATACAAGCACATAAGGTCTTACTAGTTCTATCTGTTTCTTCATCTCTTTGTGCTGCTCAAGGTGAACCAACTTTGCATTTTCAAAAGCAGAATTTATTTTCTCGTGTTCTTCACTGATAGTTGCTTCCAACTCATGAATGCGTCTGCTTTTTCCCTGGGACACGGCAACAACAGAAAGACTTAATAAAAATATTTAGCGATATTAGTGGTTTATTTGATCATCTAGTTTCTAGATTTTTGTAAAAGAACAGCACAGAAAACACTGAAGTTACATATAGCATGCGTCATCTCAAAGGATGTTACAGCTGTGACACGGGGAGAGAAGATCAGTAGAAGCAGCTGCTACAGAAAGAAGATGTCTGCCGAGGTGGATGGACTATGGCACAGATAACTTCTGACCCAGATAAAAAGAAATTTTACCCTCCCAAGGAGAGATGGCGTCTTTAAAATACCATTTTTAAGACTTTTTTAGTCACAGGTCTACATGTATTTCACTGAAACAAATGGCAGTGGTACAATTGACTTCAATAGGACCAGATCTTCATTGCACATATCATAAAGAAAAAGTAACATGTCCATTAATAACTTACCACACTCAAAGGCAGGGAAAAAGGAATGTTTTCTTTGAAACAAGATTCAGTTTTTCAAGACTGCATACCCTAAAAACTGCACAGATTATTTAGCAGATCTGAAAGTCAATCCATTCTGAATACTACTGTTTAAGTTAAACTTTAATCTCCACTTGTGTCTTTTTACATAAACGTAGATTCTCACGGAGAACATTTTACCATGAGTTCCTGTTCCAACTCAGCATTTCTTGCTGCAGCAGTGGAATAAGCAATAGTCTTTTCTTCCAACTGTTCCTCAAGTGCAGAAAGTTGAGAAGATTTCTTTCTTATCTGAAATTAAATATGGCACTAAACAGCGTGTAAACAACTGTTAGGGGTTTATTCAAGTATTTCTATATACTCTCTTATCAACGGTTCCATTTTAGGTACTACTATAGCATTTTTAATTCATCGTTTTTGTTGATCTATTAGATTTTATTACTTAAAGAGAAAGACTCAGGACAATTTATCTAAAATTTATCCAATTAATGATAACTGAGAGTAAAATAGTTATTACAGATTTGTAACATTTATGTCCATTATTAGGAAATACTGCAAATCCCATTATGCCGAACTCTATAAACACATTAGCACCAGAATGTAAGCATTAGCATTTTAACTTATTCAACCTGAGATTAGCTGAAGCCTAATTTCTTTCATTTGTGACTCTCTGGTAATGATGTCTATCTCTGGCAACTGTACTAACATTTAATGAGGAAAAATACAAGTGTATTTCAACATGTATTTCCTAAGATTACACATTAATTAAACCATACCAAAGCAACAAGACTGAGCATATTTTCCACATAACAAGTCAAAGTAGTAGTAGAAAAGCCCAGTACTACCTCGGCTTTAAAACCATATTTCTAACAGCTAATAAACTAAGGCTGCTATCTTTAAATTTTTCTGCTTGCTGAAAAGTTTAGTTCAGATTTTTCTCAAATAAATCAGATTTTAAAATTAGTATGGCAATTGCAGTTAACTGAAGACATTAACTATTGTTTTCACTATCTTTGATTACTGAAATAAAGAAGAAGTGACATCTTTTCAGTGCTGCTAAAAACTTACTTCTTTCTCTAAGCTACTAGTTTTTGAGGCCTTCTTCAGTAGGTCTTCCTGTATGATTTGAAACTGACTGGTCCTTTGAGCCATGCTGGTCTTCAAGGAAGAATTTTCATCATCTGCTTTTGTCAGTTTAGTGCGTAACTCTTCTATCTCTTTCTGGAATCTTTGCCTCATCTTTTCAAATTGCTTGCTTAGAAGTTCCAACTGCTGGCATTTTCTCCTCTCTCAAAGTAGAAAAAATAAATCTAAGATTAATTTATAAAAGTACATACAAACCTATATGTAACTGAAAGCTATGACTCATGGAAACAAACAAAATCCCCCCAACAAACAAACAAGAAGAAATGAAAACAGCATCATTACATATATAGTTGCCCTGAAGTAATTTCTTGGAGCAGTCCTGATAGTAATCACAGAAGCAATGGCAGAAATACTGCAACAGCAGGTTACAGAGCAAAGAATCAACAAAAATAGGGAGACCTTGGCATAACCTGCATAAAGAGAGAAATACATGGTTCCATTTCAGCCCAGCTCCTAGCTTAGCTATTGCTGAACAAGTAACTGAACTAGCAAAAGAAAGAATATTGTGCCTTGAGAACACTACAGTTTCCAAGGTGGCAAAATGCTCACTGTTCAACCAAACCATACCTCATGGCTCACAGAGACACACTTAAAAAATAAAACTATAAAAACAATTTAAACTCCACCAGAACATTTCTGTTCTATGGATTAATTAGACAGAACTGCACAGCTATTTCAGAAAGCTTACCTCCTTGACTTCTGATCAATTTGACAGGCTCTGTTTCCAGGCCGCATAACCTGCTATTTCCTTGTCCTTCATTATCATTAGACAGATGCTCAGCTCCAGTACAGATAGTTAAGTTTGCACGAGGCTTTTGAATTTCAGCTTCTTTCACTGACAGTTTAATGCTATTATAAAGGAGGAGACAACTATTTAACATTCTTTCTACATGCTAGTTCTAATACTACCTTATTATCTGCCTATTCTTGCCATAATTCAGTAACCAGAAAGTTATACCTTAGGTCTGCAATCAAAGGTTTACTTGATTCACCACTAGACTCAGAGATAACTTCTTCTGTTGAGGAGCTCAAAAGCTGGTGTTTGAAATGGTGCCATTTAAACTAAAAGTTAAGGGAAAACAAAGATCAATGAAAAATCAGTTTTATGTTGCTTCATGGCATGATTAATTAAGGTATTACACCAGTACATATATTTTAAGACACATATGCCAGAACATTAAAAGTTTGGATAACTTGATTCTTAAAATTATTGAATACATAATACACTTCCAAGGCTGTATTTGTTACTGTACCTCTTCAGATGTACTTGAAGACAACTGAGAAATAATGGTTTCTAGTATGTTGAGCTCTTCCCTTGAATCCTCAATTTCTTGACGACATAATTTCAAGTGGTTATGTTGCTGTTCAGTAAGTGCTCTCAGCTCTGCATTTTCACTTATTAGAGCATTTTGCTCTTTAAGCGCAATTTCCTTTTCAGAAAGTTCACTCTCAAGCTTGATGATCTTCTGATCAGACTGACTCAGCATTAATGCCATTTCAGTGTTCTTTGCCTCTAGAGTCTTAATTTCTTCTTTTGTGCTATTATTCTCTTCCTTTAATTGGCTAAAAAGGCATTTAAAAGGTACAGCTCAACATAGAGGATTATCATTACTAGAAGTACCAGAACACACCATAACTGCACTGTTTTACTAGTTTCCTCCCTCTCAAAATCTAGGCTTAGCTCTATACAAAGGACAGAAAAGTTTTCACTGCTTTACTAAGCTTTCACTATTCCTAAGGAGCAAGATGTGAAGTGTTATCAGCAAACACAAGGAGAGAGTCAACAACTTCTCTTTCTTATGCAACTTCATGAAGTTTTGAGCACTGCCAGGACAGTCACTGGTAGGAAACAGACCAGCTTTAACTGCACAGAAGCCAGGGCAATTTAAGAACAGAATAAAATAACTATATAACAAATACGTAAAATCAAAATAGATGAAGATACTAAGACTGAGCTACTCTATCATGCTGTTACTAACAAGAGGGTTCCCATTTCTCCCTTCATATCTGCTTGTACACTGAGACAATTGTATTTTTAGCTCATCTCAAATTATTTACTTTTTTAGGTACTAGTTGGTTTACCAAACTGAATTAGCTCAGCAAAGGCCCTGCTGAGTTCCAAACCTGGTGTAACTGAGCAGGAAAAAAGAGAATAGTCAAGGGAAAAAAAAAACATCATCAGCAGAGACCTACTAAGTAGGCTCAAACTCATGGAAAGGTGTCCACACACTGCCCAATCTTGCCAAAATGGCCTAAAGAACAACAGTTTAGATAGGAATGTGAGTGTGGACAAGGCATGTAAATAGAATACCCCAAAACATCTGTGCAGGTGTTTGTCCAAACCTAGCAACTCTAAAGACAACCAGCTGATCGTTGTCTTCCCTCATTCAAGTAACGAGGGAATTACAAAGGACTGCTGAAGCAAAACATACATGGAGCATAAAAAATTTTAAGTGTGAAAGGACCTTTGAGTTGGGACAGAGAGCATCAAAACCAGGTCTGACCATTCCAGAAGCTGCATTCACATCACCACAACCTCCACTGCAGCCTGAGTGCAGCCTCCCTATTGGATGCCAAGGGTATCCTTCACTCCAGCCAGGGAACTCACAGGGTAGGAGCGTTAGCAGGGCACAGGCAGCAGCACATGAAACCAGAGTACCCACAGAGCACAGGCAGCAGAGAGACACCAAGGGAACCAATGTCCTCCGAAGGCTTT
>VZRE01004661.1:138044-171734 GCA_013396775.1 Cephalopterus ornatus
GGCGGGGGTGTCCCGAGGGGTGTCCCGAGGGGTGTCCCGAGGGGTGTCCCGAGGGGAGCGGCGGTCCTGCATCCCGCCGCGTCCGCGCCGCTGACGGTGCCCCCGTGCAGCGGCTCGGGCCGGCCCCGCTCCGGGCGCCCCGTCCTGCCCCCCGGAGGGCGGGGGCCGTGCCCTGCCCCGAGCAGCAGCCAGACCCGGGCGGGGGAGCTCCCGCAGAGCCACGCTGGAATCGTGTACACTGTTAAAAGCTCTGCCTTGGGAGGAGAAAATCGCTTTAACGGCCTTCTGTAGTTATGCTAGTAGATTTTTTTTTTTTTTTAACACTTTCCAAGATTTCAAGTCGCCATCCTTTAAGACGGCAGAACGTAGGAAGTTCACGGATGTGACCTTTAAAGCATCAGGAACATCGGGCTGATGCACAGAGCCCCTACTTGCTTGTGTTTGTGGTGATATTAAACAACCTTCATCTCAGTGATGAAAGTTTTACAAAAATAGCCCTGTTTAACTAGACTGAAATTAGGATCTTGATATTCTTCTTGGGAAGAGTTGAGTCTCCCAAATATGTCTGGGAAAGATTTCAGGCTCAGGCCTTTTTTCCCATCCGTAAAACAAAGACTCTTTTCTAGTAGAATAGGTACAGTGCGGGAAGCTGCAGTGAATATTTTCCCACCATGCTACTGTGCCCAGATCTGTCTCTCTTTCCCCCCCTCTCTTTTTTCCCCCTCTGCTTCCCAACTGAAAGTGCGAAGCTGAAATTCCTAATAATTTTGTAATTTCTAATATTGTCACACACAGAACTGAGAAAGAGTGAAAGACAGATGTCTTCAAGCTTTGTTCAGAGCCCCGTGTAAGCAAAACAAAAGTATATTTTGCACTGAGTTGGATTCTAGAGAGAACAAATAACAGTGAATTTCTTTCTACTCAAGCATAAATGTCTTAGCGCTACTGCTAATAGTAATGATTCATCCTTCTATTTCAATGGTAGAAAAGGAGCTGTGTACGTTATTGGAAAGTGATTTATTTTGTACCTAATTATGTTTGTGGCTAAAGCAAAGGAATATTTTACATAGCATGCAGGCAATTCTCCTAAGATATAACGCAATAAACACTATGCTGGTACAAAGTTCTTTTTCTGGGTGTTTCCAGTGGATCAAAGCCCTAAAGGTATGTGCCTGCTTGTGGTTTTGCAGCTGTTAGCTACTAATTTCCCTTGTCCTTTGTCTTTTTTTTTTTGTAAGTCTCCAGTGTCCCTTTGAGTCAGTGTAAACTTCGCCCTCCATTTCAGCAGGAGCAGACTGCTATACTCAAAAAGCTCACTGGAAAACAAGCAAACAAAAACTCCCCTAAGTGTGAACCTAAGTAATGTCATAAAAATGATCCCTGTCTGCCCCCTTATGCAGTTAAGAGAATTTCTACAACAAAACAGATGTGGTGATAAAACCGTAGCCATGTTATACAGTTAAAGCAGCACGGCTTTGTAATACTGTATAGAGTTCTTATGAGCTTTGGAAACTAAATGCCTTCAATTCCTCCTACCTTGGGGAAAAAAAGAGTAGCCCGGGCAGAGTTCAGACCTTAAATCTGCATCAGAAGGTGAGGTCTGTGGTAACACCTTTGATTGGCATAAGAAGTCTGGTCAGGTCTTCTACACTGTTAATTCGGCCAACAAAGAGATCTTGGGGGTGACAGTGCATAGCGTTCTAGTACAAATCTAGATGTGTATATACATAAAAGAGACTTTTGTTATTAAGTTTCTGCCACTGAACTAGTGCTGGTACTTACCAACCGATGTCTGCCATAGAAAGGCCAAATTTAGGCATCTGTTGTTGGTATTTTTACAGGTTGCCCATTGATAAAACTGTATGCATCTTAAAAGTATTTAGGGAAAGGTTCAATATAAGCCCAGCCTAGCAAATTAGATCGTATTTAAGATTTTGAAACTGCTAAAATGCTTTTGGGTCGAACCAGTTTTTAATCTGTTTCCTGTTATCTTGGTGTGAACTCATACAGACAAGATTAGTCTTTCAGATTCTTTATGTGTTAGCTCTCTTACCTAAAAACGTTTGCCCTCTCTAAAAATGTTGCAAACAGGAATCCCACTGGTTGAAGCTTCATTTTTTGTTTGTTTCACAGGTTCTAGATGGAGCAGGATTAGATGTTGATTTTCATCTGCTGTCTCCAAAAGGTGAAACTCTAGTCTTTGATGAAAGAAAATCAGATGGAGTTCATACGTAAGTTTAAAATACTCAAACTCAGAAGTGCTACATGAAGTACTTTTCTGGTTTCTTTAACAAATATAACTAAAATAAAGGTTGAGTATTTTTATTCCTTAGTATTATAAAAGACTTTCTAATAGGATAGTTTGAGAATACCAACTTTCTTTTTATGAACACTAAGTGCTTTTTATATGGATTGTACCATGAAGCAAAGGATATTTTTGTTTTAATGGTAGCTGTTAAGGGTCAGTGAACAAAAATAATTCTTGTGAAGTTGAAAAAGATCTCCACATCTAATATCAAAAGATCTTGTCAGTTATATAAATAAGAAGCTAATGTCCCCTATTTTTCCAATCCTTTCATCAAAATATATAATAATTGTTATAATTTTTACTATAGAGTATAAGAATTCCATTCATTATAGGTTTTTTGTAGTGATTAACAATAATTCAAAATCCCCAAAAAGAAAAATGCTGTATTCATCATTTTGAGCCTCTAGAGCCAGTGGGATTGTTTTGCTGTGACTGTGCAATCTGTAAGGTGTCTTCAGAGTTCTTATTTTTATACAAAAAGCGTATTTGGTTATTTTAAAGTGCACGATTGTCAATCTTAAAGGGGAAACTTTGCTTACAAAGACTCACTTTTTGAGAACCAGAACAGAAAGTATAGTTCATTTAATCACGTTTTGCTTATGTACACAGGGTGGAAACAGAAGATGGAGATTATATGTTCTGCTTTGACAACACATTCAGTACCATTTCTGAAAAGGTAATTTTCTTTGAACTGATCTTGGACAATATGGGAGAAGACGGAGACGATCAGGAAGACTGGAAGAAGTACGTTACAGGCACAGATCTCCTAGATATGAAATTGGAAGATATTCTGGTTAGTATTGATCTTCAGTTCTTTTCAATGTAAGAACATTTGGAAAAAAACTCAAGTGTCATGTAGCCGTTCTACCTTGGTCTGGTGTGTCATCTTGGAAACCATTCCCATTACTAATACAGGAAGCTTAGCACCATGGGTCCCTTGCTTACAAACAGAAATTTGAAAATATTTTCAGAATAGGCCCTTCCTCAGCAAGAAGAAACTGCCTAGATCTCAAAGTCACTATTTCCAATCCAGCTTCCTTTCTTCCTACTGCTAAAATGGGATATTTTTCCCTAGCAGCAATGAAACGAATATTTATAGCATTAAAGTATTACTTAATCCCAATTATGTAGTTGGAACCACTGCATAGGGTTTTATCAATGTTTGAAAATAAAGTAGTATGGATTAGTATTTCTGTCTTCAATAACTTAGATATTACTCTATTAGCTCCTTTGCCCCCAAATTTTAATACATCTTTTCAAACTAATAAACAGGAGTTAATTTGCATCACACCACAGCTTCACCTTTACAGACATTCTTTGAATGATTATGTTTCCTTAACCTGCACGCTGACCCTATTTGATGCAAGATTCAGAGTACTGCTGAGTAAAAGCTTTTATTCCCTTTATGATCATTAAATGTTGAGATTTCTCTAGAAGCAAAGGATTGTTCGGTATTCCACTGTTCTTCGTGCTTGGAAGGATGCAGTGAGCTACTGTTTGTTTGATCATAGCTACAATTGGTATCTTAAAAAAAAAAAAAATCCAAAAAACCACACCAACATCCACATATACTTACTGAATACACCATGTAGAAAATTACATTGTTTGTATTATTTATTGCCATAGACAAAATGCAGATTTTTAAATAACAAAACAATGTTTGAAATCTTTGATAGGTGTATGATACACTTTTAAATAGTAATAAAACTAAATACAGAATCTGAAGAGCTGGCTAGATCATTAAAATTGGCAGTCAAAACAATTAGAAAAATCAAAGTTGATAGGGGAAGTTGTAAAGAAAATCCCTCTCACACTAATCACAATACTTACATGTATTTGACAGATACTTGTTTACATACTGGTATATCTTCCAAAAGAAAAATAGATACAGAACTTGTCTTTGAGAGCCTTGAAAATCTTATAAAAGTAGGTAATTTTTGTAAAGCTATTTGATGCCATTGTTTACTTAGTCAAGATATTACTTTCCTTGCAAGGTCTCTGAGGTTTTACAAAAACACTTAGTAGTTCAACTTTTTAATAATCACACATTATCTGGGGAAAATAGGGAATTGTGTCTTATTTTTAAAGCTTTTTTATGGTATTGTGTTCCTTATTGTGTAACAGTGAACTTTATCAACATAAAACTATTTGGCTCCCAAATTAGCTATTTCGAAATATTTTTATTAACCATGCAACATAGAAAATGTCCATGGAGAAAATGTTACTGTTTGGGTTTAACCTTGTGGGGTTTTCTTAATTTATAGCCTCCTGTTACTGCACACATTACTCTTCTCGCTAGAAGTTACTTCAGGGTCCCAAAATTATACGAACACAAATCAGCACTTCATGAGATCAGCTTTTATGTTGTTATTATCTATTATGTGGTGGATGAAAGGTCAACAGACCTTAGGCCCAGGTGTTTACTTTGTAAAGTGCAGAATAAGGTGCAGCTCTTGCTGCTGTTGTCGTGGCCCGAGCGTCCCTGTGCTTCCTCTAGTTCCCAGGGACACCCTGTATGTCCTCTGCAGGACCCCCAGTTGTCCTATTCACAATTTATTGTCAAAATTCTGGTTTTGTATCAAAGCTGAAGCAGCAGTTTGTAGCCACTACAGGGGAAGCACCAGAAGCAGAGAGGAATATGTTATTGTACTTTACTTTAGCAACATCTGTAGTCCTGAGGGTAGTTTTGCATTAAAAAGCCGCTTAATTTTATTATCAGCAAAAAAAACCCTACGTTTGTCTGCCACTACATAACTTGTTTTGAGACTAGTTCTAAAGAATTCTTGTCCAAATAGGTTTGATTTCTCTCTCATCTCTCTAGCCTATAAAAGGGCAAAAAAAAAAATTACTACAAAATCTTAATGCTTTGTTAATTAAGGCTTTTTAGGTAATATACTGGTCAAGAAAATTAAATTACAGGTGGTAATATAGTATTAATATTTTTGTATGTGCTGCAAGGTATACATTTAATTCAGGTGTTGTTTTTGATCCTAAAAATACTCTTTTATTACTTACCAGGAATCCATCAACAGCGTCAAAGCCAGATTAAGCAAAAGTGTCCAGATTCAGACCCTGCTCAGAGCATTCGAGGCCCGTGACCGCAATATACAGGAGAGCAACTTTGACAGAGTGAACTTCTGGTCCATGGTCAACTTGGGAGTCATGGTGGTGGTGTCGGCCGTTCAGGTTTACATGTTGAAAAGTCTTTTTGAAGATAAGAGAAAAAGTAGAACTTAATATTCAGTATGATCATACCAGTGTTAACAGGTATGGAGGAGAGGGGGGACAATAAACTACAGTTAAAAAAAAAGACCCCTTTCAGATTCTTTTGAACAAACAGTAAATATCAGGTTTTCAATTCATCTTGGGCTTTTTGGTTGTGATGGTGGTGGTCTTGTTTGTGTTTGGGGGTTTTCTGTAGGTTTTTGTGGTGGTTTTTGTTGTTTTTTTTTTTTTTTTACACTTTGACATGAACATAATGCCTCACCCCACGCTCTCCCATTTTCCAAATGCTACTAACAATATTTTTTGTACTTGTATGATTTGTCAATGACTGTTAATGACTACCTTATGCATAGCACACCTGGTGCATTTGCAAAGTAATGTTAATACTGTCATTTTTTTCGTTTTCACATAAAACTTTTAAGTAGTAACTTAGACATTGGTTTATTTGCTGTTAAATAGTGAGTGAATTTACCTATGTGCCTAAGTGTTTACAGGATTGGGGCCCACAGGGATAGTTTGTAATTACTGTCATTTATCTTCAGAATCATGTGTTTTAAAAATCCTCATCTTTTGTTCTATGGCAGCATGGAGAAACACTGGGCTAACATTGTAAGAACACGAGAACTCTTTTTATATAAAAATTACTAATATCAGCACTTTAAAAAAAAGCACCATCAATGTGAAATTGAGTCAGTGTTGAAAAGAATTGGAGAAAGTAGGTACAATTCCTGTTCATAAATCTTTCTGTCCTGTAGTTGCACAACCTTTTCTTCCTTTTTGGCTGTTACACGAGGCAAGTGACCACGTGCTATACAAACAAATACACACACACTTTGAAGTATGGTTTGCAAATTCTTCCTTACTATAAACTTGTGTTATAGATAACTTGAAAAAAAAGTAATTTCTCATGTTTTTCCTTGTAATAAAGGCAGAGGTCGCGGTATGCCAAAACATTACATAAACATTGTTTTTTATAGTCTCAAAATGCCTCTTATCTGCCAATTTGTTTTTATTTGTTCTTGTCTATTACAGCTGTGACTAATGTAACAATTAATAGGGTGACTTACACAGGCATATAAAACCAAAGCTGTTCACTGAAACTTTCCCTTTTTGCTCACCCTCACAAGTCTTTTAGCTCTGTAAGTACACTCTGTTTCTACATCTAACTGTTCATATGAATAAGGCATGAATTACAGAAGCAGCAAGTACAGGCTTCAAGTTGTATGATCAACTGAATATGCAGTATCACTTAACTAAGGCAAAGCTAGTATCAAATCAGAAATTTGTAATTTCTGGATGAAGTGGCTTTTAACACTGTAATGAGGGTACAGATTTTTTGCCAAAACCCCTGGTGCATGAGAATTAACTTTTTAAATATATCCAAGTTAGTCATTTTTACAATGTGCCAAGTCATTGAAATTTCTTGTATAAATGTGTTAACTACATTTCATCACAATTTTTTAAAAAACTTCCTTAAAAACACTTTTTTAAAAGGTGTTTTTAAAAAAGTGTATGTAATAGTGTTGTGCCTGTTATGGGGCCATCTAGGTATGAATGGCAGAATTGCAACTTTGGGTCTTTCTGTGATTAAGAATTATTTTATGGAAATAAAACAGGGTCAATAGGTGCATGAAGAAACATTTTGTTCAAATGAAGCAGATGCTAGTAAGGGCTACAGAACATAGAAACAGCACTTCAGTTTCAACTGCAGACAACAGGACCTAGCAATAATGTTTCTAAATAGTTTTTATAAGCAAAAGTATTATTACAGAACTTACAAAGGGCTCCAAAGGCTACTTCATCTTTCTGCAAAGCTCTGTCCAAAATAAGACTGTACCCCTTTTAGGGTTTTGCATATCTTATTTCCATATGATGCTTTGTATTCTAAACTGGAATTAGCAAGCTTACTTCTGTGATCAGGACAAAGGCTAGGAAAAAAATAAGTCTTTCAGCTAGACAGGCAAATAATGTTTTCCTGCCATTTCCCTGTCCCTCTCCCAATATCAATATACCACGGAGTTATCTTTGCTTGCATTATCACCATGATGCGATGCTACAAACCATCTGCAAAATGCTGAACCAGCTCTGGGAAGCTGCAACTGAGACACCTACCTCTTCTATCAAAGCTACTAGATACAGATTTCAGCTTAAAACTCCAACAGATAAGCTCTGCCAAGTTTTCCAAGGGCACCTTAAGAGATTAGGTCCCCCACCTGCTCTGCTGTGCCTCTCTGACAGTGGTGAAACAGTTTGGTGTGTTAGTTTAACCTGCTAATGAATGCAGACTGCTCTGATCAAATACACAGAATTGCTGCAGACCAGTGTCTCCCATTACAAATAAGATCTCTGGTAGAAAGAAAATAATGCAACAATTGTTAGCAGAGTTCGTGTGGAAGAAATTACTGTTTTGCAGCTGAGAGCTCTGACTGTATTTTCTCCTCACTCAAATTCAACTATAGAAAATGAAAGAGGGTATAATTAGAAAGGTAACTGTGCTTTGACTTTGGCAGCTGGAATAGGTTTATCATAGGTGAAGGATTTGGCATGTAAACTTGCAGTTAAGAAATATTTCATGTGGATTCTGAAGAGTAAATTGTTTTTGATTGTATAAAATTTACAAAGGAGAATATAAATCTACATTTTTTTCTTAATGGACTTTTTGTTCAGAATTAAATGTTTTAAGAATTGCAGATGTTGAATAATTATACAAAACTGAGATTTTCAATAAATCAAGTTTAAACCTGGTTTTGTGGGTTTTGATTTATCATGAAGGAAGAATGCTTTACCTATGAATGCTGCAAAAGATCAAGGATGCTAAGCTAACAAGAACTTTGCTTTTAGTAATGCAGCTTTTTCACTTCTTCCGCATGCAGTGTTCAAATTCTGTTCTTATTCACTGTAACCAAAATCAGCTTTATCAGTGCAAATAACTTAAGGTTTACACAGGTGTCAGATCAGAACGACACCAATGTCTGGTCTTTGGAACAGAAAATATTTCAAGTTACCAGATGCATATCAGTTATTTTTTTTCTGTATTTGCACCCTAATGCTTATTATTCCTTATTGCACCAGCAGTTTATTACGCACACAGAGAACAGACTACCTTCCATTTACGTGGGCAATAAGTTTAGGAGCAATTGCAGGAAGGATAGTCAGTGCTGTTTTGTGCAAAATTATAGCAGAGGTCCATTATACTACTGAGACTACTAAAGGTCTGTGTTCAAAGGCAGAGATAGTGAGACCCACATGGCCAGTCTAAGTCTAGACAGCCTGGTATTAAATAAGCACCTGTGACTTTGGGAAACTGTCTAGTTGAGTGGTTTTTTGTTAGTAACTAAACCAAGTCCAAAGTCTCTCTCCTCAAAGAGGGAGAAGAAATACACCCTAAGGAACAGATTATGAGAATTTGTGAGCCTGTAATACCAGAGAAAGCAGCAAATTGACAGTATAGCTCAAAAACCACTTTACTGTTCTAACCCAACAGCCATCTAAGCTCATAAACCCATTTTAGAAAGGATTTTACAGAAAGTACTTTGTCTTGATACATTTTCAAACTTGTGTGCGTGTTTGTGTTTCCAGTTAACAGCAGTGTGTCAGTCACATGAAACTAAGAATTTTATAAGTGTGTTTCTCAGCAGCAACTTTTGATGTCCTTTTTCAGGACATCATCTGATGACCTGTTGAGTGCTTCCATTAATTCCTGTATTTCCCTCCTCTAAATAAATATTGTATTTCACACTGTAAGTGTTTTCATTTCTGATTAGGTATAGTCAATATATTAAAAAACACCTGGGGAAAATAGAGGAAAAACAGGAAAGTAGTACCACAATATCAAACTCGCAATTAAGAATCCCATGAAATAAATTACTACTAGTTATTCATATGTAGTATTCATAGGATGACACACAAGATCCTGAGAATAAAGATCAAAATTTTGGAGCATTTTTTTCAGGTTAATCAAGTAATACACATGACAAATCCACGCTTGTTTACCATTTCATAAAAGACTCCTGAGAAACCTGGGTCTGTCCGGAAGCCTGCTGACCACATTGTTCACATAATGAAACAGGAACTTCCTTTATGGGCCGTGTTTTGAATCAATGCAGTAGATACCATAAAATAGTCAAGGACAACATGATGTCAGATCGGGCAGTTAATGGTAGAAGGAACAGTAGTGTGACTTGAGAAGGTAAAAGTAAAAACTATCAAGAGCCATTTTTGGACACAGGCATCAGAAATGCACACAGAAGTTCCCTTTCCTGCTCTCTAGAAAGTGTGCACCACGAGAAGTGACACCTTCTGCCTTCACACAACAGCCTTCTACCTCACGCTGGCACAAGTCCATTGCTTCTCGTGTTCAGCAGTGCTTCAGAGAACAAGTCTCTTCAAGACTCATTTTAAAACTTAGCAACTTGTGGTGTAGACAGGAAACACAAGCTCTTAGTTATTGCTGAGAAATGGCTTATGTTAAGCCCTTCCTTTTCCATGCTTTTCCCCTGCTCCAGCAGTACCCTGGCACAGAAATTCACTATTCATGCAGGAGGAATGCTGTATGAATGGTGAGGCACACAGATCAGCAAGCACAATTTTCACAAATTATTACAGAGCAGATCAAAAGCTATATATGCCTTACTGTATGATTTGGTTTTCAAAACAACTCAGATAACTTGATTTTTATCAAAGGTAAAAGATAATAAAATGGTAATAATGATGAAAAAATTAAAAATAGTAGTAAACACACCTACAATTCTGAAGTTTCACCAAAGTATCTGAATTACATCTTCTCTCACGCTATCTAGTGCTATAGTTATGAGAGTTAATGAGACTTGGAACCTATACAACTCACAAATCCCTTTCTTCCCTCGGTGCATACCACGTTTCTGGAAACAAGATATCCTTCTTCCCTCTCCATCTGCTACTACCTGCCAAATTGGAACACAGGTGCAAAAGGAAGGCATAGAGTGGCCAAAAGGAAAGTTCTACAAGCATGTATCTATAGATTTTAACCTTATGTTGAAGGACCTGACATTAACTGTCTAATTAAGGTCATTTTTCTATTACGCTGAAGGATTTCATGGAACAGTAAAAACTAAAGTCAAAGATACCTGTGACTATCCATACCAAAAGCTGCTGACAGCTCACTCAATCCCAGCTCCAAACAGTGAAAAGATGCTTAATTACCTTCTCTGGAGAGACAGAAAAAGGCAGAACCAGACCCCACCACTGCTTCTCCAAAGCCCTGAGCCTGCTTCAGCCATTATTCACTTCTGCTGCCTCTCCTGGAGCAGAAGGAAGCGGGCTCAGATGGCCAACAAACAGGAGTTCCCCTCCGAAAGCTTCAGCACTTGCCTCTCAATGACTATGAGGCAGGTGAGCACCTACAATGCTGGGGCTCGTTACCACAAGCAGAGAAGAAAAGCCATGGAAGTGAAAAAGGCAAGGACTGAATCAACAGTTTTTATTGGGGGTTGATTTTGGTTTAGTTTTTTACAGTCCGTCGAAGTATTTCGTAGCCCACTTAAAGACTTCTTTAAAAATAATAAATTACCACTGTAATTGAATACATTCAAGTTGTTTCTCATTGTCTTTCTCAGACTTGTGTATTTCTACACATAAATGTATATATATATTACATACATATACACGCATTTTTCTGCAAGAAGGCAGTCTCCCTAGCCAGTTTGTCAGAAAGGACAATTCTGAATGTAAATTTTGTATGAAAAGCATCCCTACTTTCCCTAATCAAGGAGCTCTGCATTGTTATCTCGATCAATTTTTTGCTATATCTTGCATTCTTCTCCTTCTTAGGCTCCGTTTTCCTCCTGCTATGACTATAAATATATTTCAGCATCCTACAGCCTGAAAACCTTTCCAGTTGTTCATTAATTCCCTTTCCCAGAATTTCCAACCATTGTTGATGATCTCTACAATTTTATTATCTTAGTGCTTTCTGATCTCTGCTATCATGCAAACAATGTGAAGTTATGAATACCAAATTAGAGCAACCAAAAAACCACAAAGTAGGCAACCTTAATACAAGCATGAGAGAAACACGCATAGCAAAGCGGTAACTATCCCATCAGAGTGTGACACAAGCAAATGCAATGATAGCAAGTTTTGTGAGTATTCATTAGGGAATGGCAAAACACAAATGAAGGACTTGGAAATGGTGCTTACAGAAAAACAAACTTTATTTAGAGCAAGATAGAATCATTAATTAGCTTCCTGCTTTAAAGCGGGTTTTGAAGCAAATGAGCTTGTTACAGTAAAAATGCAGATACCGAGATTGGAATTTAATGCTACTACACTGAACATTAAGTAAACAGAAGACTAGGAAACCAAAACCACATGAAAGTCAATCACTGCCAAACACAAAATAGCTAACAATGGGAAACAAACAGAATATTGTCAAATTCAGAAGCTGGAAACAAACTAGAAAAAGTGGAAGAGAGAAACACGCTGATGAAATAATATCAGTGAATAGATTAGAAGAAAGATTATATGAAAGGAACTGTATGAGCTACAGCTGTATTGGAAAAACTAGTATGTGCAGGCAAAACATTGCACTGGTACCCACGAAAACCAGAACAACTGTTGATGTTATGCTACATGGATCTCAACGCTGGAATATGTACAAATCTCATTTAAAAAATAGCAGAGATAAGCTAGCTGAGAGAAACATTAAGGGAATGGAAATATTAATGGAAAATATTAAAACATAAAGACAACACAAAAATCTTATTTCATTGTTGCTGAATGATAAAAACAAAAGACAGCAAAAGCATCAAATTCCAAGCTAATTCTCAGACTGTGCACAGCTTGTACTGGTACTTGTCTTTTGCTTTTCCTTGCTATTGTCCTGCACTCTTTTCTAGAAGACAGCCATTTCACCTTCAACTTTCTTCAGCAACTCCAAAAGGAGACTATTTTCCCACGTCTTTCTCTTCTTTACACCTCACCTACAGATGATCTAATCTACACAAAAAACCAAAACTTCTTTACAAACATTGACAATTCTGATTTTTTCCACATGCATCACTATGTTTTTCTGGCCAAACTAGGATATCAGTATATCTGAAACATCCATATGGGTGTTTAGCCATCAGTTTAAGTTTAGCATTGACCAAACACAATTCAGCATCCTTTTCTCCATTTCTACAGAATATAATTTCCTGCCATGATACCCTTAACTGCAATGTTACTTTTCATTCAGACAAATGTGAGGGAACTAGAGATGTGCCTGAAAATTTTACCTGCATAGCATTTGCAAGATTCATCCTCTTCCCTCTGTGCACAGAACTGATGTCCAGTTCATCCTTATCACTGTGTTCTGACTATTGCTCCTTCTTCGGCCTTGGCGAGTTCCATCTCAATTCACCAATTTCCTTCTAAAATACAACACTAAAGATCACTTTAGTAGGATGTTCCACAGACAAAACCATTTTTTTTAATTAAATTATCTCCCCCCCCGACAATAAAGTGCTTGTCTTCACCTTCAATGCCTTTTTTTGATTTATTTCTGTCTTCACGTTTAATTAAAATATTGACCTTCATTTCACATATCACGCTGAGAAGTTTTTCAAAATTCCTTTGTAATCTCACTCAAACTGCCTGTTATGCATAGAAAAGCATAGTTTTATTTAAATTTTCTGTTGAAGTTTTTGTTGAGAACAATGATTTGACAAATAGTTTGCTGTGACGCTTATTTTACAATTCTGACCAGTATTGTGCCATTATTTCCTTGATGTCTTGTTCATGCAATACCTATATTTTTAGAACAGTCACAAGAGACTTCTCCTACCTAAATACTATTGTAATACAAATATATAATGGAAAAATATTAGATCTCATACACAGAGAAATGATCCTAAATCAGTGACAACAAAGCTGAATTACATATATTTACACACATGCATACATACAGTGACCGAGTTCCACCAAAATGAAATCATTACATACAGCAACATTTGTCTTTACCTTTAGACACACCACTACCACGTACAATGAAATTCACAGAAAATGAGAAAGGCATTTGTAGGTGTGCTTTAACTACTCCTCTAGCTCTATCTTCAGCAGCACTATTGCAGCATTTTCCAGTACGTGACACCTTGTAACAAAGCATCCCTCAACCAGAGCTGGAACACGAGTTAGTGTCTATGTGCAGGGCAAGTGTCTCCAGGACAGGAGCAGGAAAGCTACTGAGAGGGATGTAACAGATGGGAGGATGCCACCAAGTATGTGCTTCACAAGAATACAGAATCAAAACTCATTCTTCTCTCTCAAAAAATACACACATTTAATGTTGGTCTTTTAATTCTAAGAAAAAAAAAGCAATTCCAAAAATACAAACTGAACATCAGAGTTAACGCAACCACCATAATAAAATGAAATGACATTCACAATAGTTAAGTCTATGGACAGCTTAAGTTTGACAAATATTTTCTCCCCCCCATCCCCACTAAAGTCCCCCAGTACATTCCAATATTTATCTTTAAACGAAGCTTTATGAAAAATACTGCTGGTGTTCAGTTAGAATTAAAGGACTTGGATAAAGTGAAACAATAAAGACAAATACAGATGGTGTGAGTAAGGTTACAAAGGCTTAACATTTTGCATTATCTCAAGATATAAACATTCAAAAATTAACATGAAGTTGCTGTTATCAAAATATTGCAGCTATAGGCAAGGCAACATTAAATTAATAGCTGAGGGTGTGAGAAAAAAACCCACACATTTTAGTGAAGGTAAACAGAAGTGGCAGTTTTCAATTAGCATTTTTATAAAGCTAATATAACCCAGCCAGCCATAACTCAAGCACAGGATAAAAAGCTTTCTCTGCTTCCTTTGGCTATAAAGTGACAGGAAAAAAAAAAATCCAGAAAAAGAATCACCTTTTTTAAGATGTTCTAGATGAGCAGAAAAAGTCAAATAACCAAGTAATGGAATAAATAGGTACTAACCCAGGCAGTACACTTCAAACCACTCTGTCATTTGTTAATGTTACATAATTTTATTTTGGTGGTAAACTGTAAGCATGTAAGAAATCTAACCTTATACAGTACAGTGAGTAACCACCAAAGTAAAAATATTCTTCTGTTTACTCTTTGGCTAAAACCCCCTCAAAAGTAGTAGACAAAGAAAAAACATCTAATACTGGCAAGAGACTTTGACTTTTTAACAAGTAAAATAAGCTCCTTGATTTAAAACTTGGTACATTTTATAAACACAAAAGAGGTAATGTTGTAATAAAATCAGTAATGTTACTTCAAATGGCAACATTTGTTGACCCTGTGCAATAATACACTTAGTTCATACTACATTTATCAAAATATGACCGTTTCTACAATTATGCAGAAATCCTGCATGTGACTCCTTGTCAAGTTAATTTATAATTGGGACACAAAATTTACAGAGTGCCACAGGAACTTGCACATTGTTATTCCCAGTAGAGTTAATTTCAAAATGTTCAGATCCTGCCTTATTTTTTGACAGTTAATTCAAATGAAAAATAATGGAATATACAGCACATGAATGTCAATGACTGCACCCACTGCCAGAACACGCTGCACTGGTTGGACACTTTTCCTTAGTACATAAAAAGCAACAGCACCCAATAAGCCTGAGAAGAAATGCTGCTGTGTAAATACTGGCAACTATTCCTGAAAAAAGAATTATGGGATGAATTCTCAGAAGCTGCCCAATCCCATAATTTGTATTGCATAGTCACAATCACACATATATATACACGCACAGGGAGGTGTGTGCATATACTCACAGGTATATACACACACGCGCACACACACGCACACACACAATATATTAAGGAGACAATGAAGTCTGGTCACAGAGCAATTTACAGGCTCAATATATTTTTTCTTTTTTTTTTTTTTTTTTACACTTTGAAAGAAAACTTCAGTATTTTACAGTCTTCAGTAGGCATTATATACACTGCACTTATGAAATCTAGAAAGTATTGAAATAGAAATACATTTCTGCAAACATTTGGGTAAGAAAACAAACCAAGATTTTTCAAATATTTGTGCTATCTACATAATATTTTCTCTAAATCACAATAACTGTATCCATGGAATGTTCTCTAGAAAATGTCTTTTTTTTTTTAACATCATGCACATTTTTAAGCAATTGTAACCCAAAATATCCCAACCTAAAACAATCTAACAATGTTCAGATTAAAAAATTTAAGTTTCAGATCAGATTTTAAAAAGATAAGTCTTTATCACAAGAGCTGTAATGATAACAATTACATGTTAAGGCTAAAAAGGTTTTGTTTTGCTTTTTTTTTTTTTTTTTTTTAGAAACACATTTAAAGACCATTTCTCTCGTGGCTCTGCATTATGAACTGTACTTACAGATGACAGTGCAGTGAACATAATGTTCAGTCCTACAGTCAGGATGCAGTTGCTCCTTCCCACTCCACAAGATACTGCACCTTTCCATCAAGTGTCACCCGACGAGCCAACACACGGTATTTTTCCCCACAAGCTATTCTACCTGCTGCACCAAAATAACTAGTAATGGAGTTCTTTAGATGATTGAGCTGTAACTCCTGATCTGCTAAGTTGTTAAGTATCTCTGTATTGAGTTCATCATACTGGTAATCTTCCTTGCTCTCATCATCTTTTACAATTTCTGAATTTTGAGTCTGGAGTGCTTTTCGTGGAAAGCGACCTCTCCTCCTCAAATGTGGTATTGCAGCAGGCCAAGTTCTTCCTGTACGAGTCCTTTTTCTCGAGTCAGATAAACTATTGAAAATAAAACCCCACAGCATTAACTCCAAGGAATCTATTCAAAATGTATGCCTTATCATCAGCTATTTCCATGCCACTCATGAAATAACTTTTGTTCTATTTTTCACTGATAAAAATACTTATTGCCTATAAATAGGTAACTATAA
This sequence comes from Cephalopterus ornatus, assembly GCA_013396775.1. Lineage (NCBI taxonomy): Eukaryota > Metazoa > Chordata > Aves > Passeriformes > Cotingidae > Cephalopterus > Cephalopterus ornatus. Next base: position 154,493 of record VZRE01004661.1, read on the forward strand.
GTATGGCACTTAGGTAACAATTTCAGAACTCTACACATGAGTTTTTTGAAAGCAGACTATTTAGAGCAGTAATCCACACAAAATTGACTCATGAAAGCACTTGACAGCCTGAATCAGAAAGAGGAGACAAAGCAGAAGAATACATGTACCTCAATAAAAGAGAAATTTATGTTTGCTGAACTTGAGAGAGGGAAAAGTTCAAGTAACAATTTATTTGCAGGAAAGTCAACTGTAGTTAATAATTTATTTACAAAAACTGTGCCAGAATTTTTTCATGCTCTATTGACTGTAGAAAATCACAGCATACTTAGTATTCTTTAACATGAATACACAAACCTACAAAAACAAAAGCTGCTAAAATTAATTCAGGGTACACATCAGTTCTTTTGTGGCCTTTATTAGAAAGTTAAGCTCAGCAAGCGTTTATGGAGTTTAAGTCTTTTAAGCAAATATAACTTAGCTACACATTTTACATCAAAGAAAAACAGTTGGCAAGCACCAAAAAATCTTCACCCTGTGAGTTGTAAGCAGAGCTAATCAAGACTGGTTTTCACTTGCCCTATTTCTTTAGATTTCTGCATGCAACTTATAGCTCTACTCTGAAAAAATCATATTAAAATTCATATACTGCAAATCTTAATCCTTATAGCAGATAGAGTAACTGAATAGTTACCTATAATGTCTGGAAATGCTAGATGAGGTAGTTTCTTTCATACTGGCAGCACCTGTGGATTCCACATCTGAGGTATTGGATGAATGTGCAGTTCCATCAGATTTCCTGTTTTGCAAGGTAACAGGATTGCCATGCAATGAAAATAATCTTATATTAAAAATTGAGCTGACATTTCAGAAGCAAACAGATAAATTACATGGTATTATAATGTTTCAGAGGATTTTTTTTTTTAAATTTACCCAACAGTGCAGGGTAATTCCAAGGCTGGGTTCTCTATCACCGGAACTGGTTCATTATCCTAAGGGGAAAAAAAAAAAAAGGTACCTCAACTTAGGTTTTGATTGTTATATCAATTTTGTTATAGAGCTAATGGGGGAATAACACAATTCATATTAACTGGTTATGTTTTTCTTCAACAATTATGATGCAGTTAGAAGGAGAGGGGAAGGGGGAAGAAATATTCTTACCAGAGGAGACGACTCTGGAGTTTTGTGAATCATTTTTCTTGTATAGGGACCAGGTGGACGACCTACTGATTTTTTTTTCCCCTTTTTCTCTATGCCATTACTTAGTTCCCTAGAAGGAAATTTGTATTTTGTTCTGTATTACTGATGATAATTTTCATTTAATATTTCCTTTGGCAAAAAACACACACTTAAATGTCTGTTACTGAAACGTTGTACTAAATGAGGTTTTTCTGGAAAATTAAAAGTGTCAGGTACAAAGCTACATGGTTTTGTCTGCATAATAACATTAACAGATACAAGATATTTCTAGGGACATTACTGATTCCCACATCTTGAGAGGAATGAACAGGTGTTAAATGTTGTTTATTCATATGATCACACTTGGTCAAAATGATGGCACATTTACCAATACAAGTTACAATTTCACAACATACTTCCTATTCAGAATTCTAGTTAGATTATTGCCTAAGAGATCCAGAAAGGAAAGAGATTTTGTTTCCCAAATGGCAGCAAAGTTGAGATATTTTCTATTGTTCTTACTGCTAAATTTTATGTTGGTTTTTTAGAAGAATCCTAATAGAAAGTTAACTACATTTTTCTAAGACCTTGTTCTCACAAATAATCCATTTTTACAGTTATTTTTAAAAAATACATTCTACAACGAAAAGGTCTTTCTTGTAGGCACCAAAAAAATGCCCCAAGTAGCCCCACTGCTGGAATGACTGGGTTATTTTACCTCACATCAGGAATAGGTTTAGATGACTTTCTGCCTTTAATTTTGAACTCATGAGAAGTTCCCTCTGGTTCTTTCTCAGCCCTGAAAGCAGCATTCGGTGGCACAGGAGGAACACGAATTCTCAAACCAAACAAATGCTTCTTTTTCTTTATTTCTTTTCCAGACATAAACCTAGATGATTTTAAACAAATTGTTACAATTCTGATCACAGAGAAAGCAACTTCTAAAATAACAGTGTACATGCAAACAAAACCATGCAAATAGAATATTCATTCAAGTGCTACTTTACACAATCCTCCCTCTCAAGTACAGAATGTGAAGTGGAAAGAGAGTGGAAGTTACAACAATTTTTCTCATGGTCTGAGTTCCACTCAAATAGTTACATAATGTTACAGTTTGAAATAGAAACAGTATTAAAATTTAAATGTTTTCTGTGGCCAAAGCCATTATCACCTAGACTGAAAACTAATCTAGGTCAGATTAAATTAGGTGAACAACAGTCAAAGCAAGAAGTACCAATAACTTACATGGTCTTGTAATCATTTAATGCCTCCAGCACATGCTCATATCTTTCAGATTTTGGTGTATCTGCCAGCTGTAAAGTAGTAAGAAATCATTTAGCCTGTCAAATTCTTCAGTAGCAGAAAGATTCCAGTTACTTTGAGTCATTGTAACTACAGATGTAAATTTTCCAACATTACTCAACATGATACAACAAAAGGGAAAACACTCTGAAAAGTTATTAGAATTTAAAAAAACCCAAAACAGTAAAATCCATTTTCATGCCCTTTTGCTAAGACTCAGTCTAACCACCCTCCTTTCACTGAAGCCTGAAGTACCTACTTCCTATCAAGCTTTTAAAACATGAAATCTTCTCTGAAAAATCAAGAATTACAGAGACAAGTAGAGCAAGTATGCTGGACACGACGAAAGAAGCAGACAAGTGTTAACTGAACAAACTAATTCCTTCTACATTTCCCTCAATACTAAGAGAAACAAAAATAAAAATTAAACACAGCTTACATATTTGTTAGACCATACAGCAAGATAGCTAGAACATTCATTCTATTGAAAAGATGGTGTGAGAATTACATTTTGTGCAGCCTTTTTTTTTCAATTAAAGCTCAAGATTTGATATGACAGAATTATTGATTTGATATGACTTAGTTCAGAGATGCCATACATATCAAAGTAAACCAGATCTCTGTTCACAATGACACTAATTTTTTAGTGATGCGTTAGTGTTTCCTTGTCTAACAAGCTATTTACACTGATAGTCTGAACACATGTATTTTAAACTATTCTCCATTATTTATTAAAAATAGTTACTCACTTAAACCAAGAACACAGATTTGATTCTCAAATTGTGTCTGCTGGTAAAAATGGATTACAGATGTATGAATTTACTGAAAAGAAGTATAAAAGTAGGATGTACTCATGATAAGAAAAATCTCAAACCAGTTATATGCCACCTGTATTAAAAAAACTTCAAAACCCTAAACAATTTTCACGCACAACAAAGTGCATAGTCTACATACTCTACTGGCAGTGTGCCAATTTGAACTCAGACATAAATTGTTTGCATCTAACATTACATGCAGGAAAAGAGACCGACACTGACCCTCTTAGTTAAATATAAAGTCAATCTACTCAAGTAAATGGATTTTCTTTAATGCTGAAATAAATGCCCAGTAATCAAACAGCTGGAAAAATAACTAGTCTAGTAATGAGCTAAAAACAAGATGCCTTGACAAGTAGCTGAATAAGACTGGAAAAGGATCAAAACAATTTTTAGACCGGGACACAAAGTGACCACCCCTATTGTTTGAAAGAGGAAGGAAAGAAGAAATGTTTGTGTACAATATTTTGTTATTGTTATATCTTAGAGACTTTGGATGTATCTTCACATGCAATATACTCTGCATTCAACTCGACATTTAGACTTTCTGGTCGGGGAACGTGAAAATATCAAAGTAGTAAGAAAACTATAACATGAAAGACAAATAGAAATATGCAACAGTATACACAGTATAAATGATTAAAAGTCACCATGAAAATAATGAGTTACATGGCTAACTTGAAGAAATTTTACAGCTTAGAAAAAACATACACCACTTCATTCATTTCCTCGCAGAAACAGAATGCTTTTTATATCATTATTTAGGATTACCAGATTTTACAGTACCAAAGGATTTAACATGCAGAATAAAACAGTTCATAGGTTGCCAACTGTCAGGACATATGTATGCACTGTGAGGAAAAACAAGAAAGGGTATTGCAATTACTTACCTCACCAGGATGCAATCTATCCCAGTTTTCATTAATGTAGGCCATAAGTTCAAGCTCCGAATCAAAATATTTCTTCTTATGAATAACACTTAGGTTGTAAAGGCATAGATGTGCTATATCTACCCTAGAATATTTGAATTAAAAAAAAAGAGAAAACACGTATTTTTCTTCCAATTGCTTTCCTTTGAAATAATTTAGTAGAAAAGATATTAGCACAGTACAGTTGGAGGAACACAAAGCACAACTTAAAACACTCAATCCAGACAACATCATGAAGGCTTCTGTAATTTCTCTTCAAGTGATTCCTTCTGTTTTGCATTTTACTTTCATTTCCGCATTTTCATTGCATTGTCATGATCTTCTTTTAAACTCCAAAACTGGTCTGAACCATGGGACACTTAAGCAAGTCTGAACTCACATTTGAATGTATCAGTTCTGAATTCATGCAAGTATTTTGGTGAACTAATATTTAACAATGTAATTTCTACCACATATTTAGCATTAGGCACATTTCCACTAAATTGGATATAATTTCTAATACAGGTTAGTTCAAAGATTCCAAACTACAACTATTAAGACTCATCAAGGACGCTATTATCAAATGTGTCAAGATGTGTACTCCAGTACTCTCTACATCTGGCTTACGTAATGGCAGGATCCTAAGCCTGCAAAAAAGTATTTAACTCAGGTATTGCAATCTTCACATATACAACAAGCGAGTAGTTGCTTGCTACTTCACTGAACAATCCTAGAACTAAACCCCAAGAACATGCAATCACAATATATGTCTGCATTTAAAGATAAACTTTGAATGAAACTTATCCCTGGTCATATAAACAGCAAGAACAACCCAGGGAACAGCTCAAGCTAACAAGTGGATTTCCTTTTTAGCAAGGAGAACCAAAACAATAAAAAGAAAAGCAGAGCATGTATTCAACTCACTCTTTTTTTTTAAATTCATACTTACCATCTCAAGGGTAAACGTTTGAGGTATTCTGGTCCCGAACTGCAAACTGAGCAAATGAACGTATAAAACCTAAAAAATATACACATATGTATATGTACATGTGTCTGGGTGGTGGATGTCCCTACACGCTCTCAATGTTTTAACACCCTGGTTATGAAAAAATGAGAGTTAAGCAAGCTAGGACCCCAGCCAAATGATATTTTTGAGTGCCTTGATTCTGCACCTTACTTCAGCAGCTTCCACAACCTGTGCTGATACCTACCAGGCCAGATACAAGGTACTTAAATTTCATCCTGGTACCCACTGTTTCATAGTCCCTGAGAAACTCCCTCAGCCTGTGATTGTCTCAGTGAAGACGCTCTGTAATGTCCCCACCCCATTCTCTCAAATGCAAAACCCTGTGCACCAGTGTAAGCATGCACTTTAAGGACCCATGACTTCCTGGGTCCTAACTCAGTGCTTTCCTACAAGTATTCCAGCACGACCAACAGCTAAAAGTCTAATAGATAACAAATGAGATACTCTTTAATTCCTTTCTCCAGTTTTCTCTCATCTGCTGCAAGTGCTCCAAGTTCCTCTTAAAATGAAAGCACAGACCAGCACCCTTTTTAATTTCTTTGTGCTCTGACTCATCACACACAAACAGAGGATGTAGAGCTCCCCTCAGCCCAAGTATCCTTCCAGCTCTCTCCAATCTCCCCCCCAGTTAGTACAGGGAACTGCTACTGCACACACTCGCTGACAGCCCATATCCAACGATGGTGTCCATGTGTAAGACATCAGTCACCTACACAATGTGATCTCAAAAGCCCTTATCCTAACTTAAGCCCACTAAAGGGGTCTGCTTTAAAGCTTCCCATCTCCCAGTTGCCAGCTCCTACAGTATAGGACTTACATGCAAAATGAAGCCAGTAATAGATGAATTCCAACTAACCCTTGGTCACATCTCCATCACCCACCACCACCCCCTCCTTCATTCAACTGAGATGAAGAACTGCATTTCCCTGGCACCTGAACACATGATTTTGTACAATCTACTCAAAACACAGCCTGTTTTTGAAAAATACTGTTGTATTATGGCTACCCTAATAAAAGCTCATATGTGAGACTTCCTTCATATTTTAAACAGAGCAGCCCATAAAGTACAGCTTAAATTTTCTTACCTGTCACCAAAAAGCATTGGCTTTTGGAGGCACTGAACACAAGCCTCATGAAACCACTGCTTACATTTGCAGCACTGCAACATCTTTAGATACCAGCTTCACCAACAGAAAGAAAAACAAGATGTGTTAAAGAAGTTACTGAAAATTGTTCTTCGTTACATTTAAATTAAATATCAAGAGATCTTTTGACCCAAACTGATTTTCACAGTTTATAAAAACAGCCATCTCTAGGGATATTTCAGTAACATTTAGTTCCATAATGAATCACTACTAGAAAAGAGATACTAGGAATAATAAAAGAGAGGCCAGTAAAAGACTGAACTAAGTTATTAAATGAAGAAAAAAAATATTTCATTTACTCTGTCAACTAACTTCTAATTCTTAATAATAAGAATTTAGTAACTCTATAAAGCTCCTTGTCACATACCAGATTAGCTTCCTTGTTATTTTTCAAAGCAAAACACAGCTGCATTAAGTCACAAACATTTGTTCTGGGGATTAAACTACTTGAATCCTCAAAAGAAACCTCATAGTTTACAGGGGTTTTTCTTTTCCTTTTCCAGCTTCTCCCTCGACAAAAAGAACCATGCAAACTTAAGGTGATGTTTGTCCAAGTCTCCAAAATTCTCAAACCAGAGCTCTGTCCTGTGAGTGTAAATTCAAAAATGTTGCTTCTTTGACTTTTTGACTCTTTACTTGCCTTGATCTCAAATCTTCAATGCTATCTTATTCATTCACTCATTCATGCAGACACCAGAGTACTTATCTCTACCTGCTTAAGAAGTCCTCTTCTTGCCTTTCTTGTAAAAAAGAACCAGCAGAGGACTTTGTAATGCCATAAGAGGAAAAAGAATCTTTCCCTGCCAGTGATTGAAAACCAGGGTATGATGTTATAGTAGGATCAGACAGCTGTAATTCCAACAAAACTTCATAAACTTTTCTCTAGGTACACTTCTTTTTGTGACTTATGACAGAGTTAACATCAGAAAAACAATGCCTCTTGCTGATTGCGGAATGTACTGTGATTTTATGTGATGGCCATATGACAAAATTAAAACAAAACTGAATATTTTATGGGAAAAGAAATATTGTATTTCTCATGAGACACTTAAAAATGCATATAGAAATCAAAAGCCCACTTTGCATCCAGTTTTTAATACCTACACACACTAGAAACAAGGTAACAAGTTCACAAGAAAGTCTACAAGAAAAGAGTCAATGTTCGCAGCTGCATTACAGAGAAAAGTTCCTAACTATTATCCATTTACTTACTCTCCAGGTCCTCCACAATAGCAGTAACACTGCTGCACATTGGTTTTATGACCTGCATCCCACTCAAGGTCTGTTGCATTATATGGTAACGTTTGTTTCATGACTTGCAGTGCTTTGGCATTTGGTCCTTTCTTAAGCGCGCCACCCCTCTGCGCCAAAACAAACACACTGCTTTACAAAAAACAACAATACCTTTCTCAAACTTTCAAAGCTTTTAATTTGAAAGTTATGAAAATTTGTCTATAATCAAGTCAAATACTTTCACCTGCATTTATGTTTTAATACTAGCGTTTAAAAGCAAAACATCACCTATGTCTAAAATAAGTATTTCTTCTCAACATACAAAACTTGCATTCAGGCCAAAGATAACAAAAAAGAAATTACTTTAAAAAATGCTTTATCTTTTTATTATTTCAATTTCAAAAACAAAGATGCCTCCAATATGAAATGTATTAAAAAATTCTTTTTCTAGAAACACACCTTTGTTGTTGTTGCAAAAACACACTGTCGACAGAGCCATTTATCATCTGAATCAATCACGCTGGCATCAATATTTGGTGTGTGACACAGCTGATGATAACCTGTATAAAAAATGATCAGCCAAACTGTTATTAAAATGGCAAAAGAAGCTTACACAGAATTAACTACATATAACTTTAATGCAACTATAAGGCATTATCCATCATTAAGTTCCAAAAACCTGATCAAAAAAGATCGGTAACAAATTCAAAATGGTATTTTAAATTTTCTTAGTAGAAAAATAATAATCTTGACTTACAGAACAGGTGTTAGTCACTTTAACATGGATTCGCATCATTCACTGAGCTGTTAATAGCCACTAAGGGCTATAAAATTTAAGATCAGTTGAGCAGTCAGTCATTGCCAGGCAAATATCCTCCTTTGTGAAACAAATCAAAACATCTTTTAAAATGCAGTAAATAGGAAAAAAAAAATCTAGTTACCTTGCCCACATTTATCACATATAACCATTTCATTCGGTGCTTCTGAATACTCTTCCTGACATATTGTACAGACCATTTCCCCACTTTCAGTGGCTCCTAGACAAAGATGAGAGTGTGATTTTTTTCAGATTACATCTGCAGTTGGAACAGTTACCACACTTGTAGCTTTCCCTTTAATTTCAGTTACAGATGCATGCATTGTAGAAACACATTGTTACAAACTTCTTAACAAGAACATTTTGTACATTTTGTACATACTGTGCTACAGCTATTTATATTACTTATTTATATTACTTTATTACTTATTTATTTTACTTACCATAAGCTATAAGATATTTATAGGCTTTATATTGCCTACTTAATATGCAGTCCACAGTTCCTTAACATCAACAATAAAAATTCGACAACTGAATAAAGACTGTAAATTAAGGCTAAAAATACATATAAATAAATTCTATCTGAACAACTAATAAATATATTTCATGTTTATATTACTTCGTGTTTCTTTTCATGTAAATACATACACAGTTTGGTGCATATCTTTTTGACAGATCTGCCCAAGATGCTTTAATATTAAACTCCAACATTCTTAGGAAAGATGCTATTACTACTTACACAGATTTGCAAGCATACAAAAGCACACAGTTACAGCAGAGGTAAGGAAAAAGAGTAAGCTTGCAAACTGGAAACAAAACTACATCTTGCTCCATTTATACCACATATCAATGTAAAAATCTGGATTAAAATACAAGCTTCTTAATCACAGATTATTCTGAGTTGAAATGTCCTTATACAAATTCATTAAATTTTCATAGTTACAATAAATGAATCAAAGATCATAAACTTCTACTATACAGAAGCAGAATAGTATTTTTTTTTTACAAGCTTCTAAGAAATAAAACAGTTGATTTTTTGCTATTACAAATAAAAAGCTTCTCCTTTTAGCAGACAATGTTTAGTTTAAACATCAAGAATCAATGAGAGCCTGTTCAGGTTTCCATTGCTTTTATACGATGAGGAAACTGTAACTGATTTTCAGAAGAAATTGTCATCCATTCTTCTAACACTCTCCAAATATCTGAAAACCAAAAAGGTACTATACAATAGGTGTCTCACTTGATAATTGCACATTTCTTTATATTCCACGAATACTCCAAAACCTGTAATGGTCTCTTATGTGCAACAGTTATGGTGTTACTTTTAAATGTCAAAACTCCATTACAGATTTTCCAGGTTTTAGTTTCTTTCCACAACATGTTGTTTCAACTGAAAACAGTAGGAGGACATAAACTTGGTGTAAATCAGGGCTCAGAGCATTCTGTTAAGACAGAGGATAGCCTATCCCCATCCAAACAAACTCAAATGTGATTATTTTTAGAAGTCTTCTCTTCGCTCCCCCACACATAGTTATGTGAAAACAAAACAAAAAACCACAAAAACAAAATAAAAACAAACAAACAAAAAAAGAGTAACTTCAGTGATAGACAGTTGTTTCAAAAGATTTTTTTTTCCATTTGCTTAATTTGTGATCCTGGATCACATTAAATTTTATCACTCTTACGGATACAAGAATATAATGTAATCATTTATTTTAACAGATATAGTAATCTAAACAAATAAGATACTAAACAATGACTACTTCATTGAATTTCTTGCCTGTTTGTATGTCCTTCCAGAGAACCCAGGATTTGGAACTGTCTTCAAATATAATGAAGCAGTTCTGTTTCAGTTTGTTTATCTGAAAAATGAAAATACAGCAGAAGCCATGAGTAAAAGGACTAAGCAGAAGAATGCACTTAATACTACATAAGAGACACAATAATACTGCAATTTTCAACTACATATCATACTTGAAGACTCCAGTGAAGTTAAAAATTTGTTTACCTTTTTGATAGTTCCAAGATAAAACAAGCCATCTGACCATCTAGCTAGGACATCCTGACCTTCCTCAAATTTACAAAGTGGCTTTTTGGCTTTCTGTCCATCACGTAAGGACAGCTTGGTCAGAGATGCTGAGCTCTTATGGCTGCGACGTAAAGGAGAGCGCTTATGGACCAGTGAATTACCCACCGCTGTAGAGTCTCTAAAAGACAGGGAAGCAAGAAAAAAACATATTAACAATAAGGATAAAGAAAACATGTATTTTAAATATTAATATGACTAATTCTAGAACTTCAGGTAGACCTGCTCATGTCTTCAGACTTTAGACACTCTCAGTAGTGGTGCCTCTGCTATGACACGAGTCTACAAAATTTGAAAGGGATAAGTTTATAAAGAAAAGTGTTCTATGAGATCAACTGATGTAAATGGGGGTGGGGAACTTTCTATAAGATCAACTGATGTAAATGGGGGTCTCTGAACTTTCCAGCTCAGAGACTCTTCATAAAATCACCAGAAGCATCAAAGAACACATCAAAAACATTCAATACAAGATTACTTTTGCAAAACTTCAGTCACTCAAATCACTGACAGTTTTCTAAAATTCCAGGGAAGCTAAAAAGCTCCTAAGCCAATTCTAACTGCATTATCTTGGTAGGAAGAATAGTAGTTGACCACTAACGTGATGCTCAGCAGTTACTCAGAATCAAAACAAAACAAAAACGAGGGGCTGAGGTGTGGAGAAACCACCCAAGGTAAATACTAATGGAGGTACTTCCAACACAGCATGATGCTTGACCCATAGGCAGAGCTGTAGAGGTTTCCAGCACAGAATGAACTTGTACAATGTTAAATTCACGTCAAGTAAATTTTCCTCTCTTTTAGAATAAGAGTGGAAAACAATTACAAAGGAAAAACAAAAGATCTTGCAACCTTTTCTTCATACCTAAAACCCAAAATTTTAAGTTACTTGAATCAATCATTTTTCCTCACACAATTCCACAAAATGTAGCCTATTTATATATGTGTGAATATACTTTTATGTCAAAATAGCTATCAAACACTATACTCTGAGAAAAGGAGTAAAATATAGAAAATTATAAAGCAGGATCAAATAGTGCACAAGGAAGAATCTTCATAAGTAATAGGCAGAATCTGAGACTGTAATAAAGTTATCATTTGTATATTCAAATGTATTTTCTATAGAAACTAAAGCATGTATAACTAGGATGCAAACACAAGGACAGATGCGGGAATTAAATAGGATACAGTCAATCGAAAGAGCAGTTTCATCTCACTCAAGATAGCTTAGGTACATTATCAGCACCAGAAACATTTGAATTAATCTCAAAGCACCAACAAAAGCACTAAATTAATCAGTGTCCCATATAGTTTCAGATTTGTTACAGAAATATTAGAATCCTATCAATTCTGCTGCTTCTTACGCAAAAGCTGTTTGAAGTTACTGCTGCTTTTCCTCGGTTCAACTGTAACCTCTGACAAATGGGACAGAGTACATGCAGCATTCAAAATAAGCTTACAATAATGGAGTACGAGCATGGCAGCCCAGGACACTTAATTTTTGCTGCTTTCTCACTAGTAACATCTGGTTTACAAGTGTTTTGACAGAACTGATCTCTTAGAGAGGTTCAAAGACTTTTTTTTCCAGATTTTTATTTGGTTTAAGAGCCTAGAGAAAGCAGCTACAAGGCAGGAATGTTTGCTCTTCTTTTCCAGTACTTGAAAAAAGGTGTGAAAGATCTCATACAGAATATGCAAAAAGACACAATAAGTTCCATTTAAAAAACAACTATGAGCTCTATATTAAAAAAATTCTTCAAAAGCATTCTTTTAAGTACTGAAGTTTGTCCCACATCCCCATTGAAATGATAACAAGAAAGTGTGCATCGTTTTCTGGCACAACACACTTAAATGAATCTATACATTGACTTATACAACAGCATAAATTCACAACGGCAGCTTCAGACACTAAAGAATCTTGATACATAGTAAAGATGTGAGCCAATAAACCAGACACTTCTCCTTTGTCCACGCTGCTCTTTTTGTGAGTGATAGCAGTGCTGAAGTGACAACTAAACAGCTCATGAAGCAGCTCCTGCTGTGGCAGTTTATGGTTTATCTCACAGAGACTGAAAATAGGGTTAGTTATCACAATAGGCTGACAGTAGCTTAACAGTTGCTTTCCACATGGATAGGAAGTTTCTCTTCAGGGAAACAGTCCCTCAATGTTTTTGATGGAGATGAAGTAGGAAGAGCCACTGTTTTTAACAAGCTGACTTTAATGAACAGGACATAAGTTAATTAAAGTAGGTGTCTCTGAAGTATCTTCTGGAATCACTGCACAAGAAACACAGTGCAGACCAGTGGAAAAGCTACATGCGTAAAATGTTACTAACGTCCTCATCTGTCTGGCCACAGCTCTCTCAGCTGTAGTGGAATACTAAGAAGTTACACTTACTATTAAAATAAAACTCTTGTTGGAAGTTGAAATACAAACGGAAGGTGAATTCTTGCTTGCCGATTTTGAAATTAATTTACAGGTTCCACATTTCCAGAAAGTTGCTTTCAAGTTTCCCCCTAAAGTTACCTTCATAGCACCTTCCTACCATACTATTTAGAGTTACCAACTCAATTAGCAACCTTTATGTAACAACTTCACCATGTTAAAAAAGCTTTTCTCCAAGACGTTCTAATCACGTAATATCCAACTGATGCCTTGTTCTCCAGAAAAACTTATCTGATAAAAAAATCTGCTTTATCTCACTTAACTTGCACTCCGTTGCTACACAGCACATCATACAGCATGTATGGCTTTACATCCATTACTCAATACCAAGTATGCTGTGCTATATTCTTACTCAAGCACTTAGAATGCAAAAAAAAAAAGAAAGTACTTACACACCCATACAATATTTCATAAGTTAGTGGTGGAAGTCAGTAAAATGTGTCTGCATGCTAAAATATGTTTGAAAAGCTAGGGAAAAAGATGTGAAGAGACTGGAGGATTAAAAAGACCAAGCACTCTTACTTCCAAGCGTTTGTTCCTAAAGATATTCATACTCCTGTACTCCTTCAGTTGCAACAACTGCTGTGAAACAACTTCTGTTAAAAAAAACTCCCTTGACAGGTTTTTTTTTTTTCCAGCCATCTTAGTTCACGGACTTGTTTCACAGAATGGTTTGTAAGCACAACTGAATAAACTGAAACAAGCAACTTGGGACACAAACTCCCTCAGCTGTCACTGCCAGGCTGCATGACTGAACTACAGTCACAGGTTCACTGACAATCCATGCCATTTCAGGAAACTTCTTCCAGAAGGGCTCCTGATTCACAGATACTGCAACAGTAACAGGTAACAGCTACCCTATGAGTACAGCTAGTTCTTGGGAGTCAAAGATACTAAGTTTTAACAACAAAATGCCCAAAGAATATTAAGAGAAAATTTTAATCCACTGAGGAAACTCATTGAAGTGGGACAGATAACTCATTTATTCCTACTAAATCAAATCACACAGAAGAGAAGATGAATTTAAAGATTTATCAGAAGGGAATTCAGATTAGAAATCACACACAGACCATCCTACTAAGAGAACTCATACAGGTTTAAGATCTATCTCAAAACTGGAAAATGCAGCATCGCACAGGAGAGGAAGACATAGTGAAAGAACTTGTGGTAACCAGCGATAATCAATTCAAATTCTGGAAGCATGATATTACTGCTGATTAATCACAATTTCTTTAAAACTTGGTAGACAGCATCTAGATGGAATACTGTGTTTTTGTTCTCCCAGTGCAAAGAGAGACATCAAAGTCGATGAGTTTGGTGGACGGTCACAGAGACAGTCAGGGACTGGAGCACTTGCCCTATGAAAAGGGGCTGAGGAAACCAGGTTCATTCTGCCTGGAGAATAAAAGGCTTCAGGGAGACCTAACAGCAGCCTTTCAGCTCCCAGGAGAAGATCAGTGAGATGCAATTAGTCTCTTCCCATTAGTGCATGGCAGGAGGACAAGAGGCAACACATAGGTTGGAATAAGAGAGATTCTGATGCGGAGAGAACACCCCCGTCCCCACAGGGCAGTTCAGCAGCGGAACAGGGGCATAGGACAAGGGCCACACAGGGTGGTTGTGTGGCCTCTGTCACTGGAGGCTTTCAAGGGCTGACTGGATAAAGCTACCTGGTTTGACCTCATGGCTGATGCTGAGCTGAGCAGGACTACAGAACGCCCAAGACCCCTTCTAACCCGAGTCAGATTTTGACCCTGTGAAGTATGACTGTCCTTATTAACATTGATTCATACTATTAAAAAGAGGTAGTCACCAGAATAAGTGACTCTCATGTCCATCATATTACAATCATTTCTGATTTTGTTTTTACTTGCTCACGTTCTCCCTCAAGAAATCTTAAGTAACTAGAAGTGTTCTAATTCTATTTGATATGCATAGTGAAAGTATTACACTTTAAAAGATCATTACAAAATAACATATTTCCTTACATATTTAGTATGCAGGGAAATAGGATAGGGCAGCCCTGTACTGAAAGAGCCATTTGTTTGGGATTGATCATGTGTTGTACACAAAGAGAAGAGGCAGGGGAGTACAGGGGAGAAAACAATGGTATCAGGTCACAATACACCTTTTCAGATTAGAATTTCCCTTAATTGCACACGTAGCACCTCTGAGTACAGCAACTGCCTCTTGGCTTTCTCCAGTACATGCAGGAACATACCTAAGGGGGATACGAGCACGCACTCAAGTAGAGAAAGAAATGACAACATGCTGACTTGCACTGAGGGGAAGTGGGGAAGAAAAAGTATTTCAAAGGTGACCAAAACCCCAAAAAGACAAGTTTCCTTCTTAAGGGTTCATCTACAAGAGCAGCAGCCTTTATAAGCACTCCACAGAATTAAAAAAATAAATAGATCTAAAACATAAATAAAGTAGTATTATCCTCTAAGATATTCAGTGAATGAAGTACATCCAGACTCATCAGGAATGCTCTCATCATTAACTCTCCTCAAAGAAAGTCAAGCTGCTTGATTTCACTCCTCCATGGAGATTATACCTCCAGCAATACCTGTGGTTTTATAATTCTTCTCCTGCTGTGTTTTGCTCAAAGACACACTTCCCCTCCATTTCCTGCAAGGAAGGCCTGTAAAGAAGGTGAAACCAACTCTGCAGCAAGCTCAGAGGCCAGTCACACAAAAAGTGCTGTTAATTCACAAACTAAGAGAAGATTTATGCTGGCTTCTCGTCACATGTGCTTCTTCTCTGCAGGCTTTCTTCTCCATAACTCACATGAGGAGCACAAAATATGCTCTACTGCCTCTAATACTATATAAATTTGCATCTATGTCCAGGGAATACAGAAGTCCACTTTTTACTAGGAAATGAACTGTAGCTTATTTGTTACAGCTGCTCTTCTCATAAATTTTACCTGCTCTCCTAATGCAGGGAAGGAAAACATAACTTGATACTACCGATACATGTGTCGTTCACCTATTAAAGGAATATATACACCTCAATAACTGCTGACCAGCCATATTAAGTCAACTTTTGAGAAGCATCTACATCTGATTTAAAATTCTTCCCAGAACAGTTGTTGAGAAGCCACACATCTATATTTGATGAAAAAACGGTTAACTGTGCAAAACGCTGCTACATTATACTCTCAGTACAGATCCACATTTCACATGTTGTAGCTCCTTCTCATTTTCACTATATTATCCACCTTCTTCCATCTTTTCAATCTGTGTTCCCTTATTCCACTTTCACTGAAAAGCTGTGAGCTCATTAACCTGTACTCTAATAATAAAGAAACTATTTTCCCTCTTTCAACCTCAAATGCTTTCAAATCATATGTAATTTGAGATCTCAAAAAAGGGACAAATAGTAACATGTTACCTTTCACCAACCTGATTACAGATCAATAGAAAAAACAGCAGGGAAACTGTTTGGTTATTATCCCACGCTTTTGCCAGGATAATTGTATATCATTGATCACATTCCCTTACACTAAGTCAAGAGAAAATCATGCCATTATCCATTACTATGTTAGACCTTTAAAGTTATGCGCTGGGCCTGCCTATCACAAATTCTAGAAACAGCCATAATGCTACACTGCATTCCTGGCAGACCCTTTCATTTCATTATGCAGGCCCTCTTCTTTTAGTAGCACCCTGATACTTCATGGATGAACGACAACCCCTCGTATTTCAACACTACTATCAGTGTCCAGTGCATTCAGCACAGAACCATACTGTTCTCTTTGACTAACACAAGTATCAGCCCGTTCTTCCTACGGAATTCAATACCAAAAAAAAAGAAAATACGTTTCTGCACATCCTTTCAGCCAGCAACAGTTAACCGCATTTTCGTGGACTAAAAACGTACTATGCACATGCAAGTCGTCAAGCCTGACAGAGACTGAGAGGTGAGGCGTTGCAAACAAACAAACAAACAAAAAAAAACAACAAAAAGAAAACAAAAACAAAGTTACCAGCGGGCACCAGCACCTCTTTGTGCTGCTCTCTCCGCACTCGAGCAAACGCAGCCTGCTCGGACAATATCCTTAAAGGGGAAGGCGAAAATACAGCTGGCGCGGGGCTGATGGCACCCCAGCGCCGCGGCCCCCCCGGCCGGCCCTGCCTCCCCGCCTTTGTTTGGGTCACCGAGAGCACCGCTGACCCCTCACCCGCTGCCCGCGGCCGCTCGCAGGGAGCTCCCTCCCCCTCCCCCCAAGGCCCCGGGGCCCCCCGCCCCGGAGCGGGGCCCTTCTCCCCGCTCCCCGCTCCCTGCCCGGTGGGGGCATGCGGG